>OV884028.1:7762500-8362500 GCA_930367265.1 Catocala fraxini
TCAAAACAAAAATTAAGAGTGTATAACTTATAATTAACTAACGTTATTGCTTCGTAATGACATTAGCCTACAACTTCATACACGGAATTTCTTATCTTTAAAGCCCACCTAAATTACTAAATTATGCAAAGTATAAAGATTTCAATCGTTAAATTCTCAGTAGCAGTACGAAGTCTGGATACAGTAAAGAAAGAAAGAAAGAAAGCAAATAAAATACATTTATTTTGGCAGAAAAATACACAACACATACTGCAGACAGCATACACGTAGTATACAGTTAGACAGGAAAAGACAATGGGACACAAACACAAAAGTAAATGACAATTTAAAATATAATAATATTATAAATTTATGACATCATTTTTTAAAATAACTATTACAGCAGCGATAGTTCAGCGGGGAGATCAACAGACTGCAATGCAGAGGGTCTCGGGTTCGAACCCACGTCGCGCAACTCTGACTTTCGGAAGTTATATGACTTTTCGAAATTATGTGCGTATTGATTGACAATTATCGCCTGCTCCGTGCCTCCTGATCGTTAAGCCGTTGGTCCCGGCTGCCATGAACATCTATGGCAGTCGTTATTGGGAAATTATATAATTATATATATATAATAACCTGACACTGGTCTAGCCTTAAGGTATCGTTAGCCTTCGGGTTGCGGAGGTCAGGTGGCAGCCGCTCCGTGTTAAAAACTGATATCCAGTCAAATCCGGTTAGACCAGAAAAGTCGACCCCAAGTGACTTGGGAATAATAAAGGCGAAGAGCGAGAAGAGAGAATTATAATAACTATTACATCAAGGGCACATAAAATACCTGAAAGCAAAAAAAAAAATATATATATACATATATGTATATATACATAGACCAGTTGCTGTCTTCTTGGCTTGACCAACTACAACAAAGCTGTGCGAAAAGCCAAACGGAAGGCTTGGAGAGCCCACTGTGAAAACATTAGTACTATTCCTGAAGGAATGAGACTCTCCAAAGCAATCTCGACTGTCAGAGCACACCCATTGACATCCATTAAAGATAACAATGGGCAGCGAACCGGGTCTGGTAAGGAGACACAAGCAATTATGCTAAACACACACTTTCCAGACTGTAAGATAATAGAAAAGGAGCAGGAGGACCCGATCAGCCTGGTTGAACTAAGCTACCGTACAACCAAAGCAGATTGGGACACTGCAAGGAAGGTAGTGGATGAAGGGAAGATCGGATGGGCTTTAAGTGGTTTTCAACCATTCAAGTCACCTGGTCCAGACATGGTTTACCCCATTATCCTACAACAGGGAGCTGCACTCTTGGTTCCGCATTTGTGCAGACTATACAGAGCCTGCATAGCTTTTGGATATATTCCAAAGATATGGAGGCGAGATAAAGTCATCTACATACCGAAACCGGGCAAAGCTGACTACGAGGAAGCCAAGGCATACCGACCTATCAGTCTTGAGTCGTTCTTCCTGAAAGCCCTGGAGAAGTTAGTAGATAGACATGTCAGGGAGGGAGCATTAGGGAAATTCCCCCTCCACGGGCTACAATGTGCTTACCAGTCGGGCAAATCCACTGAGACGGCACTGCATTTTGTGGTAAACAAGGCAGAACATGCATTAGATAACCGGGAATTATGCATTGCTGCATTCCTGGATATTGAGGGAGCTTTCGATCGGACCACCTTTGATGCCATTAGTGTGGCATCGGCAAATCACGGCATAGAGCCAACCATTTGCAAGTGGATCGATTGTATGCTCAGGGGAAGAATTATTAGGTCTGAGTTGTTAGGGGATGAAATGATTGCAACGACCACCAAAGGCTGCCCTCAGGGTGGAGTACTCTCACCACTCTTATGGTGCTTGGTGGTTAATTCACTCTTAGAACAACTCAACAAAGGTCCGTACTTAACGGTCGGATATGCGGATGACTTGGTGATACTCGTCAATGGAAAATTTCCGAGCACAGTATCCAGTCTCATGCAGAGGGCCCTGACTATGGTAGAAAAATGGTGCAGTAGCAACCATTTATCGATTAACCCAGGGAAAACTACTGTGTGCCGTTTACTAGGAAGAGGGATCTGACAGGGTTGGAAACTCTATCCATGTATGGTACACAGCTAAAATGGTCCACGGAGGTGAAGTATCTAGGCATGACCCTGGATAGCACGCTAACGTGGAAATTTCATGTAGACAAAGCCATAGTGAAGGCCCAGCGGGTCTTCGGCTTGATTCGTTCTACTTATGGGAAGACCTGGGGCCTGAAGCCCAAGGTCATCAAGTGGCTATACACGATAATGATAAGACCCATACTCACATATGGAAGCATTGTCTGGTGGCCAAGAACTAAACTAGCAACATGCAGGAAAGCGCTGTCTAAGGTGCAGCGATTGGCCTGCATGGCTATAACAGGGGCGTTCCCGTCTACGCCAACGGCTGCGTTAGAGATCCTGCTGTACCTAACGCCGCTACACATTGTTGTGGAGTTGGAGGCGTTGAAGGCGCTACATAGACTGTCTGTGCATGGGCTGTGGAGCGTCAACATGCCGGTAACTCGACACACATAACTGGAGATTTCAAAGGATCTCAAAGTGATTATGAGCATGGGATGCGACAAAATGCAACCAATGCACATATTCAAAAAGAATTTTACAATAAAGGTCCCCACAAGGGAGGAATGGAGACAAGGTCTACAATCCCCTAACAAGGGTTGTCTCATCTGGTACACCGATGGTTCCAAAATGGAATCAGGATCAGGCGCTGGTATTTATGCCAACGACTGTAAGGTGAGCCAAAGCATGGGCAAATATACAACGGTCTTCCAGGCGGAAACCTATGCTATAATTGCCTGCGCGCAGGAGAATATCAACAAAAATGTCACTGACAAGACTGTTTATATTCTCAGTGACAGTCAAGCTGCTCTTAAGGCTCTGAACTCCTGTAAGGTGGATTCCGGACTAGTCCTGAACTGTGTTAAAGCCCTTAACAAACTTGGCAGGAAAAACACAGTCAGGCTTGTGTGGGTTCCGGGGCATGCAGGTGTGCAGGGTAATGAGGAGGCTGACGAATTGGCCAGGAAGGGCTCGGAGCAACTATTTGTTGGCCCCGAGCCATTTGTAGGACTCTCTGAGAGTACCGTCAAGGCAGCTATGAATGCACATGGCAATGATAAACACAGGCGGGAGTGGATGGCCCTTAGGGGTCTGGAACACTCCAAGAAATTCATTGCAAACAGAGCCACGGGCTTCACCCGGAAGTTCTGCGGGTACAACAAGGGCCAAATACGCCTGCTCACAGGAGCGTTTACTGGTCACTTTGGCACCAATGACTTCCTGTGCAGATTGAGTTTGACAAACAATTTGATCTGCAGAGCCTGTGGTGAGCGGGACGAGTCCATATTACACCTACTGTGTGAATGTGACGCGTTGGCTGGACTAAGGATGGGTCTGATGGGGTTGGCATATCCGAGCCCTGAGGACTTCAGGCTTCTCCCTCTGAAGTGTACGCTGCGATTGATGCAGTACATTTATAGGGAGATAGCTAAGGTATAGATCTCGGGGCCGACACAAAAGATCCCACTGGGTCGAAGTGTCACCGGTCTGCACTGACTGGCCCCCGTAACAAGATAAGATAAGATAAGATGCTGTCTTCTGAATACTGCTGGTACGCTTGCTCTGAAATACGGAAAACAAACAAGCTTTCTCTCTCTGCTCACCATTAAGATATACATACACCTGTAATTATTATAAGTATGCTGTCTTGCTAATCTACACTAATATTATAAAGCTGAAAATATTTTTTGTTTGTACCAGCTAATCTCTAGAACTACTAATCAAACAAAAAATATTTCTTCATATTACAGCCTGCTTGTTGAGGAAGGATATACGCTAATATCAAGCTACTGCCCTTAGCAACGAAGCTGGTGAAACTGAGAGGCATAGGTGGTGCATTAAACATTGAAATAGACAACAGTCTACATTTTTATTTTAGTAAACACTAAAGTCTTTAATAGAGAACAAATGTTATAAAGTCCGTGTACACGTTAAATGCTAACAGTACAAAACGCACAAAAAGCGTCAAAACAGCGTGACAAACACGGGTCGGTTTGACCCTCGGCGTGATACAAAGTTAAGCAATAAGCGTTACAAAGCGCCGCAGACTACTGCACGCTGAAGCACGTAAAGAGTCGGCGCACATTATACGAACAACGTTCGCTAAACAAATTAGTTGCGGCGAAGTTGGTCCGTGGAGCGGCCGCCGTGCCGCCGCGCCCGCGGGAAGCCACGCCGAGAGCGAATATCTCCCATGACTGGTAATTTATAACTTAATATTTTCAGGTACTAAGTGCCTGTTAAAATTGTTATGGAACAGTTTTTTTGTTCTTTTATGTCATTAGCGAATTATGATGAGGTTGGCGAAACTGACCAAGTACTTTTAGACCAGTTGTAAACAGAATACTTTGCTAGCAAAAGTATTCTGTTATCCGACAATATTATAAACTAACTTATGTTATAAATATGAATAAGAGTTATATGTTTGTTTGTTCGTTACTTTTTTACACTTTAACTATTCAAACGATCATCACGAAATTTCGCATACACGTTTTCAGGAAAACAGAAAAAGACATAGGGTACCTTTCATCCAGAAAGAAGTACTGTTACTAACATAATCTAACCTATATACATTCACACAAGCAAAGCCGTGGGCAGAATCTAGTTAATAAAGTGAAGTAATTCATGGATAACCCATGAACTCATAACTGGATGGAAATTCTGTCTTAATACCTATAGGTGTATTAATTTTCTTAGAAACCTGCTTAACAGGTTAAGCGTCATTAAGAAACAAGCATCAAAACATCCTCTAAAACTTTTACGTTTTTAATATCAGTAGGACTAGCTAATACCGCTGCAGTGTATGCGCTAAGTTATGTCCGTAAACACTCATGGAATTCGAAACTGACAAAAACAAAATAATTTGCTCCAATTCTAGTTTAGTTTTTACCTGTCCTAAAACTCTGAATTATTTTCTTTATCTAGACACAAGGCATTTTTATTTAATCTAGATATGGTTGTATTGATTCATTATTGTGTGCTGTTCTTGTTTGAGCATTGAGCAGTACCCTACTTCTGAATATTAACCTAGTTATCTGTCTGCTATACCAAATTTTTCTTATTGTGAATTTATTCCCGGCCTGGACGTTACCCATTAGGGCGCTGGTGTATGCCGGTCACCCATGATATCTAATATGGACAACTCACCCAAACTACCCAACTACCCAAATCACGTTGGGTATTGGTTGTCAGCTGCTATTACCTACTACTACTAATAAATAAAAATACCGTGTATTTGTATACGTATTCAATTTTAGTCAGTGCATCATACTTATTTGTATGGTGAGTGAGTGAGTGAGTTACTTGCAGGTATCTTCTCAATGTACAAAGAGCTAAGTGGACTATGGCCTAACCCTTCTCAAACTAAGAAGAGGCCCGGCCCGTACCCCAGCTTTGGGACAGTTTATGCACGAGACTTATATTATCTTTTCATAGGCTCTAATTTTTCTCGAATCTAGCAGCAAAACTAAAAGTTAAGTCAGTACAAGAGTCTGTAGGTAACCATTAATATTTGCCGTTTATTTACTTATGTTTTAATTTTATTCTGCAAGATTCTTAGATAAGATAGAGATAGATAATTTATTTATTTACTCAAACACATGTGTACATACAATTAACAATCGCATGCAAGATATAAAGTAGAAGAAAGTTCTAGACATGTTTGCCATACAATGGCGTGCAAATATCATTCTAATTAATTAATAATAAATAGTAACAGCAACATACATACAGTAGCAATAGTTAACATTATATAAATGTGTATATATTAATGAAGTAATAATAATCAGTCCATAAATTATTAATGTATACAATGTCAAGTAATTATAATTATATTAAATCTAATGTCAATTAATAAATATTATGTCAAATGTCTAATCTAATTATGTACTTAATTACATCAAATCAAATTTATAATTTAAAAAGTCACTAACATTATAATAGGCTTTTGCAACAAGAAATGATTTTACTTTTTGCTTAAATGCTTCGCTAGTTAGATCTTGCCAGCTTTTAGGAAACTTATTATAAACAATTGGAGCCATGCAAATAACACTCTTGCGCACAAGTGTAGTCCTAGACGGATGCAGACAAAGTTTATTTTTATCGCGTCGATTTCGGGGAAAAATATCTGCCATACGCGGAAATAGATTCGGATTCTTCTTGACAAATAATGCCGTTTCTAATATGTAAAGCGACGGTAGTGTCAGGATTTTATAGCGTATGAAATACGGCTTACAAGAATCTCTGATGTCCAATCTAAACATTGACCTTACACATCGCTTTTGGGCTTTAAAGGCAATTTCCTTGTTGGTTGAATTGCCCCAAAAGATCACTCCGTATCTTAAAATTGATTCAGATAGCCCGTAATATGCTATTAGCAAAGAATCTATATTGAGTGTCAACGACAGAGTGTATAAAGCATATGCACTGCTACTAATTCTTTTGCAAATAGTCTCAATATGAGTCTTCCAATTTAAGTTACGGTCAATTGTTAAACCTAAAAACTTCGTAGTATCAACAGCGTCAATAGTATTATTATTATATGTAATGTCAAATTTAGGAAATGTCAATGCGCGTTGGCCAAAATGTATAATTACTGTTTTATTAATATTTATTTTCAAATTATTGTTATCCAGCCATTCGATTGTTTTATTTAACGTATTGTTTACATCAACTTCATATAAATCTCGATGGCGACAAGGTATAGTGATCGTACTGTCATCTGCGAATAATGTCATAGGATGATTAATAGATCTCGGTAAATCATTGATATAAAGCGTAAAGAGAGAAGGTCCTAGTAAGTGTACTTCCTCAAGGAAGTGTCCTTGAGGTACACCATAGATAACAGTACGTTCTTCAGATAAGAATACTTCCTCTCGTTTCGAGTCACCATTAATCCTACTTATTTCCGTTACTTGCTTTCTACCATGTAAGTAAGATTGAAAGAGTTTTTGAATATTTCCTCGAATACCGTAAGTCTCAAGCTTTTGTAATAGTATATCATGTTTTACGTAATCGAATGCTTGCGACATGTCACAAAAAATAGCACAGACTGGATTATTTCTATCTATATTTGTCATAACTGTGTATAAAAAGTCGTAAATTGCCATATTAATAGTTTTGTTTTTTCTAAATCCTTTTTGTTCGTTACAGAGTATGCTTTGTTTTTCTATAAACGTATTAAGCTCTTTATAAATATAGCATTCAAATATTTTGGAAAATATTGAAATTAGAGATATTGGCCTGTAGTTTTCTTTAAATTCTTTATCAGATTTTTTATGTAATGGCTTTACTATAGACTTTTTTAAAACATCAGGAAACGTACCTTCACAAATGCTTAAATTAATTATGTGAGCTAATGGTTTAGAAATCTCTTTCGCTACTGCTTTAATAATTTTTGTTTGTATACCGTCGTATCCTGTGCTGTGTGTATTATTAAGGCTTGCAATTATTTTCAGTACGTCCTGTGGTAAACACGGGGCCATAAACATGGAGTTTTTTCTGTTAAAAATGTGTTTTATGACTTTAGTCCCTGAATTAATTTTAGGCTGAATTTTATCAATGAAGTAGTTGTTAAATAAATTTGCAATATGTTTTGGATCTACAATAGCAGTGTCATTTTCTTGAATTGATTTAATATAGTTCTTTGGTATATTTAGTTTGTTTTGATTAATTATTTGCCAAGTAGCTTTCGACTTATTTCTAGATGTTGTTATTTTGTGATTGTTTTGTGCGCGTTGAGTTAACTGTATGATTTTTCTATATAGCTTAGAATAATTCTTAAAACGGTCCTTATTTTGTTGAGTTGGTTTTAATCGAGCCTGCCACAATAATTGGCGTTTCTTTATGCTGCAATTCCTTATACCGCGCGATATTCATTTCTGCTTTTTAAATAAATTTACAGAAATTAGAATTTCAGGAAAACACTGCCTATATAAAAAAGAAAATACGTCAATAAATACGTTATATGCCACATTGGTTTTATTGGCTTCAAAAACCTCTGAAAAAGTCAAACTACTTAAATACGATTTAAATTTGTTAATATGTTTATTATTATAGTCTCGTTTAAGGGTTCGCCACTGATTTATACTACTAATTATATTAATAGGACACTTAAGTATCTGCGCCGTGTGGTCAAATAACGCTAATTCGAACACTAACGCGCTACACGACTTGTTAAAGTTATGCGCAAAATTGTCAATGCATGTCTTAAGGCGAGTTGGTTGATAAAGTGCAAGATTCAAATTATAATTTAACAATAAATTTTCAAATTCAATACATTGATTGTTTCTTTTTAAAATGTCAATATTAAAGTCTACCGCTAAAACTATATTTTTATAGCATTTTTGTACTAGAATACGTAATATCATTTCCAATTTATCCATACACTCATGAAAATTATTAGGATTTGGTACTCTATATATACAAACGAAAACCATTCTATAGTTAGTAAGTTCGATGGCGCAACATTCAAAAACACCAGTTGTGGATATTTTGGCTATTTTAGGTAATTCTCTCCATTGATGTCCGTTTCTAACTAAGATACATGCTCCACCTCTCTTGCTCTCTTTCCGACAGAAGCAGGCAGCCAAGCAGTAATTGTGTATGTTAAGATGTTTTTCATAGCTTGCCATCATGAAGTGTTCCGTAATGAATAAAATATCTACTCGTATATTTTTTTCTGTTAACTCTTGTAGGCAGACCGTAAGCGCGTTGGACTTCGTTAGTAATCCTGCAATATTCTGGTGCATGATATATATATAATTAGTCAAGAAAAAACTTGTGGTTTGGTTCATTATCCACTTGTTTATCTTTCTGGTTGAACTCCATGTCAATGTTTTGTGTGATATCAGTAGTCAAGTCCAATAAATCTTTAAAAATAGTACATAGTCCATAATTATTTATAGCGCCTGAATATGTATTAAACATGGTGTAGTCATATTGTAGATTGAGATTACTGTCTACAAGAAATGCATGTCTGTGTGTCAATACATCCAGGTAGAGAAGGTTATTAAATGTTTCCACTCTACAGTTGAATAAGCTAGTATCAAAGGGATATTTATAGGTCGGCAAACATATAATAATATTAGTATGTTGTACAGCTTGTATTGTACTTCTTAGGTGGAATATAATATCATAATAGTTGCCGGTTCTTTTAAAGTCTTCTTCTCCCAGGAATATCACACAGAAGTCGTTCATAGTATAATTCTTTAACTTCGTGTCCAGTCCGTTAAGGAGATTTTCTGTATTTCCATGAGTCTTCAAGTAGTGACAAAGTTTGTACTTATCTTCAAATGTATGTTCAGCAGCGGATAGCATGTTGTTATTTTTATTACTGCTCAGTATACATATTTTAGGTTTCACCACACAGTTTGAGTGTAACTTTGAATTGTGATTGTTTACTTTATTATTATTAGGTCCTTTTGGTTTTTGTACTTGTGGCGTTGAGCAGTTAGTTAGACAGTCCGTTTCCTCTAATGGTTGGTTGTGTAATTGAGATATATTGTTAGCTTTCAGTGTCTTCGAACGACGTTTTTTCCTTCCTGATTTTGGTGTCAGTGTACTTTCAGACGTTCCTACTGTTTTATGAATCTCTATTACATGTTTACATTTTCCTAATTCATGTTTTAAATTAGTATTCTCTAAATTTAAATTCTCTATCTCTTTATTTGCGCTTAATAGTTCTTCCTGCAATTGCTTTATTTTTTCATACAAGTCTTTATTATTTTGCGTTTCATTTACTGACGTATTTGGCATGCTTAACATTGTCGTATCGAAGAGTGATCCATTCGAAGATATGTCACAAAGTGAACTTGATCGTTGTGGTTTTCTATAGGTTATATTATCTATTTGCTGGTGGTCATGCTCCATTGTGTTAACGACGTTTTGTTGTAGATGTTGGTTAATTTTATTTGAGGATGTTATTTACATTACAAAAAGTGTACGAGAATGCGGGGTTCGAACCGGCCGCTCTAGTCTTCAGTTCAAAGCGGCGACCTTATATGCGGCGCCACAGACACGATAGTTAATGTTGCAAAATTGTTGATGACAATCGTCGGACGTGCGTAGGAGTCAGCGGGCGGTGGTAGGAGTAGTGCGGGGAGTATCGAGCGCTCCGCGGGTTGCCGTAGGTCAGGGACACCAACAGAAAACAGTCTTTTTTAAATGTTTAACTGATTTTTATAACTGTTTTTGTTAATAATTTCAGTTCACATAGACATATCACAATTTAAATTTCACATTTAGATAAGTCACTGTTCTGATTACATGTTTTTCACAAAGTTTTTCACAAACGATAACTTTTAACACCACTTATGATTTAAAAATTGAGAGTGCACAAATTAACGTTCCGCCTTTGACAAGGTAGGTTGTACATTCTTACTTAGATACTTGATGGTATATTAATAAAACTACATAATATTGTCTATTATTTACGCGTGAATTACACATTGATATTAAACTACATTGTATGGTTATATAATTTAAAATAAAATGTAAATTTAAAAAATAAATTTCTCAATAATTTTGTGCTGGTGGATCGAGGATCTTCTACGCAAAACTAAATCTAAACTACTTTTTACAATACATAATAGTGACGACAGAATAAGCTCTCGATAGAGTACTTAGGTATAGATCTCGAGGGAAGGAATGCAGTCTCGTAATCGCAGTATAACATGATTAGCACGAAGATGAATTTTGCTGTCCGCTCCCCTAATATAGCCAATTAGTTGTCTCTTAAGACGAACACCGAGTCATGTCGTAGCTTCGTAGCTCTCGTAGATACTCAGCTACGAAACTGCTACACATGACTTATGTTGTATTAGATTCTGATGAGTTCCTATCGCACTGAAGTTTCGTAGCCGATGCTCTTATAATTAATTTATTAGTAAGTGTAACTTGTAAACACATTCACAGTCATTATAGTTCATTGACGTGTCCAAGAAATGTATGCACATTTTTATGAAAATAAGGATTTTTGCCTTTGACTTTGACATTCGTCGTTATGCTCTTATTTAAGTTCGTTTAATGGATTCTGTAACAAACGCAGAACTGAAAAAGGCTTATGAAAATGACAAAATGATTTAAATATTTGAGTGCATATTTCAATAAGCGCATATTTGGAAAACTGCCACAGATGAATTGATCAGATTTCTATGTATCTAATAATTCTCGAAGCGGCTAATGGCATGACCGAATTTATCCAAAAATACCCTAATAAAAAAATACAAATATATGCCAATATAATAAACCTAATATTGTCTTACGTTAATAATTTAAATAGCTTAAAATAGCAGTAAAGTGTAACAGTAGTGGTTTAATAGTTTAAAATGAAATAATAATAGTGTTTTAAAATAAACAACGCAATAAAATCCATAGAAAGTAGTTTCATTTGAGTAATGAACCGTGTTTATGAATTATATTATAATAAGAAAAATTATATAACAATTAAAACAAACATTTTTTTAACAATGTATTTAAAATTAAAATACTTTATACGGATTTTATCGCGTGGTTTATTTTAAAACCCTTTTATTACACAATTTTTAACTATGACACTACTATTATTCAAGTTTTCTACAATTTAGGCTTTGCAAATTATTAAAACTATAAGTATATATATGTAAGTTTACACTTTCCTCGACGTTTCGGTAGCTTTTCAACAGCCACGTTCACGGGGAGACTCAGAATGTATAGTTAACCAATACTTTACAATCCTTAGTAATAACCACACCTTATAATCACATGCTGTATATCTTAAACCCCACGTACCAAGAGGCCTTACACGCGTTAGTTAGAATTGCGCATACTGAAGTTGTGCGCAGAATTAGCTGAAGGTTTCGTGGCTGGTGTAACCGCACGGCGTGATGAGTTCCCGAGTTCGAGTCCGCACTTGAGCTGCGGTGAGAACATTTTACTGTTCGTTATTACGTGCGCGCCACTTCGCGACGAAGCGCGGTTTTGGTAAACTTAGAGAGACTATACAATGTGTTATTTATTCCCTATTTGTCTGCACAAATAGCGCATAGAGTAATTGGTCGCCTCGCTGCATTGAGTTTTCATTTGTAGACGTGAAAATTGTACTACAAATGATTTTTCTGAGTCTAGGTGTACTTATTGTCAATTATTTGTTTGTTTATAAAAGCCTACCGAATGTTGATTCCACTTACAAAGAGTTAGGCTGATAAAAGAAAACATTGGCAAAAATATTACTTTACTAAAATTTGAGCGCTCGGAATAACTTCACTCAATTGTTTGACTAGTCTACTTCATAGAGTACCTAGTAGAATGTAGATAAACTCACGCCTAATTTCCCTGAAGGGTTTGGCACTGGTGTAATATACTAACATATCTTACGTTATAAGGCTCTATTGCTATCTACCGCGCAGATTAAGACTCTGCTGCTAATGTCTAAAACTTTGCTCGACTTGGAAATCAAATCCGAGGTCTCATGCACACATAATCGTATTCACTAACGTTACACCATCTAGCAGCATATAATACTTCTATCAATTTACGCTTATAGTAGAGACACCTTAGTTGTAAACATATTATGTAATGTAGTACACACAGCGACACATCAACCTAGATAGATTGTTTGGACTTTGAACTATTAGAAGTGAACGCTGCGAATCGTGCGAAAGAGTGCGTTATATTTATGTTATTTTGTCTTTTCACGTTGAACGGGACGCGACGCTCTATCCTGACCATTAACATCGACACCACTATGCACAGTCCCTTTCCGACAGTTCTCTATTTTGTATGTAGCGTAGTTATGCGTATATAGGGTGTCTAACTTGTTGTGTAGCCGTGTGTACATAACATGCAAACACTTATTTTATTAGGTTTAGTTTCGTGAATAAGGAATTTGAATTTCGTTAAAGTTCGTGCCTTGTGATATAACTCGAGACCTCTGCGTGGCAGTTCATCGGTCTCCCAGGACACTATCGCTGTCTAGACGAGAAAAAGGGACAATTATTGTTTAAAACTCGTTTTATGTACCAGCTCCTTTAGTTTAAAGTGTAATGTAGCACCGCGGGCCTAAAGTCGGCACAACTCGTGAAGACATCGACTTTCTGCGGGCGCCGAGAGCGCGCCGTCTCTCGCCCGCGGCAACACCGTTCACGTGTAGCCTTACTCATTAAACCTATTGACGACCAACTTGTGTTTTACTTTGTTAAACTTACTTATTCAGTGATTACTTATCCGATTAGTTTAAATGTTGAAGTTTATTGTTTTAAATTACTATTCATTATGTTTGCGCGAATGTTACACATACACTGTATAATATATTTATTACGATGGCACGACACTATTATGAACTATTGTTTTGCCATTTAATTTTCCTTTTTCCGACGTTGAGTTACTGTTTGGCAGTCCGGGATTTTGGATGGCAGGGATAATCTGTAGGGGTAGACTGCTTGGAATGGTGCTGTAAAGCAACCGAAACGTCGAAGAAACTATAATAGCCATTAAACTGATAAGTGCGGATAATAACGTGTTTTTTTAACACATTTCATTGAAAAAATTATCAGTTTTATGTTTAATCATAAAAGAAGTAAATAAAAAGTCAATGAAATGTTTTAAAATTAATCGCGAAGAAAATTTCAGTAATATAAAATAGTTAAACTTAAATTCATTTTCATTTACGGATGTATTAAATGGTTGTGTAAATACAGTTTTTAACATTTTAAATCGTAATATTTTTTAATACGTAGTCAGTTCAATTGCGTGAATATCATCGTATGAGTGCAGATTATGAGATCCAAATCAATTTCAAACTGACTTTTATTTTATCGTAAGGCTTTTCTTCTTTCTTCCTTTTGTTTTTTTGTGTAACTACATTACTATCATAATAAAACAATAATTATTTTGCGCCACCGAGGCAATTCCCGGTCGCTCAGCAATAATGAATGCAACTGCTATGCATGAAATCACGGGTTCCACTGCTGGGCGGTTATTATTAGGTTTTCTGTCAAACATTTCTCGGTATCAACACGATTTAGCAAAAGATTTGCAATTCATAATAGCAAATCCGAGTATAGAACTATGGCGGGTAGACGTTAATGAACTCACGTTCTATTACGTAGGACTTAAAAGCATTGGAAAATAATAATATTCTATCACATATACACAACATAAATGTAGGCAAGATTAAGTTAGATTAGGTTACTAATAAAACTTTTTTCTGGATGAAAGTCCTTTTCTATTTCCCTGTCAACGTGTTTGTGAAATTTCATGATGATAGGTTGAGTAGTTAAGGCGTTAAAGCTTTAACGCGTAACAAACAAAATCACTTTCACATTTATAATATTAGTTAGGATAATGAAAACTTAAATATAATAATAATAATATTCTATCACATACACGCAACACCATCTAGCCCAAACTAAGCAGAGCTTGTACTATGGGTACTAAACAATGGATAAACATACATCTTTTTTTGTGGTAAATTCATACATATTAATCATAGAAACACCCAGACCAAGACAAACATCCATGTTCATGCACACAAATGTTTGACTTGTGCGGGAATCAAACCCGCGACCTCAGGCGTGCCAGTCAGTCACACTAACCACTGCCGTGTACCAGTCACACTGCCATCGAGGCCGACAATATGGGTGTAATTCGCCTCTGCGTACCTCTTCAGGTAGAACGCGCGACTATATCTATATGTAATAATTAATTCAAGTCTCAAATTAAACACGTACACAAATACGTTGACAATCTGTTTTATAAAGAGATTAGCGTACACTACGATCCATACACAACACACACGGCGACTTAACGTAAGCTCCTTGCTTACGCTCTAACCTTTATTTACTCCGAGATTAAACAACTGCTCAGCTTGGATTAGCTTCTTTCTAATGTTTGTTTGATAAATATTAAAGGATATTGACATAATAAACCTACAAGATGACATTTTATTGTTGAATCGATTGATATTTTTGTAATTGGCACGGATGGCGTATTGGTTGAAGTTGTCACGAGACAAGTGTGGAGATCGAAACCACAACTTTACTTAAATTTTAAGATCTTTAAAAAGTAGTTTTATGTCCATTGTTTTAATGTTTGTAAAGTGCCCCGCGACACATGGTAACCTCATTTTTCATTATATACGTACTTTTTTGTTTTTCTATGTTATAAAAACGTGTACCTGTTTTGAAAAATAAAAATACTTACTACTTACTTACACGGATTGGCGGGGGAAAAAGGAAAAGTAACAATATGGTAACATACGAGTACATATGTATAATAGGTCGGGGAAAAAGTCCTTTCGCATATAGTCTGTATTAAATTATTTAAATTTATATTGTAAAACATAATGTCTTGAGTTTTCATATAAAATGCGAAGAAACTTTTTCTCGACCTTATATGTATGTAGTTGTTCCAACTGGTTGTTCTTTATAGTCGTTGTTTGAATGTTTGTTAAGGCCCCTTGCCACAGCAATTATTTCGAGCGCGAGAGTTTTACTTTAAGAACTATATATTTTTTGCAGTCGGACAGACTTAAGCAAGTCCCTTAGCAAGCCCTAACAAACTCATCATTAATAAGTATTTCTGTTGAATTAATGGTAGTTTCGTATCGGATCGATAGTCCATGGCTTTGATCAAAACCAATACAGTATCGATGTGAATTCAATCCTTATACACGCATCAACTTCACGATTTCGAGCCTCGGAACGTGCAAGCTATACGTCAATTAGCTCATCCATATATACATAAAACCTCAACTATAGCTACACAAGCTTATACCACGAAAGAGTCTTTTACTATAAAAAAGGCAATCAATTAAAATTTATCCTACCATTTTTCACAGTCGTATTTTTAAATCGCCTTACACTTGAATACTAAGAAAACCTTCTTTCATTCAACATTATCCGTAGTTCAAATTTGCTACACAAACGCTTTCTAAATCTCAATCATCTTAACGTCAGCAGTATGTGTCTGTATGTATGTGTGCTGCAGTTAACGGAATTACTTGAGTGTTTGAAGAACGGTGCGGCGCGCGGCACGCCTTTTACTTCGAGTTCGCATCAAGCGTATTATAATCGTATGGTAGTAATAATAATAATAATAATTTTATTGATAACCTTGTTACATTTTCACAAAAATTATTTATAAATTATTAATTAACGCCCACGTCCATATTTTTAAATAACTAAGGTTAGTAAAGGTACAATTTTATTGTTTGTTTATAATAATTTTGTGTTTGAGGATGAGAGTACATGTGTTTGTCGGTGAGTGAATGTGTGTGTCTGCGTATGTATTGTGTATATGCAGATATGTGTGTGTGTGTATGTGTGTATCGGTATATGTAAGTGTGTGTATATGTATGGGAGAAAGATTTATTTGTTATCATGCTATGATGTCCTCACATTGTGTATAAGTTTGTGAAAGAAGCCAAGTAGTGACCCACTTACTAACTGCTAACTGAAAAGTTTGACTTACGTATGGCTGACTTTAGTACCATATCTCGTTTTTGTAAAGCCGTAAAGAAGTCAGTGAGTTTGATTCAAACAAAATCTATATATTAATAGGTACGTAAAAAGAAAACTTTGTACTTCTTTTAAGTAATGTGTGCATAAGGAGTGCAAGATTTGGCATAGTTAAGTTTATATAAAAAATGGAGATCCGGAAGCAAAAATAAAAATAATTTGTTAAATACATATAATAAAATATAATTAATGATGCAAGATGACTAAAAAAGATTTTCATTTGGATTGGACACCTATTTTCTTTTGTCCCACTAACTAATAACAACGAAGATACAACGCGTTTCATGTTACGTCACTTGTACGTACAAATGTTACTAAAGCGTGACGTCACAAACCCCTAGACCCGACCTTTACTGCGTTATATCTTAGCAAATTTTTATTGTTTTATTAAAGCAATAAACAGGTGTCCAATATGTTTACTAATCTAAAAGATGGAGTAATTAGAATCACTTATTTTTAACCCTGTCGTCAAACCTATTGTGTTCGAATTTCTAATGGACAATAGGCAATCACTAGCACTTATTAAATATTTTCTGGCTATTAAAACCTTCCAAACATACCTTAATAATATTTGTTGACTTTTTAATTAGACGCCGTGCTGTCAGCGGGGAGTCAGTATTTGACTCTAGCGTTAACGGCGAGCGATCCTTATTTTAAGAGTCAGCATTCCATGATTGATTATCTCGTTATACCAGCGGTAAACTACACAAACTTATTACAATCAGTCGAGCTAAATTCGCCAGTAGAAAAATGTTTGCAGCGCATCGTACGCTATATAGGAACGTAAAGCTGTTGGGAGTTTGTAAGATTACGTGCAAATGAGGAGCGTCTTATTGGAGTACTACGTAATTTACTTAATCCTAATCACGGCATTACGCTAACACCGGTAACCGTTCGCTGTGTGGGCCTCGAGCCTGCTTGTGGAAAACAAAAGATTAATTAAAGCACCACTTTTAAAGATAATACTTTAAGTTTTATTAAATATATAGCATTCTGTAGCACACAGCGCAGCCTATTCGAAGACGTTAGAAAACAACTATTTGTCATAGCTTTATAATACATTTGACTTTGTATCGTCCAAAGGTTATGTAGAAGAAAATGTTGTACGTTTTATATAATAGAATAGTTGAATATTTTTTAAATTATTAAATTACATTACCCAACCTTTCAAATACAAAGAATTCTTGAAATCTCATCCACAATAAAAAAACACAAGTTTTAAATCTGGTACTAGTCAAATGACAGAAAAAGGATGCACGATACAAACTGTGACGTAATCGCTATTAAAACGCTGCTGTCCGAGAGAGATAGCAAGATATCCACAATACAGCGCACTATTTTCTATTTTCAAATTTTATGTACACACAGCGCCACATCAACCTAGACTGACTGTTTGGACTTTGAACTATTAGAAGTTGAACGCTGCGAATCGTGCGAGAGAGTGCATTATATTTTTGTTATTTTGCCTCATTCACGCTGAATGGGACGCGACGCTCTATCCTTACCATTACATCGACACCACTATGCACCGTCCCTTTCCAACAATTCTCTATTTTATATGTAGCGTAGTTATGCGTATATAGGGTGTCTCACTCGATGTGTAGCCGTGTGTCCTTACAACTCTCTTATTGTGCAACCAATTTTGATATTGTATTTATTGTTGTGTGAAAATAATGTACTAAATCAAACAAAGGCGACTACTCTATTTAACTGCATAAGAGATCTTTTTTGCCCTTATGGTGTGCCTTACTACTACTTATTAGATAATTAAATTTAATAAAAATCTGATGCAACCGCGTATATGCTACATACGCCTGCCACGGAAAGATATTGAAAACTCAATGGCGTAGTGGTTAGTGTAACTGACTGCCACGCCTGAGGTCGCAGGTTCGATCCCCGCACAAGTCAAACATTTGTGTGCATGAACATGGATGTTTGTCTTGGTCTGGGTGTTTCTATGTATAATATGTATGAAATTACAAAAAATAGTATATACATATGTATATATGTTTATCCATTATCTAGTATCCATAGTACCTACAAGCTCTGCTTAGTTTGGGCTAGATGGTGTTGCGTGTATGTGATAGAATATTATTATTATATTTAAGTTTTCATTATCCTAACTAATATTATAAATGTGAAAGTGATTTTGTTTGTTACGCGTTAACGCGTTAACGCCTTAACTACTCAACCTATCATCATGAAATTTCACAAACACGTTGTCAGGGAAATAGAAACGGACTTTCATCCAGAAAAAAGTTCTATTAGTACCCTAATCTAACTTGATCTTGCCTACATTTACGCGAGCGAAACCGCGGACAAAATCTAGAAATAAAGAAAGATCTACGTCGCCTGATAAAGGTTTCACGAAATAGAGGTGAGCTTATTGTCATCCACCAGCCACAGTTCCAGCTGCGGAAGCGGATATATAAAATGTCTTTAAAAAGAAACTATTATTGAATATTTCTGTCATAAAATAGGCCTGACCTCTATTACGTGGGGCTTGAAATCGCTGGCGAAACGTAGATGCTTACCATTTCAGCGATATAGACGTAAGACTGTAAATGTAAGTCAATTTAAAATTCGAATACGGTAAGCAACGCGGCAATGCTGCGAGTCTTCTTGACATATGTCCCGTCGACAGCGATGCTGAGGAATTTTTACGACGCCTGCGATCTAGCCATGTATAATTTCTTATTTTTGGCCAATTATTTTTTTCACTTCATCACTTAGTATAAAGTAATACAATATTAAGTGATGAGAATATTCTAAATATGAGTTTAATCGTACGATATACCTAATGTATTTTAAGTAGCGATACTGATAGCAAGAGTCACTGAATCAAGTCTCGTCTAGTACTTTTCGTCTGTAAGTTTATATTTTGATATTTCATTTATAAAATCTTATTTTATTAGCATTGTGTGTCACAGTTTATTTTCTCTAATGAATGCATAAATGATTCTTTAGCAAAAGTTTATATTAAAATCAAAGTCAAATATTACTTAAAACTTAAGTTTCAGTAAGTATAATGGAAAAACACTGTACATACTGTATAAGGTTACTAAAACTGAAAGTCCATAACTGCGAGCAACTATAATAATATCAACCCTGTATTTAAACTGTCCCGCTGCTGGGTGCAGACCTCTTCTCAGTTTGAGAAGGGCTAGGTCACTCTGGCCCAGTGTGGGTTGGCAGACTTCGAGAACACTATGGAGAACTGTCAGCCATGCACGTTTCCTCGCGATCTTTTCCATTAACGTCAAAGCAAATTATAATTATTTAACACGCACATAACCTTGAATAGTCAGAGATTGAACTTAAGACCTCTGCGTGGTAATCCAATGGTTTCGCACTAGGCTATCGCTGTTTAGTTACCACACAAAAGCTACATAAACGATAGATACTATACAAAACAACGTTATTCATACCAAAAAAATATAGATATACGCAAGGGAATATTTATTCATGACGTACATACTTGGTAGTCTATAAAGTGTACGGTTCAAAACAAAAACATGTAGCTCACCCCTCAATAATAAAAACAGACTCGTAACAATTTCCATAAGACTGCAGTCGCCAATCAGTTATCCTTGAAAGTTGACCGGCCTGCCAACGTGGTGGCTTCGCCTGGGGACAGGTGAAGCTGTCATTCATCACTGAGCAACAGGGGAGACGACAGGGTACGGGAGGGGTGGAAAGGAAATAGAAAAACTTGGCTCGTTTACAATGAGCGCGAGTTGCGATGGTATTATCTTTACGAGTTTCATCGCCGTAACGACTGTATTTGTTACAAGTTTATTGTATGGAGCTGCGAAACGGGTCAAGCGGGAGTTCTGTGGTTCCTTCCTAATAATCAAAACAAATAAGTGAAATGAATATGCCACTTGCGATGTTTTTTTCTGAAGTTGCGGCGAACACAGGGAGCAGGTAGGCTTGTGTTGATTTACAATGTTTACACACAGATCTAACGCTTTCGTTTAACTTTACAGCAGAGGAAAGAAAAAAGTAAGAAAGAAAAATTGTGTATTTGGCACATACTACAAACACATATTAACAAGTACAAAATAAAAAGAACTTGGTGTTGAATTATATACATTTATACATGCAAAAATTAATTAATTATTATATTTAACTATTTACAATTATTGCACCTTAGTAAATGTATAAATCATACAATATAAGTAGGTAGTAGTCAAATACTTTACAGTTTGATTAGCTATAAAAGACGTAGCAATACTGCTGTCTATCACTTCTTGTTGTGAGCTGTAAGTGAACGGACATATAAAACTTCCTCGTGTCAAAGTATAAAATAAATAGTTAAAGTGTCTGTACAGTGTGTTATTTAATCCATAACCTCTAATAGGTTATGGGCTCAGTGCCGCGATCGAAAATTCTGTGTAATAAATAAATCACAACTACCCACAGTCTAGTGTTCAAATCGTGATTCTACTGTGTCGTGTAAAGGAATGCGATATTCGTAAGTAATGGAACATTTAAAGCAAAAGAGAAATATTAATCCATCTGATGGCGATAAATACAGTATCTGGAAGTTTCGAATATTCGAATACGTTCATTACTTAGTGAAATGGATATGATTGTGGACGCAAGGCACATGTTAAGAAGGATTGCGTTTATTTTAAACGAGCAAGTAATAAAAAAGATATGGCGTACAGAACGAGAACAATTCAAACAGTCAGTTTATCGCAAGAGTCGAAATCTGACAACTTTTCAGGTTATGCATTTATGACTGGAGAATTCCAACAAGATGATAATGTAAACAAAATTACATTTTATGCTGGATTCAGGAGCATCCGATCACATTATAAACAGGGACGGTATTTTCATTACTTATGAACATTTACATATTCTATAATATTCTATCACATACACACAACACCCTCTAGCCCAAACTAAGCTATGAGCTATGGGTACTAGACAATGGATAAAGATACATGTATACTTTTTTGTAAATACATATAACACATAGAAACACCCAGACCAAGACAAACATCCATGTCTATGCTCACAAATGTTTGACTTGTGTGGGAGTCGAACCCTCAGGTGTGGCGGTCGGTTGCACTAGCCACTACGTCATTGCCGCCTGAATACCAATTAAAAAAATCTGTTGCTAAAAATGATTTATTTATTTCAGTTACAAATAAAGAGGTACAATCAATATTGTAAGCAGGTATGGTGTTCCACGTGTTTTGGAGAATGTATTGTATTGTCCTGAGGTACCATATAATTTATTATCAGTTTCAAAGATGCAGCAGGCCGGATTGAAGCTTATTTTTTTATCAGCGTGGGACTCTCATTATAAAGGAAGGTAAAATAATTATGAAGGGTAAGCTTTTACGTAATCTTATTATTTTAGATTTTAGAATACCTATTGAGAGGGGTCAGTCTGTTTCCCAAGCATGTCAGTGTAATTTAAATAATTATAAATTACATATGGCGTCAACACTTAGGTTATATTAGTAAAAGTAAATTTATTGAGTTAGTGTAATAATTTAATTGAAGACTAAACTGATTGAAACAATATTACCTACTGATGATTTATGCAAAGCTTACATAAATGGTAAACTGACTAGACTTTAAAAATTCAAAATGAGCTACTTTGTATAGTGATAATAGTGGAGAGTATCCGTCGACTGAAATGAAAGACTACTACTGTAAAGTAAAGGGTATTAGTTATGACTTAACAGTACCCAGAACTCCACAGTTAAATTGTGTGGCTGAACGTACGGTTCGAACCATAACTGAAGCTTTTTCTATGTTAACTGGTGCAATTATAGATAAACACTTTTGGGCTGAAGCAGTGTTAACTGTTATTCACTTATAAATATTACACCTACAAAAGCCCTAAATCAGTCTAAAACTTAATATGAGTTATGGCATGATAGAAAACCAAGTATTAAATCCCTCAGGTTGTTTGGTTCAACTGTGTATGTCCATAATAAAACCAATAAATGTAAATTTGATAAGTCATATTGGTGGGCTGTAGTCCAAATGGTTATAAGATATGAAACAAAGAATGCGATAAATATATGACTGTCAGGGATGATGTAGTGGATGAGATTAGTTCTTTTGGTGTCCAGGCCTACACTAAAGCCTGAAGGAAATAATTTTAAAAATTCTCAAGACAAAACTGATGTGGACCAAGTGGTGAAATCAGTGTCAACTGAATATCAAAATATAAGTATCCCTAAATTAGATACTTTAAAATCTGATGTACAAGACAGTACTAGTAGAAATCGCAAAATAGTTAATGAGGTTGCATGTGAACCTGACATTGACATGGTTTCCTTACCTGTAAACAATAATGAAACACATTTACCTAGGAGTGACAGACTCAAAGGTCATCCTCGTATTTGTTATAAAGAAAGTGATGATAATGATGACTATTTGTTTAGTGTCAATTCATTTACATGTATAATACCTAAATCATTTCAAGAAATAAAGTCACTTGATAATAGGTCTTAATAGCTATTGAAGATGAACTAAAATCCCATAGAATAAATAATACATGGTGTCTGGTGCCAAGACCAGATGATATAAATATTGTAGACTAGATGAGTCTTTACTATTAAAACTGATGAGTTTAAAAAAACCTTTTAGATATAAGGCTCGTCTTGTTGCCAAAGGTTTCAGCCAAGAATATCTTACTAATCATAATGAAACTTTTGCACCTGTCGCTAGAATAGCTAGCTTTCGTTTTATAATTAGTTTTGCTAATCGACATAAATTATTAATTCATATGGATGTCAAAACCGCTTTCTTAAATAGCGTTTTAAAGAAAGAGATATATATGAATATACCTAAAGGCGTCCTAAGATGTAAATTAAATAAAGCATTATATGGGTTGAAACAGGCTGCAAGGTGGTGGTTTGAAGTATTTGAGCGATCTTTTAAAAGGAGTTTTTCAAAATACATCGGTTGATAGGTGTATATATATGTTAGACAAAGGAAATGTCACGAAAAATATTTACATTGTATTATATGTTTATGATTTGGTTATAGTATGTGCTGACGTTCAAACAATGAACGAATTCAGACGTTATTTAATGACTGAATTTGAAATGACTGATTTAAATGACATAAAGTTCTTTCATGGCATCAAAATAATTAGTTACGCTGATATAATTACATTAGATCAATGTGCTTATATTCAAACAGTGTTGAATAAGTTCAATATGATTAATTGTAATCCTGTGAGTACACTACTGAAGCTAATATTAAGTCGTTTTAACACGCGTGTTAAGATATCAAAGGTACTATGCATCTAAAGTTAACCTATAAAATAAATTATCATGATAATGTTTTGGTGTACAAAGAGACAAACTTCTGTTGCAGCTTCATCTATTGAAGCAGAATATATGGTCCTTTACGAGTATTAACATACGAATTAATAAACCTATTGTTATATTTGAGGATAATAATGGCTGTAAAAGCATTGCTAATAATCCAACTAGCCATAAGAGATCAAAAGATATTGATATAAAAAAGGATATTTATATAAAATATAATTTCTCAAGAGAGCAAGTTGAAAGAAATATAATTAAATTAAATTATATTCCCACAGGTCATATAGGCTGTGATTGTTTTGACAAAGATGGATACAAAATGGGTTTAGAATAAGTATTATTACTGTGCATAACTGTGTACATATATGTTTATACATTTTCCCAGTAAACACTTGGAGGTGATATATGATCTGTTAAGATATTATAAATATCTGCAACAATTATTCTTTTTTGAATTGTATAAAGCAGTGATTAATTTTTGAGGGGGCGTGTTGAATTATATACATTTATACATGCAAAAATTAATTAATTATTATATTTAACTATTTACAATTATTGCACCTTAGTAAATGTATAATATAACATCATACAATATAAGTAGGTAGTAGACAAATACTTTACAGTTTGATTAGCTATAAAAGACGTAGCAATGCTGCTGTCTATCACTTCTTGTTGTGAGCTGTAAGTGAACGGACATATAAAACTTCCTTAAAGTGTCTGTACAGTGTGTTATTTAATCCATAACCTCTAATACTAGGTACAAAAATAAACTTGAGCGGAACGTTATCAAAACAAAAAAAAAGATACTTAAAAAGTAAGTGTCAGAGAAAACTGCGCGTCACTCTTCTACTAAAAACTACAGTTATAATAATGTTCGTGCCAAGTGACGAAAGCCACCTAGCGTACACAGCAATATGATATCTAGATATATGTAGTTTGTAAATTATAGTTAGGTCCTGTGACATTTATCAGAGTAACTCGCTGAGGGCTGGGACGATGTTGATCATATGACATTTATATAAATAGATTAGAATATATACAGCGCAAATTCACAAGATTTCTTCAATACAAATGCCAGAAATATGACAATAGCTATCAAAGAAGGCGTAAGAGACACCACTTACTACCACTATATGAGAGGAGAAAAGTTGCAGATGTCACATTACTGGTAAAAATTGTCCAATCTAAAATAGATTCGCCCTACCTCCTTTCTATGTTACACCTCAGAGTGCCCACCAGATCGGTTAGAACACCTATTCTCCTCAATGTTCCTCACGGTACCACTAACTATAGAGACAACTCATTTTTTGTAAGATCAGCAAATCTTATCAACACACTGGTTGACTGCCCTGAACTTGACTTATTTAACACACATCCATCTAAATATGTTAACACGCTTTCCAATCAATGGTTTCAATCGGTGTCTTAAACTTCTCAATTGTAATTAATTTTCGTTACATCAGCATTGTAATTGTTTAATTGTTTAGAAATGTTATATAAAGGTTAATTTTGTACAGCACTATAAGTAAAATCTATCAAACCTTAGATAATCATATGCCAAAACATATAAATGTTTTATAGATAATTTATAAGATTTGTAAAATAATAATAAAAACTGTTTATTTTCCGAAAAAAATAAAATAAATAAATATTCGACAAACTGACCTCATTAATGTTTGAAAAATTATTAATCCAAAAATGTTTAATCCTGATATTATCGCATTATAATTTTTACATTTTACACATAATACATATATGAAACGTTTCAGGGGCTTTATCGTGTGTTATGCTATTCCAATAATAATAACAAAATGATAAAAAAATATTTTAATTTATGCACCTCACACCAAGATAAGATGACTCAAGAAACGTCACTATGTGTCGACTTCTACTAATTAAGTATGATATTGTTTTGCTAACATTTACCACATTTTAAAGTCATTAAATATAGAACTTGATGGGCGTGATTTGGATGACATATGTCACAGGACATCAGCTATTAGTAGTAGTACTATTTTTTTGTCAGATAAGCTATTATTAATGGTAGTCAGTACAGAGAAGGGCGTTCTTAATAAGAATGCAGCGTGTTCTGCGTTCTATAATTTATATAGTAGCCTTACATAATATTTCACCCACTAGCTAATAAAAAATGAAATCATACCTACTGATTTTCGTATTGCAGCCTGGTAATATTATTGCTATATTTATTTTAATTAATTGGTTTCTTGCAATCATGGTGTTATATATTAAAACTTAGAATTCGATATTATGATCTAAGTCACATATATATACCTAAACACCTATATCTTCGAAGAGGCAGTCGAAGGTGTATTATATTTCACTATGTTTTATATCCCACGTCGTTGTCTACCGAGAATCAAGAATTTCTTAACTGAAATCTCCCACACTACTGTTTCTTTCTTACGCATAATGAAGCAAATTAGAGTTCAAATGCGGAAAAGGGAGTCCAATTACATTTTACCACTGTTCCTTATCCTGGAATCAAATCTGAGACTATGCTCAGCAGTCGCATTCACTACCCACTACCGCTGCGCCACCGAGGCAGACAAAGACTACATCTCACACTCTTAATATAAGTACAGATAAAAAACTTTGTCACAATAATTTTCCATCTGTTTAAGACTGCGCCGAGGGTAAGACACATAATGACAGAGCTCGTGCGGTGCATATTCAAATCGGTGCGCGGCCGCCATAGTGAAATTGGAGAATTTGAAATGCTTTTTTGATAAATATGTATCTTTATTGTCAACCAATAACTTAAATATTTGGGGCGGACAAATTATAATATAACTATTTATGTTTCGTTTAAGCTGTAAAATAGGATAAATTTCTACTGTTATAATCTAAAAATTACGTAACACGACCGCAAATTTACGTAATTTTGTAGGCAAAAATATCAATTATTTTAAGTTTTTTACACGGAGTAATTGTAAACACATTCATTGTTATGGTAAATGTATATTTTATATTTGTATTAAACAAAAAGTGTTGATTTTATTCACTTAACCGGGACCGCCTGTTTTGGCACATTTCGCTTGGCGTAGTTTTAAGACGTATTTTAACACATGAGCAGTATGTGTGTGAATGTAAGCATGTGTGTGTGTGTGTGAGAGAGAGACAGCTTATGCAGTGCACTGTACTGCACAAACATAGCAGTGAACGCTTCGTCGGTTCGCCTGAATCAACATGATACGCCTCGACTCAACAGTTCGACACTAGACAACCTACCTCTGCTGCTTGACGGATGGACTGCCAACACAGTAATACAGAGTTTCAACAAATGTTATTCAATGCAGTATCGATTATATACATACATTAAGTAGATATTGCTTGCGGCTTCGCTCGCGTTATCCTAGATTTTGACAATGATCTCTGTTCCTCGGGAACAGTACTTGTACGGTGAACCGCACAATTAGCAATTCTAAAACAGCTGACGCTGCGCGCTGCGCCGCGCCGATTTACCTAATTTCATAATTACTCTCATCAATAAATTTAGTGTCCATTTGTCAATCAAACAGAGCGGTTTTATTTGACACTCCTAACTTATCATATACGTATCAATTCAATTATTATCATATCATATATCATATCATCTGTGTAAGGAGCTCCGGTACCTTACATAGTTTGGTCCTTCGAGCACTCCGCAGTGCATCACGTTCATTGAGTACAGCAGTCATTGCTGTCACGCGTTCGCGTACGTGTCACTGAATTGCAGTGTCTATCAACATCATTGAATATCACCTCGGGATTTACAACCACGAGAACTTCTACTCACTGGGTCGAGCGCCTGCCATATCATCATCAGCTGGAAAGGCCGGGAGGCCTAGGTAAAGCAGCATTCGAAGTAAGTTCGTTCCATTTTATTACCATGGCATCTTCTTTGATTGACCGTCAATACGACCTCTTTAAAAATCTCGATAAGATCGTTATAAACTTTAAGAAAGATCCTAAATCTAGGAAGAATCAGGAGTATATTAGGATTAGGCTTGAGACGTTAGAGAACCTCTGGGAAGAGTTCACCTTAAATCATGACACAATTTTAGAGCAAACTGATCGATCTAGCAATTATTTTGTAGACGAACTGTACCGTAAGGCCACGGATTTATATCATTCTGCTAAAACCCTTTTGACCTCTCACGCAAAGAAAGAAGCAACTGACGCATCTCAGCCCAATGGAGAATTAGATTCATTATTATCATTACAAAGAACGTACTTTAGAGCACTCAACCGTAAAATTAGCAACATGCAGATGGAAAATATCTCCGAAATATGGCAAATAGAAGATTGCCTACAGAATTTGAAAGCGACATGGTCTACCATAGAAGATTTTCATATAAAAATTGACAACATCTTGGAAGGCGCAGACTATAACTATGAGCAAGAATTTTGTAACAGTGAAAAAATTTACAATGACATAAAACTACAACTTAACATGAAATTACTAAATACCGAGCACAGATACAAGGCAACTCCTCAACTCGAGGTTCCAATATTCACTGGAAACTACACTCAGTGGCCTACCTTTTTCGATTTATTTACAGAGACAATTCATAACAACAACGCCATAGCAAAGGCTCAAAAACTTCAGCACTTGAAAAATAAGGTGAAAGGAGAGCCCTATCGTTTGATTGCTCATTTAAATATCACTACTGACAATTACAAAACTGCATGGGATATATTAACTCATAGATATCAGAACCGTCAAGCAATATTCGAACAACAAATAGAAATATTTTTGAACCAACCATCTATCACTAAACGTTCGGCTAGGGAACTCAAAAAATTATACGACGTTACAACCGAGTGCATTCATGCCATACATAATCAACACGTTGATACCAAATCATGGGATCCATTTTTAGTGCTCTTGTTGTGTAAAAAATTGGACCCTACAACTCGATCTGAATACAAAGAGTTACATAACGACCCAAGGGATTTGGCGACGTTAGAAGAGTTCATGGTATTTCTTGAAAAGAAGTTTACATTTCTCGAAGATACCTGCTTTCAAGATAGTACGCAAAAATCATTATCAAATAATTTCAATAAAACTCAACGCTTTCCAAACAAGTCACGAAATTTTTTACCTTACACTAATAAGACAACCCAATCTGGGCCTCTTCAACAAAGAGCGTTATATTCTACACCTTATAATCAAGACAGTAAGAACTATCAAGCTCTAGCTACCTATGCGTCACCGTGTCTATTGTGCAATCAACAACATCAATTATTTCATTGCAATACACTTATTACTATGTCACCGTCAAATCAATTGAGGGCAATAGCTGATCTGCAAGTTTGCGAAAATTGTCTCTACAGGCATTACGACAGAGAGTGCATTTCAACTAAACGATGCAAAGAGTGTAATGGTAGGCATAATACAATTCTGCATAAAGCGTTTGTGCCTACAACCTCAAATGCTATATTTACGTCGTTTAAGGCAAATAAACATCAACAAAAGAACTCTCATGAAACAAAACCTATTCCTTCTGCGTCAAACTATCAAAGTAAAAATTCTTACCATGTAGCGTCGGGTGATCAAGAATCTCTTTTAGCAACTGCTCTAATAAACATACGAGCCGCCGATGGAACTTTCGTAACATTGAGGGCATTGTGCGACCCTGCATCCCAGGTATCACTTATATCAGAAAGAGTCGTTCAGTGTTTAGGCTTAAAACGTGAACGTCCGATTTTATCAATATCAGGCATTGACCTTTGCACAAAACAGAGCAAAGGAATGGTAAATATTACGTGTCAATCGTTATTTGATCCTAGCTATCAGTTTGAAGCGGTAGCATATATCATGAGAAAGGTCGTCAGAGACCTACCTAATACGTCATTCGAACTAGGATCATGGAAACATCTTGAACACTTACAACTGGCCGATCCTGATTTTAATATATCAAGACGAATCGACATATTGTTCGGGATAGACGTTTATTCGAAAATTATTAAAAATGGTCTAATCAAGGGATCGGAAGGAGCACCCATAGCGCAGAATACGAGCCTAGGGTGGATAGTATCAGGTAATATACAAACGTTACATTGTCACGCTATTGTACGTGAAGCTGTGGACTTAACAAAGTTCTGGGAAGTCGAAGATATCAACAGCCAAACATCAACAGGATCAGATGAAGACAGCTATTGCGAGAAATAAAATATGAAGTGGCTTATCCAATGAAACCAGGGTATCAAAATCAGTTGGGTACGTCAAAAGACAAAGCTGTCGCACAATTTAAACAGTTGGAACGGAAGTTTGAGAAGAATCTAAAATTTTCAAATAGCTACAAACAATTCATGCAAGAATATTTGGAATTGGGTCACATGCGTCTTGTAAAAGAAAGCTTAAATCAAGCATATTATCTACCGCACCACGGTGTTTTGAAATTAGATTCGGAGACAACAAAACTGCGCGTAGTTTTCAATGGCTCTTCGAAAACTTCGTCCGGAAGCAGTCTAAATGACCTCATGTACAGCGGCCCTAATCTTCAGAAGGATTTGCAGGCTCTTATACTGGCATGGAGGTTACATAGATATGTCATAACAGCCGACATTGAGAAGATGTTTAGACAGACATTCGTAAGAAAGACTGATCAACCTTTACAAACGATCGTCTGGAGGGACTCACCGAATAAAACTCTGCAGGAGTATCAGCTGACGACTGTAACTTACGGCCTAAAATCATCAAATTTTCTTGCTATCCGCACATTGAAACAACTAGCACGTGACGAAGCTGCAAATTATCCCAAGGCAGCGCAGGCAATTGAATCTAGTTTCTACACTGATGACCTATTAACGGGAGAAGACCTTCTCGAATCTATAAAGCAATTAATTACTGAACTTATCAATATCTTCAAAACTGCGGATATAAATCTAAGAAAATGGTCATGTAACGTATCGGAAATGGTAAAAGAGTTATCACCTAATCAATTATCAAACGAAAATTTCGAGTTCAAATGTCATGAATCAAGAAAAACCCTTGGACTCAAATGGAGTCCAAATACTGATTCATTTACGTTTAAAAACCATTTCGATCAAGAAAACAAAAATGAAGTCCTAACGAAACGACAATTACTTTCCAATATATCAAAAATATTCGACCCTTTGGGCTGGTTATCACCGTTATCAATCAGGGCAAAGCTTATTTTTCAAAGTACTTGGACATCGGCGTTGAATTGGGACGATAAAATATCATTAGATACTCAATCGAAATGGAATAAATTATTAATCGATTTTAAAGACCTAGAAAATATCAAAATATCTCGATACTTAGGTCAAACAAATCAAAGATATGTTTTACACGCATTCTGCGATGCTTCCGAAACATCATACGCCTGTGTTATTTACTTAGTAACTAACAATCATAAAGGCGAGTACACATCCACGCTAGTTGCTGCGAAAACAAAATTATCACCTTTAACAAAGAAATTATCATTAGCGCGATTAGAATTATGTGGAGCCTTACTTCTATCACAGCTTTTGAAGAAGGTCCTTGAAGCATTTTCTAAATTGGATTTTGATATTTATGCGTGGACTGACTCTATGATAGTACTCGGCTGGCTATATGGTGACTGTGAGCGGTGGCAACCGTTTGTCGCAAATCGAGTACAACAGATATCAAGCATAATCCCAGCTGCGAGATGGCACCATGTAAAATCAGGAGAAAATCCAGCAGACTGCGCTACCCGTGGACTACCAAAACAAAAATTATCAGTATATACACTATGGTGGCAAGGTCCCCAGTGGCTTTTATCATTTGACCCCAAAAGGTATGAAAATCAAACTTATCAAAGTCCAGACATTGAAACAAAGAAATCCGCATGTGTGCAATCTACTTTAAAGAACAATACAATAACAATCGTAAGCGAGCTATTACATAATTATAATTCATTGACTCGTGTTACTAAGGTGATTGGCTGGGTGTTCCGTTTCATAACATGCGCACGTGACAAAGTGAATATAAATAAACTGAATTATTTATCAACGAATGAATTGGAGCGATCTTTTAGTTTTATAATTAAAGCAACTCAGGCTGTGGAATTTTCGGAAGAGCTGAACAGCTTACAGAAAAATGGTCAAGTTAGCACTAAAAGTAAAATTATCAGCTTGAATCCTTTCATCGATAATCTAGGTATTCTAAGAGTACGTGGAAGATTGTCGAACTCCAATTTAAATGATAGTGCTAAATACCCAATAATTTTATCACCGCAAAGTCGACTCACACAGCTCATCGTACAACAAGCACATATTACTACGCTACACGGCGGCCCCCGGCTTACACTATCATATATCAGAAACCGATTCTGGATTATAAGTGGAATTCGTATGGTGAAATGTCAACTGAGACAATGTGTTAGATGTCGACGATTTAATAATCAAACCCGCTATCACATCATGGGGGATCTGCCGGAGCCCAGAGTCACACCATCACGTCCGTTCACCCATACAGGGGTAGACTTTTCAGGTTTTATAGAACTAAAAATCAATAAAGGACGAGGAATAAGGACATGCAAGGGTTATATCGCAGTTTTTGTATGTCTAGCAACCAAGGCGACTCACTTGGAACTTGTGTCCGATTTAAGCACTCAATCATTTTTAGCGGCATTCAGGCGATTCTGTGCTCGACGCGGCACCCCACGTCACATGTATAGTGACAATGGGACCAATTTTATCGGCGCCGATCGTCTCTTAAAAAGGGAATATCAAGAAATCATTCAAAATATCAATACAGAATTTTTCAATAGAATAAGCGATCTTCAAATAGACTGGAGCTTCAACGCACCTCTGTGGCCCTCGGCTGGAGGACTATGGGAAGCTGCTGTCAAGAGCATGAAGTATCATCTGAAACGAGTTCTTGGCTCTCAAAAGTTAACGTACGAAGAGTTAACCACGTTGCTTTATCAAGTAGAGGCGTGTCTAAACTCACGACCACTTTGCCAACTAACCGAGAGTCTCGACGATGACTTCCTTACGCCAGGACATTTCCTTATTGGTGGACCCTTACTATCAAGACCTCAGACAGAACCTACCTCAACAACTTTATCAAAGCGTTGGGAACTGGTACAAAACATGAATAAACACATTTGGAAACGTTGGTCCATGGAATACCTGCAACAACTTCAAATTAGGTCAAAGTGGAGAACTCAAGGTAAAAACCTACAAATTGACGACGTAGTACTTATAAAAGAGGACAACTTGCCTCCTGGAAAATGGGCGCTTGCTCGTGTCCAAGAGCTTCACCCTGGAAAGGATGGATTTGTAAGAGTGGTGACACTGAAGACAAGCCAAAACCTACTCAAGAGACCAGCTTGCAAATTAGTTCCGCTTCCTGTTAGGGAAGAGCAAGTCCCAGGACAATGTGACAACAACAACCCCTCCACATCACTATCATCTACGTCAAGCCCATCTAAACAAGATCAAAATAACACCTCTGAATTGCGTACACGTCGTCGACCAAAACGGTTACTAAGCAACTTTTTCTTAACAGCATTATTACTATTTACGTTATGTTTTTCGCCATCGTATCAAGCAGCTCAACATCAAAATACAGACTTTAATATATCATCACTTACCACTAATCGTGGGTTATTTTTTGACAAAATATCAGACTTAAACTGTATTAAGGATGATTGGAAAATCATCGCTTATTATAATATGTCTACGTATTGGACCGGAGTGAGTCATTTAAAATCATATATTCAAAACATACATGATACAAGTACAGGTTCTATTCGACTTCATAGCAATTTGCTTACACAGCTAGAGCATGAAATTAATGAGTTAGACCATTTTAACCGAATTCTTACCAACGAACCACGAACTAATAGACGGAAGAGAGGTCTGATAAACGGAGTCGGGTACATAGCTAACACCTTATTTGGCGTCCTTGACGAGAGGTTTGCTAACCAGTATAAGGACGACATAGAGAAAATCGTAAACCATCAAAATCACCTTCAAAATCTACTCAAAAATCAGACATCGGTAATAGAAACTGAATACAACATCTTAAAACGTCATGAAGACATTATGAAAAAGCAATTCAGCTACATTAACGAAACTATCAGGAATACGTCACTATCACTACAGAAGGTTGTCTGGAGTACCGACAATGGATTAGCACTTCTATCTTCAGTTATGTCTGCTAACATTATCATATCAAACCTACGGCGAATGCAACAAAGTCTAATAGACACTATAACGGATATCTCACACGGACACATCGATCCACATTTGATACCACCAGAAGAACTTCAAGATCAATGTAACATAATATCAAGTCAACTGCAAGGCGATTTGATGTTACCCATCGATAGCAATAATATCCGAGATTTATATAAACTTCTCAAAGTCTCTGCCCGAATTATCACTAATTATCTGATCATAGAAATAAAGATGCCGCTTATAAGTACAGATTTATTCGAATTAGATAAAATCATCTCAATACCACAGAAACGTGGTTTCGATACTCTAACTATAATTCCAGCCTTTCCCTATTTGGCGTACAATTTGAACAAGGACCACGCTTTCCTGCTCTCTGAAAACGATTTGCAAATGTGTCAACGAATATCAGAAAGCAGTAACATATTGTGCTCATTAAATATGCCTCTATATGAATTAAAAATAAAACAATCATTATGCGATATCAAATTGCTTAGTGTCAGCAGCGTTACCTCGGCGTGCGACACAGTAAAGGCATCATGTAATGATATGTGGGTCAAATTGCACGGGAGCAATGACTGGCTGTTCGCGTGCTGTGAAGAATGCCACGTCCGTATTTATTGTCCGCCTCGCGTGACTATCAAGGACTTGAGTGGCATCGGTATTATAAATATAGGTCAAGGGTGCACCTTACGCTCAGATTCGTTCACCTTATATGCGCATAACAACTATCTCAGTAAAATAAACATTATGTCTAACATTGAAGTCCCAGAAGTATCTATACTCAATACGCTTATCAACACGTCGGTTCCTGAAAGGCCATCCGAATTTAACGGTCATGATGAGGATAATGTATGGAACGAATTAAGGGATCAGATTGATAATATCAAAAGGCAGTCGTCAAGTGACCTGAGTATACACGATATACATCACTACAGTGTTCTTTACGGTATCGTAGCAATCTTCCTTATCGTCGGAGCCTGCGTCGGAATTTCTAAGGTTCGCAGCAGATGGTGTAAGAGGCTTGAGCGTAGCTCGGCCTCATCAGGACAACCGCCTTCACGGGATCAAGTACAGCATACGGTAGAAATGGTGAATGTGTCTAGTGTGTCTGAGCCAATTTATAGTGAAGTGAAAACCACTAGCCGCCCAGTGAAAATGTCAGTGAAAAGTGTGGGCACCTCCCCTCTACCAAATTCTCACGTTATTTTGTGACGATTAGTTTATAATTTAAATCATAGTAGGCGGTCTATTCATCTGTCCTCTCTCCTGATAGAGCAAGATGTACGGTGAACCGCACAATTAGCAATTCTAAAACAGCTGACGCTGCGCGCTGCGCCGCGCCGATTTACCTAATTTCATAATTACTCTCATCAATAAATTTTGTGTCCATCTGTCAATCAAACAGAGCGGTTTTATTTGACACTCCTAACTTATCATATACGTATCAATTCAATTATTATCATATCATATATCATATCATCTGTGTAAGGAGCTCCGGTACCTTACAGTACTTTTTTTGGGTGAAAGGTTTCCTGTGTCCTTTTCTGTACCTTAACGTGTATATGCAATAGCTCAGTGGGGAGACCAACAGACTGCAATGCAGAGAGTCTCGGGTTCGAACCCACGTCGCGCACCTTATGTGTCTGGACACCGGTGTGCCGCTGCGACCCAATAGGTTAATGGACCGATTATTTTTACAAACAAACTGTAAAACAAATTGTAACGTAAGATTCCATAGATAAGGACCTTTCAAAAGTGCGAAAACAAAATAAAAAAATTATGTAATTTGATTAAAATAAAAATTGAAATTATACTACTATATACGGATTTTATCGCGTTGTTTATTTGACACTTTATTACAAAATTTTGAGAACTGTTACACTATACTCTATTAAACTTTACTAACTTTTAAGCTAATTAAATTATTATTAAAACTATTTAGATTTAATTTAATTTTATACTTTTCCCGACGTTTCGGAAAGGAAGCTAATACAGTACAATATGCCTGAGGAATATGCAGAACTACTTAAGCATTGCTTAACAACTGGCTATCTGTTGTGGGACAATAAATTCTACATACAAGTCGATGGAGTCGCAATGGGCTCCCTAGTATCGCCTGTTGTTGCTGACATATATATGGAGGACTTCGAGGCTCGAGCTTTACATACTGCCCCCATCACACCCAGGATTTATAAGAGGTTTGTAGATGATACTTTTACAATATTACCAACAGATAGTGCAAATGTATTCCTAGAACATCTTAATTTCATTAATAACAACATCCAATTTACTATGGAATTAGAGGCAAATAATTAATTAGCTTTCTTAGATGTACTTGTCATCAGGAATCCTGATCATACTTTGAGCCACACTGTGTATAGGAAAAAGACCCATACAAACCTATTTGTATGGGTCTTTTTCCTATACACAGTGTGGCTCAAAGTATGACCAGGATTCCCCGTTTTCCCAGTTTGCCGAGATTCACCGTTTAAGTACCTATGCTTAAACGGTGAATCTCACCACCACCCTAAACAGTTAGCTACCGTGGGAATGTCTTTGTTTCAGAGAGCCCATGGGATCTGTGACAAGAAACACCTGGACGCCGAGCTTCAACATGTTAAGCAAGTATTGCAAGACAACAAGCTCCAACAGCCGCGCCGCTGTCACAGATCCCGTGAAAAGCCAGCCACAGTCGAGCGCCAGCCTGCTATACTGCCTTATGTAAGGGGTGTCACTGACAAGTTTGGCTACATCTTGAAGCGAGCTTCAATCAGCACATACTTCAAGCCGCCAACGAAGATAAGTCAATTTTTACCATCCGTGAAGTGCCAACTACCTTTACAAGATGCAGGGGTCTATAAAATAGATTGTGACTGCGGACTCTCATACATTGGTCAAACCTAGAGAAACATAGGCACCCGCATAAAAGAACACATAGCTGATGTAAAACATCAACGCTCGTTAAAGTCTGCTGTGTGTGAACATGTGCAACAGGGGACCAACCACTACCTGAGATTTGACAAACCACAGATTCTCGCTAAAGAACACCGATTCCTTCCAAGGATGCTTCGCGAGGCTATTGAAATCAAAAAGCATCCTAATTTGAATAGAGAAGATGGTTGGAATGTACCACCAGCTTGGGATCCAGTAATACAAATAGTCAAACCCAAGAAGAAGCAAACCACAGCTGCTCTGCTCTCTCTCTCTCTCTCTCTCTGCTCATTCTGCGTAAATAGAAACACCAATGATTAAATTATGTTCGGGTACTTTGAAATAACTACACTGGAACATTGAGACAACTACCATCTTAGTCTCCCCGTGACCATGGCTGCTGAAAAGCAACCGAAACGTCGGGGAAAGTGTAAAATTAAATTAAATCTAAATAGTTTTAATAATAATTTAATTAGCTTAAACGTTAGTAAAGTTTAATAGTAGTATAGTGTAACAGTTTTCAAAATTTTGTAATAAAGTGTCAAATAAACAACGCGATAAAATCCGTATATAGTAGTTTAATTTCAATGAATAATATTCGCGTAAATAGAAGACAATATTATAAAATAAAAAAAAATTTTGTCTTTTTGCTACAGGTGCTTCTATTATGGCTAATTTTCATTTTTCACTATTATTATTTGTGAAGGATTTATACGTCAAACTACAAACGATTTTTGTAAAAAACTGACGTAGTTTTGAAATTGCAGCATTATTTTGGTTTATATTTTTTGCACCAAAGAAAATCTTGTACGTTTGACCAACAACAAAACATTTTTTTTTTATTTAGCTCATTTGAAAGGTCCTTACTTAAGGGATCACCCGTTACAATTTGATTCACATCTTTTGGAACATCCTGTATACCTCTATATCCCTAGGGCTCTAAGATTACACCTAGATTTCACCAACTATATTTCAGATCCCACTTAATAAAGAGCGAGCCTATTGCCGTTTATTGGGTAGAATCCGTGCTGCTATGATTAGAATAAATTGTCAGAATTTTCTGACAATAACATCTGACAGTAAAACACCCAATACCACTTTTGCTACGGCAAGAATCATACCCGAGACCTCGTGCACAGCAGTGGCTTTCACTGTCACCGCGCCACCGAGGCAAAATAGAATGTTATTATTTTAAATATTATATCTATATAATATTGTCTTCTGTTTACGCCAATATTATACACGAATAACTTTAAAAATTACTAAAGTTTAATAGTAGTAGTAGTGTAACAATTTTCAAAATTATGTGATAAAGTGTCAAATAAACAACGCGATAAAATCCGTACATAGTAGTTTAATTTCAATATTATTACTATATTTTTATTTCTAATGATCAAAATCAATATATGTAAATTTAATTCATAACCATATTTTAAATATAAATACAGATTTCAAAAATAATGAATGTAACGTTTTCTTGGTTTATAAATGGAGTTAGAAAAGTTGGATATATTCGCATTTTGTTACATGGCGGTTGTGAAAATATTTTATACATTTTAAACATACCTAAATAGTACATATTGGTTAAAGTAAAGTGCAGTGAGCTTGCTATTACATGGGTTTGATCCCCATGCGTAACACGGTACAAAAATTGGTGTGTTACATCTTTATAGGTTTAGTATCTACAAGTATAGATATTTAACACAGTCTGATCTTATCAGAATATCAGCGGTATAATTAAAGGCAATATCTACAAACCAAAATACCTGGCTAATCTTACTTAAATTAATATTTCAAATTTTATTCTTATTTCAAACAAGTATGAACCGGCAATGAATTGCCGTAAATCATGCCGAAAAAATGGTGCAAGTTATATGCAAAGGTTACGTGATACTATGTGAAATATTGAAAGTTGTATATTAGACAGACGGACGGATGGACGGACGGACGGACAAAGCTGTTTCGAACTCTAAAAGACAATTAAGACTAGCACTAAGGATTAACTCCCGTACAGCGGTTCTTTATGAACATGAGTGCCGAGTGTAAGTCTTATTGTGTTCGTTGTTTGACAACGGACACAAAAATACTCACACTCGGCATAACCATTTGTAAATAACTAAAATTTTCGAACCACATTCGTATTGGCAGAAGTGCTGTGACTAATTAAACCTCTAAGCCATCCGTGCATTCAAAATGCATCCGTTTCTAAATATAAGCGTGTTTATTGCTGCCAGTGTTAAATTTGTATTGTTAATTCAAACCGCAAAAGGTAATTGAAAGTTCTTAACTTGAATTTACAAAATGGCGGTTAGAAAAGTTAGCGTTAAATTGTAAAAAGGTTGTTTTCAACACCTGCCCACGGTACTTATCTACTTAATAGACGTTGACTTTGAGAATTTGGGCAATTACACGGATGGCGGCATGGTTGGATGTCCAATTTCTTTTTAAAGTTCGAAAAACTCTTATACAACAGCTTTGTCCGTCTGTCTGTTATCCAACATTCAACTCAAGAACCGTAAGAGCTAGAGACTCGCGGTCAACGCCATTCGACTCAGCATAGTCCTTTGACCTCTGACCTCAAGGTCACGTGGTCATAGTTGAATCAATAATCATAGTTGATGCCGAATTTCATTTCATTTGTAATAAATAATTATTGCTTTGTCATGCCAGAACTAATATGTACCTACTTGAAATTAAACTGCTATATACGGATTTTATCGCGTTGTTTATTTGACACTTTATTACAAAATTTTGAAAATTTTTACACTACTTCTACTATTAAACTTTACTAATTTTTAAGCTAATTAAATTATTATTAAACTATTTAGATTTAATTTATTTTTATTTTTACACTTTCCCCGACGTTTCGGTTGCTTTTCAGCAGCCATGGTCACGGGGAGACTAAGATGGCAGTTGTCTCAATGTTCCAGTGTAGTTATTTCCTAAATATATTTATTATTTCCGATATAATAATTTTGCGGGCAACGATGTTGGTTGTGCATATATTTAAGTACTTTAGTAATAAGTCGTTTGCATAGTATACAATTGTTTGTAGTCCTGAATAAATAAAATAAAAATATATCGGTTTTCGAACTCTAAGATTTACGGCAATTCATTGCGGTTTCTCAATGTTTTCTTAACACGTTGAACACCGTGGCGGTCATAAATGACTGCGAACAATACATTTTCTATAGCTACATGGCATTTAACGTGTTAAAAGTACTGGAGACTTTACAAAAATTCAAACAACGGACACAAAGAACACCCAGACTCGGAACATCCATATGTAAATTACACAATTTTTTATCCCGTGTGGCGTTTGAACCCACAACATTCGGCGCGGCTACTACGCCATCTGTGCAATTCCCCAGTGCAATAAATGCGTGGAATGTTGTTATTCCGAACGAAGGACAAAAGTTGTGGATCCACTGATAGTTGTGCCGAATCTCTGTATTCTTTGTATTCATTGATTGAATGTTTGTCAAGTTTGTCAATACGGGCATTACATAAAGATCCAGAATTATCTTAAAAAAATGTAAACAACAATAGGTATGGTTTACTTTGAACGACCTCATTGCTGCCATCCTTTAGATTTTCGTATTCTCTTCTTAGGCTAAATTTCATTAGGTAAGCGCTAAGGATTGCTAAAACATTTTGTAAAAGATACATTTTTATTGTAATTAATATTGTCCTGACTGACAATCTCTTTTATTACTAATTACACTATTTTTTTCATACAATTTGTGATTCATTGTTAAGTTTGGGAGCCTGGTAATCTGTCTGACAGGATTTTCCTAGTTCAGATACCAGTCTCTCACAAAGGTGCATTTGGTTACATATGTTACAAAATGTTATAGAATGTAAGTTACCTTTGTGAAAGAAAATAAATAAACTTATTATTATTATAATTATTATTATTACATGGCATTAGATGTTTACATTTGTAGCTGATCGTAAATTGCCATCCCATGCGGGGTTCGATTGCCGTATCAGGGCAAATGATATTGCAATTTACTAGTAAGCAAATCTCAGTAGCATATATATAAAGTATATATATATATTTAAACTAAAAATGTGGCTCATTGATGAAATAAGGCTCGCCCCATATTAGGTACGTGTGCTTTAAACGGCAATATAATAACATAGATATCAAACTGAACATAAAATAAACCTCTACCTACCTCTTTAGGGAAATATAAAGTCTTGAGTACGTATTTAGTAATATTATATTTTAATTTGTACAATATTACATTTCACAAGCTCCCTACATAACATACAATTTAATAACTGTAGAGCAATTTCGCCCGCGAGCTCGCCCGCCAAAAATAGACCGCTATAGGGAGGGACGTATAGTCGACTTATAACTTACTATCCGCCAATGATAAGTGCGTTTTTTATCCTCCGTACAAATCTGATATGAGAGGCAATCAGAGAGAGTGCTCGGCCGACTCGCGCCGTGTGAGTTAATATGTATTATGTTTAATATATATAGACGTATTTATTTACTTATTATTTACTGTTTAACACAGTTATTTTGCTCTTTTTATGTACCAGAAATTGTCAATAGAAACGTTAGGAGGTGGGCCGTTTTAGACATCTCTATGTCGCAGAAAGCACGTAAAGCTGTTGGTCCTGGGCGTAATCTCTCTCCAGCCGTTTCGGATCGCCGTCCTATCGGATCATGAGAGATAGGGAACAGAAAGTGCTCTTGTGTCTGTGCACAGACTTGTGCACTACAATATCTCCTGCGCTTGGCCAGTCTCCGTTAAGATTGGACGCTGTGACCGTAATTCGGTCTGGAGGGCATTATTAGTGGAAATGTAGCCTGTCGTCATCAATAGTCCGCAGAAGTACCTTTCTTCTCGTGATACCTCTTAGAGGGAACTGAACTGAAGAGGATATTAACACTGCTACAGCGTTTCACTGGGCAAGTAAGAATTCAGGAGGCTCTCACTCCTACCTCATCCATTCCATCCGCTTATCCTTTTGCTTAGGATCGGCAATGTGAGAGCGATATATAGTATAGTACGCGATCAGATCATCAGCAGCCACAGTAAGGGCGTGCCATCAAGCAAGCCCTAGTTGTCAACTTCGTAGTAAGTATATAAATTCACTTTATATAATTGCGATCTCTTGTAAGATAAGGTACTTTTACAGTCAGTCTGTTTAAGTTCTGATCAATGATGCCTTACCTCATTTACTAACACGACCTTATTTCTTACTATAACGCTGACCAAAGTATTTATTTTATTTGGAAAACAAACAGTATGTTATTATAATAACATAACTGATGACAAAAGTAATTTACAAAATGCTCGTAAACATGCAATCCACACAAGACATAATGCATTTTCTATTATGTTTGATATTCGAGCAAACCTGAGATCAAACTGATATAAATAGTTTAAGTGGATATTATTTAAAATTAAACTACCTTAAGGGCGCTGGCTACATAACTACTAAAAAGCAACCGAATCGTCGGGCGGCTTATAAATCTAAATTTAAAAAGTCAAGGCTACAAAGAAAGAACTTTTTAAAAATAAAAAACGTGATAAAATCTGTATAAAGTAGTTTAATTTTAATACTTCAAGTAAAGTTAAATTCAACCGACTAAACGACAACAATCATAATATTCTTGCTAATATTTTTGCTTCACCTGTTGATATCTCGTGCTGGTTTGTAAATTAAATGCAAAAACCACGCGAAGTTTATCTTACAAATAACTTTGTCTCTCATTAAGATAACTTCGGACTTCATTTAGCAATACATTTAAAGAATGAAAGAAATATTTTATTTTAATGAAGCATTGCAACACAACCAAAACTATTATAATGCAATATTTATGTGTAACAGTAATAAATGTATTTATAAATTGATAATAATAAAAATAAAACTTATAATACGTTAATTAATTACATATACAATTATTTCATATATTATTATATATAATATAGAATACACATTTATACATGGAGCCCTTGCTGTTCAATGTGCGTCGCAGTGTTAATTAAAAAGAGATGTTGCTCAGCATAATGCTGCACCGCTTGCGACACAGCGCTGATTTTCAGCAACACCTCAATAGTGATTATGAGCGTCTAATACAGTCCAAATTAATATTATTAACCTTTTGAACACCACGCCATAACGGCACCTCTATGTCCTGTACGCCAAGCTCGAAAATCGATATATTATATATTGTTTTTTTATGATCAAATATTTTAATAACTAATATGCAATTTTGTTTGCTGTGTGCAATTAAGTAATAATTGGGGATTAATTTTTTAAGTTGTATCAATAAAACACAGAAAGGTAATGATTTAATATGTTTATTTTGTATTTTTCTGTGACCTGTTTTTTGTCGAGTATAGACGACGTTGGCGCACAGGGCACGCTTGCGCATATCGAGTATAGCCGACGTTGGCGTTCAAAAGGTTAAACTACAAAAAGTACAGAATTTTTAATTATTACAGATAATAAGAAACACACATTATAGATAAATTAAATAAATATACATGTCAATTTTTATAATAACTACAGATAAGAATTATAAATTAAATATTTTTATTATTGTAGATGTATACTATATTTGTTTCATCTACTTATACTATACTATAAGTAGATGAAACAAATATGAAACAAACATGAGTAAGATGTCAATAAGGAGTTAAATACTTGGCGATTTTAAATTAGGAGTCTATTTGTCGGTTTAATAAATATTTTTTATAATTTATCTATATTATAATTCATAGTAGTGTAAGCAACAATCATAATTTACAACTTAACTAATATTAACAAAACTAACCACTTATAAATAGAACAAAATGAAGAGTAACAAAATATGGGACTGTAAAAATTAATAAAAAAGGATGGCCGGTTTAGGCAGCGTCATAAAATTCCTCAGCATCGCTGTCGACCGGGAGTGTGCCCAGAAGACTGGCAGCATTGCCACACTGAATGGCAATGCTGATTCATTGAGCCAAAAAAAGCCCAGCCTTCTGGTCACGCGAAGCGTCGATTAGCCGCTTAGATATATCTCTAAAAAGCGCACGAGCGCCCGGACCCCATGAACCCAGCGTCTCTACCCCAAACGGCTCGAAAACGTAATTACCAATTAAATTACTGTATTTACGCCGTTTGAGGTTTTCCGCTGCTATAGCAGCAGCACTGGCACAGCTCATCGTGCTCGGAAGATGTGATGGCGCAAGGGTGTCGACGCATGTGGCATCCCACACCAAAGGCCTACCCATTTTCCAAGGTAACAAAGACATACCATCAGGTCTCTTCCCATCGTCACGTACCGAGCCTATGGGTTCTAATACTGCTGGTACGCCGGCGGTGATAAGAGCACGACGGATAATGTCATTTAGCTGAGCGTGTCGTGAAATACGACCAGCGCTTCTGCTGCATTTATCTTAAATATTAAGTTTGTAGATGTTTTTTTAAGGTGTAGTCGAAAGATCTAGCAGCGATAGCTCAGTGGGGAGACCAACAGACTGCAATGCAGAAGGTCTCGGGTTCGAACCCACGTCGCGCACCTCTGACTTTCGGAAGTTATATGACATTTCGAAATTATGTGCGTATTTATTAACAATTATCGCCTGCTTCGTGCCTTGTCGAGCACGTTAAACCGTCGGTCCCGGCTGCCATGAACATCTATGGCAGTCGTTATTGCGAAGTCAGTACCCTATAATATCCTGACACTGGTCTAGTCTATCGTTAGCCTTCGGGTTGCGGAGGTCAGGTGGCAGCCGCTCCGTGTAAAAACTGATATCCAGTCAAATCCGGTTAGACCAGAAAAGCGGACCCCAAGTGACTTGGGAATAATAAAGGCTAGGGAGAAGAAGTCTAAAGATAGACTAGAAAAACGCAACCGTTTAAAATTCTAGATTAGGTATATCATTGCCATGGTAAGGTTTCCGAAAGTGTTATCAGTTAGTATTCAGAGTTAAACATTATATCATTACAGAAGTCGTTTAATTGTAAATGCTTAGGATCTATCGAAAATGTTCTGAAGATAAGTATACTATGATAGATAGTTAGGTCCAACAATGAAGGCCATCACGTCATTTCTATTGCCTACGCAAAATAATATAGAGTTCTTCAATTCGTCTTAATATTCGGATAATTAACATCAGGATAATTATCAATTGTCGGAATCTAATATAGTAGTCTAATAAACTGTCAAAGTAATAATAATAATATAATAATATTCTATCACATACCTACCACGGTGTTCCTCGACACAACCACTATCGACGGGGCCGCGCGAATCACTTTCGCATGCGGTCGCGACCCCGCCGAGGTTTCGGCCCGCCGTATGAAACGGCAGGCCACTACACGAAAGACCTACCCAAAGGCACTCCTCACAAATTATCCCTACTGTCCCCCCTAGAGGGGAGACGGACTCGAAACAGAGGCGCGCGTGGGAACACGTACGCCGCCTCTCAGACCTGGTGCTGAACGGATGGCTGGCAGGCCCACAAAGCCCGCCACCCCCAGGTCAATTCTATCACATACACACAACACCATCTAGCTCAAACTAAGTAGAGCTTGTACTATGGGTACTAGACAATGGATAAACATACATACATACTTTTTTTTTTTGTAAATTCATATTATACATAGAAACACCCAGACCAAGACAAACATCCATGATCATGCACACAAATGTTTGACTTATGCGAGAATCGGACCTGCGTCCTCAGACGTGGCAGTCGGTTACACTAACCACTACGCTATTGAGGCCGTTGGAGGTGTTGCTCAACTTTCATCCAATAACACTATTCACTTCGACGTGGAATTTAGCCTTTAAGACTAAAATTCGACTGTAATATAACCACTTAAGATATAAACAATTTAAAGATTCTGGTACACGAGGCGTGTAGCTTGCACAAGTTGAGGCACTGGCGGCGATTGTATGCATCGTATATACGAAACTGTATAATTAACTCGTGCATATATTGCGCGTGTAGCTAACGCCAGCTTTTAAGCTTTCGATTCGTTTTCAAATACCAGACTTTTCGTTTACCCATCTTAAAATTAATACATCAATTATCCAACCTCTCAAAACTACATCCTGAATTGTGACTCAAAATATAAACTTCGATATAGGTCGAGCAAACGTCCTACGTAGTAACGAGACGTCCCGTAGTTCGTCAGCCGAGCGGCATGTCCTCGGGACGTATTGTCATTAGCATTAAACAACATACAAACGCGTATTCAAATGAGTAGCGCTCGTTTTGTGTCGGTCCAGTCGCCGCGCGGTGAATTATGCGACCACTGCCGACCTGCGACGTCGAGTGGCGACATGTTTGTGGACGATACACATAGATATCTACGACCATTGTACTAGATCATGTGATGAATGTAAGCTATTTTTAAATGTTGATGTAGTTATTACGATACTTATACCAATGTACGCATTGAAGTAACAGAATTGGGACTAATTATACATACATACATATCTAATATTTACGGCTATACTTATTATTAATAATGAATAAAATTAACCCCCTCTGTCCCAGGGTTAATTTTTTATCTCATCATGAGACTAACGTGATATTGGAGGACACAGAACACTAGCTTTTAAAATACCACTTTCGCCTTGTGATATAAACAAAAAATGTATCACCAAGTTAAATAGAAGCGCAGGCGATACTGCGGTCCTTAATGCCTCAGAAAGTCTGATAGGGCCTCGTCCCCGGCTTGCCGTTACTGGTTGGCTGGGGTGGAACTTTAAGAGCGCCCGTAGAACTTTCAACTCTGGCTTGCCTTAGTCAGCCGGTCAGAGAGGGGCCGCTAAAGCTATATGTTTGGAGGTGGAAGTGTTATTATCAAGTGCATAACTAAGGAGAAACCCGCTCCGGGTCTCCGTTGTCATGAGACCCGTGGTGGGAAAATCGGCGCCGCACCGCTTAACACCCCTAGCCGCTCGCACCGGTGTTACCCTCTGCTGCTGGCGTGTATGCCTATTGTGGCTATTCAGGGGGTGGATCTAGTAAGTTGGCGAGTCACTGTCTGCCCATCCGATTGATGCTATTAGAGTATTCAGGCCAGACGCCATTTTTTATCCATAGTTACTAATATACCTGTCTATCAAACACCCATATATGTATATCTTAGAATCCATACCTAGCAGTAGTCCTACGCCTGCTGCGGCTAGTGCCTCAGTAGGTGTTACATCTCATATTGGATTGAAACTCTCGAAGGGCCTCTTCACGTTGGACCCATGTCTTCGTGTAAGCCTTCCAAAGGGCTAGGTATTTTCCTAATATAATATGTTAGAAAATACTTGTGATAAGAGAAACATAATAAAATAAAATTATTGATTACATAATTGTTTTGCCTTTTATTAGTTTTGTCTTTTATTAGATTGTAGCGACTGATTATATGAATAATATATTAATGAAAGAATAAAAATAATACTTATGCCTATGTATGTATGCACAGTTCTGATTAGTAGATTTAAGTTTATACCGCAGAGGGTCTGCGGTATAACTAGAGCACATAATATATTTTATATTTTCCATATTTTGTATCCTGCGTTATTTGCAAATTGATTGATTCGTTAAATATTTAAAAGAAATATATATAAAAATAGAAAAATATAATACACAGTTGGTTTAGGCAGCGTCATAAAATTTACCAGCATCGGTGTTGATTGGAAAAAACTTTTCAGTCTGTATTGCGACAGATATGCTTAGAGATTAAACATACACTTACGCTCGTATACCTACTTACCGCCGTAGGATATATTAAAGGTGTATATACACTTACATTCCGGCAGGTATGTGTTTAGATTCCGTGTAAGGTGGTCTATTATGGTCAACCAAGTACATTTCTAGACTTCATGCACCTACAGAGAATTGACCTAGAAAAACCTAATATGCCGTTTACCCAGCCCAGTAATCGAAACAGAGATTTACAAAAATGTATTTATTTTATCTTGAACTTAGCATTATCGGATGCCACAATTCTCAAGAATCGGTGCCAAATCACGGTTGAACTAAGTTGATTTGGCACGAATGCATTCATGCAGTTCAAATGTTCCTGAAAAGTTTTACCCAGCTGTCAGCTGCGCATAGCTTATTTATAAGTTTCTATCTATTCAGTCAATTTCTAGCTTATATGCTCTGTTTATTGAAGCTAAAAGAGAAATACTATAGAAATATACCTAGTATATATATGATTAAATGAGCAGCGATAGCTCAGTGGGGAGACCAACAGACTGCAATGCAGAGGGTCTCTCTCGGGTTCGAACCCACGTCGCGCACCTCTGACTATCGGAAGTTATATGACTTTTCGAAATTATGTGCGTATTGATTGACAATTATCGCCTGCTCCGTGCCTCGGAGAGCACGTTAAGCCATCGGTCCCGGCTGCCATGAACATCTATGGCAGTCGTTATTGGGAGAGTGTCGACACAAAAGATCCCACTGGGTCGGAGTGTCGCCGGTCTGCACTGACTGGCCCCCACATAAGATACATACATATATATGATAAAGGATTTTATTATTATGTTTGTATATACAAGAGTAGCTTCTGCCCACATACCGGAACAAAAAAAACTATGTTAATCCTATGACAGGTCTATCTGTATGCCACATACATCGATAAGTTACATGCAAATTCGTACGGTTAACGCAGAGCTACAAGCATCCAAACATCTTTATAAACTTTTACATTGCCAATACGGAGATAGCTGGCTAGCTTTTCCTCAAATAGACTTTATTTGTTCACAAATAAAATATATAAATAAGATAATAGAAAAATAAAAGCCTTATACCGTATTTTGTACAAAGAATTTCACTAGTTGCAGAATTCTGTATAAATTAATCAAATCATTTATTTACAAATATGATGTTATAGACATAGTTATAGTTTCTGCACACTCCACTTCCTGGCGTGCATATATTTCAAAGTACAATAATTATCTTTGACATTGATTCATAAAGTTATTAACTTTTTGGTTTTATTTATAACTTATAGATTTTTGCGCTCGTTTTAAATATAAACTTTAAATACCCATACTTCCCCATACGCGCAATATGCTTAAATCCTTTTTAAGCATATTGCGCTTACGGAGAAGTCAAAGAAGATTTAGGTTTATTCACGTATTAATATTATTGACTTAATACTGGCCCCGAAGAGGTTCAGTATCACCATTCTCTCTATATATGTCGCGTTGCCGATTTACCTTCTAACCGAAGGGCAGAATAGCCGATGCCGCCACCTTATCTTACCTATAGCCAACGGTTTGACCTTTATTTTCTGACATTGCTTCTACCGTTATTGAAGCAATATCAAAGGTACACAGCCGTTTGCATGAGAAGCGGTTACCAATTACCATCAGCTGGCGTTGAGTGACGAGCCAGAAACCTTAGCTGACACTTCATGCAAAAAACATTGATACATTACGCTCTCTACATCGATTGTACCCTGTATATTTCGATTAATAAAACACAAAATTATGTTTCGTTCAAGTGTCTTACGCTGCTAAATTGCGCAGAAAAATCGTTTCGCATAAAGCGAGCCAGCAGTGAATAATGGGGAATCAATTGCATCGGCAACTTAACTAAGTGGAAGGAAACACGGAGCCCAATTTTTCTAAATTTCTAAAATATCGGCGTTCGGAGCGGGCGATTCTTTCGATTTATTGAAAATTCGCTAAACGAACCTCTTACTGAACTATTGTCGAACGATTGTTCAGTCGCAATGATCTTTGATTTTGCTGTTTTATCTCGCACCGTGGTCGACCGCGGCCATGTTTGCTAGTCTACATAAATCGAACGCAAGAACGTACCAATATTTTAAGGTGAATGTCTTCACCGTAATTCAAGTCCCCGCGGAGTCGGAGCAATCGCTTTTCGATCCAATTTATACGTATGTATACATAATATATTATTTATTTCGATTGCGGGGCTGGTGCGGAGCGGGTGTGAGGCATGTGCGCAGGGAGGCGAAGAGGGGGGGTTGTCCGTCACGTAGCGCAGCATACAAAACGTCTACATGTTCAAGTCACGATGAAACCTTCCCGCCTCGTGCCTCGCGCCTGAGGGATCCTATCTGCATACGGTATTATTAGATGCGATACAGTTCTAAAATATTACGTAAGTGTAACTGACGGATATGAAGCTCTTTGCCAAGTCTGTATACAGTCAGAGAGCTCTTCGTTCCTAATTTATTTATAGATGGCGCGGATAAATTATGAGCTGGCTTTATAAAAGAACTCAGACTCCAAACCTAACTCTGTAGCACGAGTTAAAATATAACTCAATTCCGTGTACCCTGGTTTTGAATAACAGAATGTTGTGTATTTGTAGCATTATAATAACAGCCCTGTATATAAACTGTCCCACTGCTGGCCACGGACCTCTTCTCAGTGGGAAAATGGTTACGCCATAGTCCACGTTGTTTCACGTTTTTCAAACCACGCTGGCACCGTGTGGGATGACAAACTTCACATATCGATGAGTACATAACATTGTGGGGAAACCTGCATGTCTGCATGACTTCAAAATGTCCGTTCACTTGCTTTAAAGATGAAGGTTAATAACCCATCACTTTCAAAGCAAGCAATGATTAAATATTTATACGCACATGATTTCGAAAAGTCAGAAGTACCTTGGGATTGAACTCAAGACCTCTGCGTGGCAGTCCAACGTTCTTCCACTAGGCTATCACTGTTTATTTATAATCATATGTTCACGTTTGTGTTGTTGTGAGGTGGCAATGGAATTATACGCGTTTAATTTTAATAAAGAGGTATATAATAACAGTAACAGATTACAAGCTTCCTTCTCGTTAGCGTATTTTTTTGAGAATAATTTTTACATCACACATTAAAATCGGCAGCCGAGCCCCTCCCTCTCTGCAGCCGTCATCTTATTGGTCGATGCAAGTATCGCGTCATCAACGACCAATAGCGAGTGAATATGACGCGATACAGATGCGTCGACATCATATCAATAAAATAACTATTTAAACATGTAGTTTGATATAAATGTGTAACATTCGCGTAAACGTAAGACATTAATACAAACATTGCTTATATATACGAGTACTAGTTTTGGCCTTGTTCCTAAGGCTTCTACATCCGTTAGATTAATTTCGGTGAGTGCTTCCCAGCGGACTGCATGGTCCCTGGGGCCATCCTGCCACGCTTGTTAGTACTATCCCTTCAAGTTCAGCTGTATCTACGTGCCTACACAAGCCGTAACGGACAAATATCACGACTATTAAACTTCATATTTACATTTCAAGTTATATTGAAAACGACTGCTTTTACATTGTGTATCAGAAAGGCGTGGTCATATTTTAGGTCCGTTATCTAAATGACTCGTATGTCCTATCACCGGAACAAAACAAATTATTTTAAATTTGCAGAGAATTTCATACATTTTATTTATTTATTACTTAAACATCGTAACAAACACATTACCTACATCACTATTAAAATTGCGCCTGGTCATTTTCGGGTTCACGGAATCAGCTTTTAGTGTTGTTTATACATATATTGACAAGAATACGCTGATATTTATAGTTGTAAAAAAAAACTATAAGTTAGTGCTTTATTCTGCACGGATGGACTAGTGGTTTAAGTTGTCGCCTCGCCGCTACCACTGCGCCAAGTGTAGTGGGTTCGAAACCCCGAAAAATCAAAAATGGTTGATCCGAATCTGAGTGATCTTTGTGTTCGTTGTTTGAATGTTTGTAAAGTCCCCTGCGACATAGGAATTAAACCTAGTTCGGGTATTATTTTTAATTAAAAAAAACTGATAATAATGTTTTACGTTTTCCATTGTACAGGGGTTATTTTATTTTTTTATTTTATTATATATATGTATAATATGTACGTATTTACAAAAAAAAAAGTATATATGTATGTTTATCCATTGTCTAGTACCCATAGTACAAGCTCTGCTTAGTTTGGGCTAGATGGTGTTGTGTGTATGTGGTAGAATATTATTATTATTTTGTATGACGCTTAAATATGACCACATTTTTCAGTTACACGCTGTAAATACATGAAGTAATCCTTTATTTTAATCATACTAAGATCGGTATATGTCTTTTTTACAGAGGGTATTGACGTCTATATGCGACTCTATGCCGCATTGACATATATGACAATAATAATAAAATCTTACAACAAAGTGTTGTAAGGTTTTATTATTATTTCAGGCTGTATTGTGTCACTACAGAGCATAGTTCTTCCTCTCGCTTTTCCACATATCCCTATTATGCGTGTTGCCGACGATACCTCAATGGAGTGTATAAATGAGACTAGTGGACTGTAGTTTGAAATGTATAATGATTTATAGAATTAGTTAAAATGTTTGAATTGATATGAGCACGTAAAAACAATGATTAAAAATGATGCGCGAGCGCAGCCGTGTGCGATCGTGTCTGTGGCTGACTGCCGGTGCCGGCGGGCGAGCGCCGATGGCTGGAGTGAAGCGGTGGGGCGATGACGTAGAAGTCCCGTTAGCTCCGATCAGCTGTTAGACGCGGCAGGTGCATGTCGAGTACTCGACAATGCGCTAGTTTGCACCAGTCTCTCCTGTAGCTACTTAATTCATCCCGCCATCCACGCTTTGGTCTACCACGTTGACCCTTAGCACCATCTGAGAGGGTTAGGTTTTATGTCAGAAATTTCGCAGAGCACGTATAAATAATATAATAGTATTAGACTCGCACGCTGTAACTTGGCAACCATAGATATAGTGCATAGTATACTTTTAATATAATTCTATATATTCTATCACACACACACAACACCATCTAGCCCAAACAAAGCAGAGCTTGTACTATGGGTACTAAACAATGGATAAACATACATGTATACCTTTTTTTGTAACTATGAACATATTATACATAGAAACACCAGACCAAGACAAACATCCATGTTCCTACACACAAATGTTTGACTTGTGCGAGAATCGAACCTGTGACCTCAGGCGTGGCAGTCGGTTACACTAACCACTATGCCATCGAGTCGTCGCCTAAATGTGGTATAACAGATTTTGATTGGCAAGAAAGCTGATTGAAATTGATAAGGATTGTAGATCAACCCTGATCCATCTATACCACGATATTTGAGATACTAATAGTGCCAATTTCATCGGTCTATTTTTAAATGTAGTACCTGCTGTTCATGCATATAATATAAAACATAAAAGGAGAGCACTGATGAGGCGACCAATTACATCACTACATTCAAATGGTTGCCTCAACTATGCATGGGTTTAGACCTTTTTGTATGGTGGACTCATCATCCGTGCATATAATACAAGAAAGTAGTGCAGTGCTCTACTCATTTGGGGTGATTTTATAACACACTAAAACCATAAGTAGAAAGAGCACCCAGGCTCGGAACAATTATGAATGTACCAAACAAAGTTTTACTGTGTGGGGATCGAACCCATTACACATGAACACCAGGCGGTGTAATCACGAGGTGATCACTCATACCATGTGCTTTCTGTGTAATTAATATAAAAATAATACAGTATATTACTAAACCAGTCGAAACCGAATATAACGACATCGTTTATAACGACGGATCGGTTATTACGAGCGAATGGCAAGGTCCTGGCCGAATCCCTATATAAACAATGAAATAACCATACCGCCTATAACAACATTGGATACAGTAACATATCGCTTAAAACGACGAATTTTTTCCGATATTCATCGGCTTTAGCGACCAACCATTTTACTTATTCCAGAAAAACAAAATAATAAAAACAATTTAATTATTAAAAATTTATCTTATTCCAATCTATGAAGGAATGTTTTAAGCTGAGTACGGCTTACAGATAACACTTAGTATATACATACAAATATAAAAAAAAAACTGAATAAACATTTTTATTTATTTTTTGGACATACAAATACATACTTATTTTCTCAAGAACATTACAGTTCACTTATGACTATAGTACTATACATTTAGGATACTTATTAAAAGAGATATAACAACAGTTCAACCGTAGGTATTTAGGTAGGTAATGACTCAGAAAAGAGATGGTAGCTATTAACAGTAAAGTATATTATCTAAACTAATAGTGTAACAATATTATTATACATTTTATTTGATAACACATTCATAAGCATAACTTATACCCATAAAGGTACATATTTAAAAATTCTAAACACACATAATATGACAATGAATATGACTACATACTTGTGTATATTGCTTATAACAACTATCGGATATAACGTCCGAAATTATATGATCCCTTCAATATCGTTACCGATCCGATCCGGTTATGACTGTATTATAAATAGGAAAGAATTTTTATTTGTTACGATTTACGTCAAAAACTACTCAACCGATTTTAAATTCTTTTACCGTTAGAAAGCTACATTATCACCGAGTAACATATGCACATATATTTCATTTAAAAAAGGTACTGTTACTAACATAACAACTTACTTTTACGCGAGCGAAGCCGCGAGCAAATGCTAGTCTTTTATATTCTTATTTCCTTCTTTTCTCTTAAATAATGTTTTAAGCTTTGGGGTCTCTCCCTGTTACGTGGATCTTAATATATACCTGGCTGGAGAATTGGGAGTACCTGATAGGAACTTCTCATTGCTCCTGGTACTGAGAACTTCCTTCTGTCTCGTCTAATCTCTTATTCCGGCAATGTGCTTGATAGACAACAGCAATGGGCTCAAAGGATCAAAAAACCTTTGGTATAATCACTAGCTCGACTTTGATAAGTGTTTCTTTGTGACCCAAATGAATAATAATAATATTGTATCGAACCCGCGACCTCAAGCGTGGCAGTCGGTTACAATAACAACTACGCCACCGAGGCCATTTAATAAAAAAATATTATTGACTATCATTAGGTATTAGGTAAAATTTAAAATTAATATATTATATTAAACTAGCTTTTGCCCGCGGTTTCGCTTATGTAAAACTCTATTCAAATAGGCTTGAGACAAAAGGTAAACAAAGAAAGCAATGTTTCTCAATCAAATGTGCACTCTCGTATCTCGTTGTCAGCCTCGATGGTGTAGTGGTTAGTGTAACCGACTGCCACGGCTGAGATCGCGGGTTCGATTCCCGCACAAGTCAAACATTTGTGTGCATGAACATGGATGTTTGTCTTGGTCTGGGTATTTCTATGTATAGTATGTATGTATTTACAAAAAAAAGTATATATGTATGTTTATCCATTGTCTAGTACCCATAGTACAAGCTCTGCTTAGTTTGGGCTAGATGGTGTTGTGTGTATGTGATAGAATATTATTAACAAGTTGACAGGGAATGAAAATAACGGCTATAATCCGACTTATAACAAAATGATATATTCACTACAGAACATTTGTACTAGCCGTACTTTTTGTTTTAGCGGTACTATAATCCGTTCTAACTTTGAGATTCATTACATTTTTAGGTTCTTTTTTATGTCACTTTTATAAACGTTACGTTATATGTTACTCGGTGGCATTCTAGCTTACTAACGGTGCAAAATTTAAAAAACGCATGTTTCGGTTTTTGATTTAAATGGTTACAAACAAAAATCAAAATTTTCCTCTTTAAATATTAGTAAGTATAGACAGGTATATAGGCATAAAAAGCAGCGATAGCTCAGTGGGGAGACCAACAGACTGCAATGCAAAAGCTCTCGAGTTTAAGCCCACGTCACGCACCTATGACTTTCGGAAGTTATATGACTTTTCGAGATTATGTGCGTATTGACTGACAATTATCGCCTGCTCCGTGCCTCTGAGAGCACGTTAAGCCGTCAGTCCCGGCTGCCATGAACATCTATGGCAGTCGTTATTGGGAAAGTCAGTACCCTCTAATATTGAGAGGGTACTGACTTTCCCAATAACGACCAGTATCAGGACAGTGGTCTAGCCTTAGGGTATCGTTAGCCTTCGGGTTGCGGATGTCAGGTGGCAGCCGCTCTGTGTAAAAACTGATATCCAGTCAAATCCGGTTAGACCAGAAAAGCCGACCCCAAGTGACTTAGGAATAATTAAGGCTAAGGGAGAAGGAAAAGATATATTATATATAGAATATAGGGAACGATATTACAGTTTAATTCACCTTTATGTACCCCTTCAGGGTTACATATTCGCGATACCATGTAGCTATGTATGTAAATAAATGGTTATTTTAGTTTTAATCGGCGTTACTTCCACGATAAGCATCGCTGTAACGATCCTGTGACGTCATATACAATGATTAATTGCATCAGATTTTAACAAACATAGCTGTAATCATATTATTGTACAATCAGCTACAAAAGTCAATAAACAATTATAAACAATTGCTAGGTTTTAAATCGTTGAATCAAAAGGTAATATATAAATAATCATTTAAATATTTACAGCCGCATACGTTTTTCTTTTTCATTTATTGACAGCGATTAAAGATAAACCTTTGTGTGATTTTAATTCGCTCTATCATTCAAAATAATTATAACTAACATTTTTGTACAGGCAAGGTACATCAATTTAATGAAACTCCTTAATATTGGAATAATAATAAAATAACATTTTAATCCAAAAAATTGTGTTGTAAATGCTACTGCCTTGGTGACACAGCGACATTGAATGCGACTGCTGTCATGTTCTCGGATCCGATTTTCGAGTCGGACAGAGTTGTTGCGTTTTAGAGTTCGAAAAAGTATTATACAACAGCTTAGTCCGTCCGTCCGTCTGTTATACAACTTTCAACTCAAGAACCGTAAGAGCTAGAGACTCGCGATCAACGATCACGTGATATCATCTTTCAACTCAAGAACCGTCAGAGCTAGAGGCTCGCGGTCAACGCCATTCGACTCAGGATAATCGATATACCCCGAAATTACTATTACTTTTGACCTCTGATCTCAAGGTCACGTGATATCATCTTTCAACTCAAGAACCGTAAGAGCTAGAGACTCGCGGTCAACGCCATTCGACTCGGCATAATCGATATACCCCGAAATTACTATGACCTTTGACCTCTGACGTCAAGGTCACGTAATACAATTATTTAGAACTTTTTCTAACGAAAGATTTACGGCAAGTCATGGCCGTTTATCACTTGTTTATATTAATAAATCTTCAGTTGCAGCACAGAGACTGAAACAGAGCCCAGTAGACGGCAATAGTTCCCCATTATGTAAGACTTAAAATCATAGCACGCCGCATGTAAGTGTAGTTAATACTCCTCTACTCACCACTTCGCAGATATAACCGTGAGCGTGAGCTATGTATGTGTTGGCATATTTGTATTTTTTTAATCTTTCTTGCAATTTGTGTTACAAATGACTAGTATCCCTAGTAACCCAAGCACGTAAAGCCGTTGGTCCTGCGCCTGATCTCTCTCCGGTCGTGTCGGATTACTGTCCCATCGGATCATTAGAGTTAGGGAACAGAGAGTGCATTTGTGTTTGCGCACACGCTTGTGCACTATAATATCTCCTGCGCAGATAGTCAGTTTCCGTTAAGATTGGCCGCTTTGACCGAAATCGGTCTGGAGGACATTATCATTATTATCTCTGTTAACCCCTCCAGCTTAGCTAGAATGCTTGTGTTAGGACTCGGTTCACGTCGGTAGGGCATTGGGTTAGATTCGAATCCGCAACCTTTTTATCGCAAGTCCAATGCCTTATCCATTAAGCTATCGCCGCTACAACATACAAATATATCGACACATACATAGCTCACGTAGTTGGTAATACATTCAATGTTTAGCTTTTGTCGCCGACTGTACAACGCACATGTTTCACAGTGAATATATGAAACGGTTATGTGTTATACGTTCTGCGCGATCTGCACTCTGCAGTACTGCCGTAAACATTACTAGTTAACGTAGTGTGAGTAACGGCTCACAAATCTGCGCTCAAATGACGCCGCGCACTTCCGTGCACTATACTGTCAACTGCTCTACATGACTCACACTGAGATTTGAAGCAAATATGTATTCGGGAACAAAATGCTATTTATATGTTTTGCTAAATCTACACATCGCAAAACACGTGATTCTTTTTATTGTTTAGTTACATATTAAATAATAATTTTACATACATCTATGAAAAACAAGTATATGGCCTGCCAAGTGGTACACGGTTTTCATACCCTATGATGGTTGCAACACCGGTGCTATCAATTACAGGTTGTCAACTGATGGTACCGATTCCACGCTGACGACACTTCTTCTTAATGAACGACATCTTCACACGACAGCTGGCCCGGCGCTCCAACATAACGAGTTAGTGTGTAAGTCTTGATAGAGCTTCAGAATGTTGCCGCGGGCAGGCATTCAGTTGGAGCAACGCCCTTAGTTGTACTGCGACGTCACCCGGGAGTCGTTGCCCGCAGGCGGTAAGTCATCATCGGGCACTGCTGGTTGGATCGCTGAAGTAGTTTCAGTTCCAGAGATCCACCTATCATTCAAGGCAGTGAGTTGGCATACCGTGGTAGGTTTAGTCGGTTTAGTAAGACTCAGGAATCTCCATATTTCTCCCGGGTGAGGCCGTCATACCCTTTCCGCATTTAGTAGTTGCCAAATGTGCGGAGTGGTTGATGTTTTCCAATAATTCAGACATATATTACGCATTGACACATGGACGAGACGAGAATTATTATTGTGATCTAAAAATAGCAGCTTGCATTCACTGTCATCGCTGGATCACTCGGCACAATTAATTATGATATTGAATTTAGAGAGCGAGCGCAACCCTTTGGCATATATATTCCAAAATAAGGTCGGCAGCTTCGGTGTGTAAACACTGCAACGAGCCTGGAGACCCTTATCACGGCAAATACGAGATGCTTGGCTGATCCAATTTGTGTCAATTTCCAGATTATACCGGGCCCCTCGCTGTGCCTGTCTCTTAAAAAACATTTTACTATTGTATTGAAATATAATATAGGTAATTAATAAGTAGGATGCCCCAGTGTGTCTACCTCTCTGGAAAACAGGCGTGACCATGGTCTTCGTCTATTTAAGGAACATGATGTGTCTGTTGGTTTATTCTTCGTGAGAAGCGAACAAACTTGAATTCTTATAGTATGAGGCCCACCATACTTTTATACCCAAATAACGTAACCAACCAGGCAAGGGCAAATATGACTAAAAGTTATTAAGGAGGGATTAATGATAGACACCTGTATATAAAATATATTTATTAATGATTCATAACACGCATACATGCCACGTACGTTTACGTGTACGCACGCATGAGTCGTCTTGTAATATATTGTAAAACAATAATTTATCATACCTAGAATCAAATTATTTATCTTATCTAAAATATAAAATAAAATTATCAAAACAGTCGACGGTTTACAAGCGTAACTTTAGAATAGGACAGCAATTATTTATCTAAGTAATAATTATATAACTAAGTGATATTGTACCACATCCCGTGTTATGTAGAAGCGCAGTTGTCTACATTAGATATACAGCTGGTTTACGTGGTTTACGACCACGACGGTCGCAACGTCAGTAAACAAATAACTATTTATACCAAACACTTATGTGTTTAAAGAATGTCGTAATTTTAGCAGATAACAATTCTAAAGTAATAACGAAAAAGATTTTTATTTTTCTCTAAACTCTCATATTGAGTGTCTTGAGAGCGCTGCTTTTAAATCTAACTAGGACCAGTAAAACATTAGCCATATATGGCTTAGATGATTAAACCATATATGGCTCAGTTTAATATTTAGTGATTGTTTCATGTGATTGCAACGAAAAGGACAAATGTCAATTTTAAATTACATTACAAATATATGTGTGCAGGTACATAATGGCAGGCACAGCTATTATTAAATAAGTGTCAATATAGACATTAGGTACATGCGATTCTCTGCAACACGGGGAGGTAGTGTTAGGAAGTCAAATATAATAATAATAATTATCTAGGACAGGTCTACTTTACCCTGCACGTGAGGTCGTAGCTGAGTCGACGTTTCTTAGTGTATTAATAACACACAACCGAAGCGTAGTACCGACTGTATATATAACTGCCTCGTGCGTGTATTTACAAATTATATACAATTTGCGTTCGCAAACGACTGTGCTGCCACTTAGTGAGAACAGGCGGAACTGAAATTATATTGATACTAGTGCACTTAGATTCTTGTAGTTTCTTCTGAACAAGGAATGAAATGCAGACTAGGTTTGATATATCAACACAGTAAAAATAAACCTTTAAAGAAAGTTTAGGCCACAGCATACAGTATAATAGAACAGGCGGAACTGAAATTATATTGATACTAATGCACTTAGATACTCGCAGTTTCTTCTGAACAAGGAATGAAATGCAGACTAGGTTTGATATATCAACACAGTAAAAATAAACCTTTAAAGAAAGTTTAAGCCACAGCATACGGTATATATTGTGTCGCGCTTATACTAATAGCAAAAATAATAATAATATTCGCGTGAAGTAACGGTGCCTCGAGTGCAGCCAGCATTATACGTTTAAAAATATGTGTGTTATATTCCATCTTCTGTGTAGCAGTCACTGACAAACAAGGATAGTATAGAAATACAAACGCCTCGAGAAAACTCAGTATCTAGTAGGTAGTTTCGTGCCCCATATTATGTGGTTTAAGCTTTCATATGTCAAGTGATGTGGTTAGAGAATTGATATGACACTCTTTTCTCAGCACTAAAATCGATATAGTCAAATTGGTAAAGTTGTGCTTAGCATTTTAGCATCGATCACTACTACTACATTAACATGGAGAGAAGCCTACGTTCAGCAGCGGATGTTTAGGACAATAATTTTAATGTTTTGGTACACAATGATTAAATTTTTATATGCCATCGAAATATTTGTCGCTCTTAATTATTTTGTGAGGTTATCAAATAGTCATTTTGCGAACGCAAATATATCCAGCCTTGTCCTCATAATAAAAATTAAATCTAATAAAAATATATCATTTCGCAATAAAACTGAATATAATTTGGAAGCCTTGAATACGTTAAATAATTAACTTTAATATTGTAATTATTAAAGCACAAATCTCATGTAATACGCTGTTACACGCACGCAGTTATTATGAATTATATTCTTACCAGATTCATAAATTCATAATAGCGCCATCTATGTTTCTCGCACCGAATCACGTCATACTTGGGCGACACTAGCGCACCAAGTGTCAGCCTTCTTGAACTTGTATACATTCTGCCTTCTTCTTACATAGCAAATTATTATCTTAAGAAATAATATTGTATACTTCTCCTATATTTATTTCCCATTATAATACATATTAAGAGCCGTATATATATAAAATACAATCTCGTGTCACTGGCAATACATAAGTGCTCATATTTTAAGTAAAATAACTGAGCAATGAGCACTGATTGTTAAAATATTATGTTCAAATAATATAGTCAACTTTACATTTGTAATATAAATAGGACGCTAACAATTCACGTTTATGTTTTAAAATTGCTATAATTATACAAAATCTCGAATTTAAGGTGTGAACCTTTAAAAATTCATATAATTAGGCATTGTTTAGTTCAACACCATACAATATTTTCTAAATTAAAATGTAGTATTTTCGTTAGTAAGGGTGCTATAAACTTTCGCGTAACCCTTCACGACACACAGCCATCTCGTTACATTATATTTCTCGCAAATATTGATATAATTTAATATTACAATATCATTTCACAAACATGTTATTTTTAAATCTAGCTACAATAATAAAAATAACATTGGCCTAGAAAGTGTTAGGCCCAAAATATAACTTCAACAATTTGAGCTACTACTAGAAAATTCTGCGTGATTAATTCAGTCTATCACCTATACAGTACAAACGTAGTTAGTCACTAACGGACACCGATAGATGTCGCTTTACTTAATAAGCGCTATAGATATGTTCGCCTCGAGGGAGCGGCACTATTGTACAAGGATTACGCCTACGCTAACGGATCGATATAATTATTTACATTATCAATATAAAATAATTGAGCGTAGTATATTACATAGTGTGGATGATAAATGAAAAAAATGTAAAGTATATAATTTGTGAGGTTTTAAAATATGAGAAATCGTCTCTATAATTTTCAAAAGTTATGCAATTTGTATTCATGATATCTAAAAAGTGTCCATTATATCAATCATAGATTAAACTTCTGCAAAAAGTTAAAACAGCTTTTCGAATTGTCAATATACAATGACAGAAGTTCAAATTCTTCGTAGTTAGCTATGATTGATATTACGCGCCTTCAACATAGCCGTTTTATACACAGTAGACTCTGTGGCAATATGACATACTATTACTTAACACGACAATTTCATAATATGCCATATAAAACAACTGTCGGACTAGTCGAACAAGTGACAAATATACTGCCGCCATAAGGAGAAAAGACGTATCTGCCAAAATGTTTATGTTTAATATTAAAACTCTGCCAGATGCGTCTTTTTTACTGATTCCAAATACGTAAAAAGCTCGATTTCGAATATAATCTTAGATACGTCTTTTGACGGTAGTATAACCGGAGCCGGTTAATAGCACAGCGCCTTGGCGCAATAGAAGTACAAATCACATCAATTGTCAGTGCTCTTGCACAGCCTGCAAAACAAGTTGGAACAAACGCGAAAATTTAAGTCTCAATTTTCGTATTACTTTGTGCTGAACGCTGTCAGAACGTTGACCCACATAATAGATTCTCTTTAGCATGTTTTGCATAGCGTCAATAACAATCTTTAAGGGATTGAGCGGTTTCTTATATAATGCTCAGTCATACCAATATACGATTATGTATTTGGCAGCCGCTAAGTAATTAATCCACAACGTCGTCAAATACAGGTATAACCATCAGATTGGTGAGTAGTCCTTAGGCATGGTCGGGTCGACGCGGCGGCAGGCTGGCCAGGCTGTAGGTCTCGGGTTGGAAGGTGGGAGGGCACACCAGGTGAGGGTATGGCCTGCCTCCCCATACGCCACGCCAACTGCAAGGATTATGCATATAAAATGACATTTTGAATTAGATATGTGACAAACAAGCACATTACTATCTCTGATGGACGGTTATCAGATGTGAGATTTGTACTTTTAAATTCCATTTATTCGAATTAAATATTGACGGTTACAATCGAATTATAATTGAGTATTCGAATGCAACGTAATTAAATAATTGATAAGATTATCAATTGTTATTCGAACGCATTTCATAAGACGCTACATTCGAATGATTCACATAGCACACATTACACAATACTGCACATCGATTATATATGCTTGTTATATAACATTATTATCTTGATAAACTGAATATATTTTCAATCAACCAACCATTTGCAATCGATTGCTGGACCTCTGACATTCGCTCTTTTTTACAAAAGTTACCTTTATCAGATCATCGGCCTGATTAGCCGGGGGGCTGTTTTTACGTTATACCTAGCCAATCCACCATTACTAAATTGCTTCAAACTACGACTCAATTGGTCCAAAGGTCATCAAACCTTCCATGGTTCATTGCCTCTTACAATATGTAAGCTAAAACATTGTGCTAAATCGGCGACACAACAGGTGGTACAACAGGCAATACATGAGTATTGCCAGACTCAGCTGCTAATAGAAACGATAAGTACAAGTTTAGAACGGCGATATGTGACCCGGCTCCTTGTAACTTTTATTAAAGTTTATGAAAATGCCACGTCACACGCACAATTAATGGTAAGTATCATAGTAGACCCATGCAAATCAGCAAGTTTGTTAATGAAACGTGAGAAGTTCTTAATGCTAGTTTAATATTGATTGATAATACAAGAGTGCGTGCGTACCTGTCGAGCGGCGGCTGCGCGGGCGCGGCGGGCGCGGGCGCGGCGCCGCCGGCCGAGTGCACCTGACACAACATTACACTTTTATTCAAAGACTTTGGTTCATTTTTTTTCACCGAGCAAGACTATAACGAACTATATAAACTGGTCGCCCCGATAGTCTCGTAACAATAAGACTATTAGGTTTCTTTAATTGGCAATTTTCAGTATTTAATAACACATGCGACATAAGTTAATCGATTCGTTCCGTGATATTACTATATTAATTTATGGTGATCGTAAAATCCTGTACAACCTCAAAATCTTTTTTTTTTTCCAGCATATATAATGGTAATGTCGGCTCACACCTTCGTATGTAAAACATAAATTACCTTATCATTTCTTCTGAGCGAATCTCTCCACCGATCATGCGCAGGAGCCGCTGAACGGGAGCTGCTAACCTCGTCCCTATACACTATCTTTTCATACCTGCAATAAAATATAAATAATATAACAATTAAAACAAACAAATCGTTCACTCAAGATACGATTCAAATATTTTTGCTACTTCATCTCGATAAATGGCTATCTTCTAGTAGCAAACATCGATAGATGTCGCTACATAGAATTATATATTTTCTAATTATGTATCGTAAACTTGGCTGTGCCTATTTAGTCAACGCTCAATACACCTTTTGACTAACCTAAACTACTGGCAATATAAAATCGATGTATCTGTAATATCTCGAGATATAAGATTCCTATGTACCAATAGTTTCACCTCTGGCGTCGGCTGCACATCATTGTGATGCACATCAATGTGAGGCAACTCGCTGACCGTTGTTCATCAGCTCCGATCAGCGTAGTGCAGACAGTTTTGCTGAAGTCAATTATAATGGGACGTTACCAGCACTGCTAGAATTAACCGACTGTTCGTTGGATGACATGGCGACAGATTTCGGGAATAACATGACACTCACAGACTCCTCTTTATATGAACAATGGTGTAGTTTCTTCCCTATATTGATAGAAAAGTAAATGAAAGACGCAGCTTAAGAGATAATGTTGAGGCACTTTATAGGAGAATGTTAGTAAAATTAGTTTGAAAGTGATGATAGTTTTAAAGGATTATGCGACGCGGGCGATTTAGAGTGTCATGGGAATGAAGGAAAGCCATGATAACAGAGCAAGAAAACACGGATGATACAGAAACAATATTTTATTATTGGCTTGGTGGCAAAATTAGACAAAGAATTTATAGACAGAGCCTAGAATTTATAGCATGGCGGCACATACAACAGCTTGGATTTTGTATTGTACTGCAATTTGCCATTGTAGAGCATACGACACACTAAGTTTATTTCTCATCAATACTCTAATACTATCACAATAATCGCCACAATTGTTTCATAAGTTCAAAATAATACGAAGAAACCGACACGTGTTTGGCGAACTTTAAAAAGCCTTCATGCGTAAAACCAGCGTACCAGGTGAAACAGAAGTTGCGATACTTTGCGATGTTTGTCAGTTTTATTAATGAGTTCCTATATATATTTCTCACATGGTATATTGCATGCATAAGGAGTAACCGCTGCTCGTGGACATGGCTGTTTCCCTAATCAGTGCAGCGCAAAAAAAAAAATTGTCGACACGCTAATCTGCTTGGCCCCTGAAATAGATATAACAGAGATGCCAACCCACTCGCTTATTATGATTATTTAGGCTTTGTACCACACATCAATAAAGCGACATATGGTTCTTGAATTTTTATTGTAGCATAATTTTCACGTTGTTGGTCATTTTATATTACTAGTGGTCGCATATATTTCAAATACTACTGTAGAAAACGTTTTAGAACATTTAATAAGTTTGGTATTGAGGGTTTCATGTACATTCAATGAAACACTGTTTGTTTTACCTATTAAAACGAGATGGGTGTAAAAACGCAGGCTTTAACCTCTTCGTCTTTATGTGACCTTGTTTCAATTATATTTAAACATTTACTTAGGTTAATGTTGTATACATATAATTATATAATATGTAGATGTTAATAAATAATTAACGTACTTTTTAATAATTACCGCCATTGAACATTATGCCCACTGCTACCTACTGCTGGGCATGATGCCCACAGTTGGGCCTCATGTCCACTTTTGGGCATCTTGCCCACTGTTAGGCGTCATACCAACTGTTAGGCATTATGCCCACTGTTGGGCATCATGTCCACTGTTGGGCATCATGCCCACTGTTGGGCCTCATGTCCACTTTTGGGCATCTTGACCACTGTTAGGCGTCATACCAACTGTTAGGCATTATGCCCACTGTTGGGCATCATGTCCACTGTTAGGCATCATGCCCACTGTTGGGCATCATGTCCACTGTTGGGCATGTTGTGTTACAAAACGCAGCACAAGACAAAACTCGACAGCAAACAGCAGCAACCAACTCGAATCAGCACACCACCACCACTCTGCATATAAATTAAGCCATTTTGCCATTTAAAATACATGTGACCTTGTGACCCCTATATCCCGGGGGTCTTTTGACCCACAGGGCCCATATTCAAACTTGACCGAGGGATGACCTCAAGGTGTGTGCACACCAAGTTACAAGTGAATCGGTGCAGTTGTTCCGAAGCTATGCCTGTCACTAACAAACTGATTTCATTAACCTCTTCGAAGAAGACTCAGAGGTTAATAAATTCATCGGGCTAAATATTTTTTTACTTAACAAGTAAAAACACGGACGTTTACAAGGTGCTTGCAAGTACATCGCCGATAAATCAGGCTATACTGAGAGTGGGATTAGTGCCGTGGGAGATTTACACCAAGTTTAAATTAGTATTTGGTGGTTCAGATCACAAAATAACTTATAATTGGCTCAGTCAGAGGAATCATACTCTCATTCAATCGATTTACTGATTTCAATAGTTATTTACCTATCTATATGTAGACTCAGTTTCCAAGTCATGCTTGCAGCAATTGAATTTTACTTTTTATAATCAAAATGGCAAAGCATACGATCCGCTTGATGCACGTTTACCGTAGTCTATAAACGCTCGAACCAGCAAAATTACACCATGCGCTTTGCCAACCGCTGCAAGAAGCGAGCCTGTGCTGTCTGCAAAACGCAATCACTGAATCCCTGCTTCCAACGCAGCGCCTCTTTTAAAAGCCTGTGCGTTAGGTAAATCGAATAAATTACATATAAAGTGCAATAATATACCCGTCCTTCCCGCGCACGGAGGTTGGTTTCCCCCCGCCGTCGTCGCGGCGAGTGGCGCCACTGGCGCCGGAGCCTGCCGCGCTATCGTTGGGGCCCACCTCGCCGTAGATCACTTCTGGGACTAGAACAAATATGTTTTTATGTTTACTTATTGTATTTAACGTTACATGCCATATGTTCCTTTTAAAGTCTCTTTTGTTTCTACAGTCAGTCAAGTCTATACACACTAGCAAGATTTTGATTTGCTCTTTAGTTCCAAATTGTGTTACATTTAATCACAGTTCAAAGATACTAAGTATAAATTACGATGTTGAAAAAATACAACCTATTTACAATTCATAACATATTTTTGCAAATTTATTCAGTGTACAGCTACCTAAGTTGTTGACTGTACAATTATCATCATATTTTTTTTATTAACTTAATATTATGTTCGTATATATGTCACGCCATTACATCTGTGCCTATTCCTTCGGGGAGCCAGCCAAAGGAATAGACACAGATGTAATGTTGTGCCTAATGCACAGATATATTACATTCACATTTCGCGAGACTATTACTTTTCAGACTGCATGCTGCAACTGAGAACGCCTTAACCACTCGTCAGATTATTATGAAATTTCGCATACACGTTATCGGGGAACAGAAAAGGACATAAGGTACCTTTCATCCAGGAAAAGTTCTGTTACGTTACTAACCTATAATACATTTACGCGAGCAAAGCCGCGGGAAAAATCTAGTAAGTTTACAAAACCAACAATGTATGGTCATTTTAAAATAATAATGATGTCTAAAATATTGACAGACTTTAACCCGCATTGGTATAGAAAACCTAATTCAATTCTCCATGTATGGCGTGTATTTCTACAAAGGCTGAACTAACCAATGTTTTCGTGCGGCGGTCGTGTTCGCAACGAGTGCATGTCGCGGTTCTGTCGACGCTCTTCCGCCTGCTTCTTCAACATGAACTGTTCTAGTGTCACGAAACCCATCAGGTTCTCGGGCTGAAATATATTCATAGGTAAATTAATACAAAATATGTAGATTGTCTCGGACAAATACATTAAAAAACTCAGCCCTTGCTGGAATGGAACTGAAACGAAACATTTCTGAAATTAATAATTCAGGCGACAACTAGCTTTAGCTTTAGCTATTCATGACATTGTGTTTTAATCTTAAGTACTAGAGATTTTTGCCGCGTTGTATAAAAAGGGCTCGCACTCCCGCAATATTCATATCTTTCTGAATACGGACGATGATCGAGATCACAACATTTAAACTGAAGGTATGATTGTTGTCAAATATTCTACCGTAATTAGGGGAAAAGCCGTATGTTCTTCTTCGAAATTGTGTTTTTACTTACTTTTTGAATCAGTAAAAAATAGATGTATCTGCCAGTATTATTATGTTATATTTAAAAATACTGGCACTTACGTGCCTTTTTCCGTATGACGGCATTATTGTAGAATGAAGTATATCCTACTACGAGCTACAATAAGTAGTGTTATGTTCACATACCTTCGGTTTCGGCTTAGGTACGTGCAGCATCGGCTTAGTAACGAAGTCACTCTTATCGAAGTCTAACAAGTTAGGGTTGGACGCGTGAATGTAGTTGATCGGTTTGGGTAGCCGACGCGGCCGCCCCGAGTCGTCGGGGCCGGGCGCGGGGCCGGGCGCGGGGCCGGGCGCGGGGCCGGGCGCGGGGCCCGGCGCGGGGCCGAGCGCGGGCCCGGGCGGCGGCGTCAGCGTCACGCTCTGCGGCGGCTCCGCTACGGGAACCTTCCTGTAGCTGCGATAGTGCTCCGTGGGGACTGGCACGCCTGCCTGCTTGTTCTAAAACATATAGATATTTTATTCTTATGTGTGATATTTAATAACCTAACAAAATTAAAAAACATTCAGTTACTACTTTCAAACTATATTAGTTTTCTAATAAATAGAATTCACAAAAGAAAAACTCAATACTTGGAGACGTGTCGCTTTTTATTATACCAGTACGCTCAATATGTTCAATAAATAAATCAAGCAAGCAAAATAGATTATACCTACAATAATTATTAAAAAAAAAATTGTCTCGATTAATTTTGCTAGATAATATTTTTTTCATTTATCGTAATGAAATAGGTTAGTATCTTCCTGCATTTAGCATTGGTTTGAAGGCATTGAAATTTTTTACTAAGCATTCATAATAATATAAATAAAAATGTATACCTTTTAACTTCTACTCATAAACTGTTAGGCACTATAATTATGATGCTTATGATATATTACAAAAGTTACCTTGCTAGTTTTATTTTTGTCTTCATCTTTAGTCTTATTTCTAGAGAAGAACCGAAGGTACTTCCTATCCAGGCTGGTGGAGGAATGCGGCACGTTCTCGTGCGATTCACTGCGCTGCATACGTCCTGTTAACTTCTTCAGAGATCCGAACTTAGACTTATCCTTCTCCTTGTCCCGGTCACGGTCGCGATCCCGTTCCTTCTGCGGACTCTCTGTGTCCGATTCAGTCTCGGAATAATCCGTTTCTGAGAATTGTTTTGATACGTCCATCTGCAGAATATAGTTGTAGTTCAAAATTACATCGTTCATTTTTTAAATTAATTATCGATCATCATTTTTATTTTACTTCCAGACATGCAAGATTTCCAGATATTTAAGCAATGCCAAAAATAAGCGAAGCCGCTTCTCATGGCAAAAGAAGTGCACTTCTTCGAATCTTGTTTAAATATGGAAAACGTTCTTTAAAAACAAAACGAGATGTAAAACGCGTAATAAAATAGGGCCGCCTAAATTAGAAAAGTTGAGTTAAGTAATAACAACATAATTTCACATTACGGTTTCCGTCTGTTGTATTTAAAACTATTCTGTTGAATGCGTGATTATTAACAAATGGGTTTTGGGCATGCTTAACTTCTAAACCGTACCGTGTACAAGATTGCAAATAATAAAACACTTTTGCGAACCAAAAATGTTAGAGAAACAGATGCAAGATCGAAATCAAAATGAACTAACAAAATCAACTGCAAAACAAATGGATTATTTAATTAATACAAAAGACATTTAAAAAAGATCTTACATTGTTCGCTAGCGAAGGTAAAAGCGTCGCTCGGTGTATGAGTTGTATCCACGCCAACATTGCATCTTTGGTATCACACGCGAAGTAGAAGGCAGTCCCGGTATGGTACACCTTAAAAGCGTGCGCGCGAGACTTCACCTCGACCGCAGCGGACACCGTGAACCCCTCCAAGTAGATCATGCAGTCCGCCTTTGCACACTAGACCAAAAAATTACATAATAATTTTATTTTCGAATTTTCTTTCTGCCGTTTGTCTTTCGTCCCCAACTAGAGACTAGTCTACGTCACAAGATATTTATCATTTACACGTTGCCACACGGCGCCTATCGCTCCACGAGCCGCTAGCGCACGTGCCGGGACCATGCGCCGCTCTGTACTTGTGACACAACACGACTAACCTCGGGTGTCCTGTAGGCGTACAGCAGGTTGTGCGTGAGCAGCAAGTGTCGGCGCGCCCAGCGCGGCTGCTGCGCGGCGCGCGCCCGCACACGTTGCCACACGGCGCCCATCGCTCCACGAGCCGCTAGCGCACGTGCCGGGACCATGCGCCGCTCTGTACTTGTGACACAACACGACTAACCTCGGGTGTCCTGTAGGCGTACAGCAGGTTGTGCGTGAGCAGCAAGTGTCGGCGCGCCCAGCGCGGCTGCTGCGCGGCGCGCGCCCGCACACGTTGCCACACGGCGCCCATCGCTCCACGAGCCGCTAGCGCACGTGCCGGGACCATGCGCCGCTCTGTACTTGTGACACAACACGACTAACCTCGGGTGTCCTGTAGGCGTACAGCAGGTTGTGCGTGAGCAGCAAGTGTCGGCGCGCCCAGCGCGGCTGCTGCGCGGCGCGCGCCCGCACACGTTGCCACACGGCGCCCATCGCTCCACGAGCCGCTAGCGCACGTGCCGGGACCATGCGCCGCTCTGTACTTGTGACACAACACGACTAACCTCGGGTGTCCTGTAGGCGTACAGCAGGTTGTGCGTGAGCAGCAAGTGTCGGCGCGCCCAGCGCGGCTGCTGCGCGGCGCGCGCCCGCACACGTTGCCACACGGCGCCCATCGCTCCACGAGCCGCTAGCGCACGTGCCGGGACCATGCGCCGCTCTGTACTTGTGACACAACACGACTAACCTCGGGTGTCCTGTAGGCGTACAGCAGGTTGTGCGTGAGCAGCAAGTGTCGGCGCGCCCAGCGCGGCTGCTGCGCGGCGCGCGCCCGCACACGTTGCCACACGGCGCCCATCGCTCCACGAGCCGCTAGCGCACGTGCCGGGACCATGCGCCGCTCTGTACTTGTGACACAACACGACTAACCTCGGGTGTCCTGTAGGCGTACAGCAGGTTGTGCGTGAGCAGCAAGTGTCGGCGCGCCCAGCGCGGCTGCTGCGCGGCGCGCGCCCGCACACGTTGCCACACGGCGCCCATCGCTCCACGAGCCGCTAGCGCACGTGCCGGGACCATGCGCCGCTCTAACAACAAAAACGGACATATCATCTGAAAAATAATGGTCATGACAAGATATAGACGAACAAGACTTTATACAGGTGACTGGTGCAGTGAGGCAGACTGTTACCCCTTGACCACTAATGTATGCTTATCATCAGCAACCGACAGCAACGGTCACCATACCTCATCCTCAGTCTAATTTCATGGATTCGTTGGTGACATTGCCTCACACGAATGTTCACGAGTGATCAAGAAACACCTGTGTTTTTTGAACTTCTCTTCACTGGGTTAGAGTCGCTGGTCGCCACGTAGTAGCGTAAGCGTATACAAATTTTCTTGAAACACAATAAATTATTTTTGTTATACAATATGATACACCAATGTTTTTTGTTATCAGCGTATCTAAAAAAACTACTTACAAACTCAAGAAAAAAAACTGTCTTAATTTTTGACCTATCTTAAAAAACGACTGAGATAATAACCGTTAAATTACGGCCTCCGCGGCAAAATCCGATTAAGCGACCGCGCTAACGTGTGACGTCACGCTGCGAGCTGCGTATCGGCGCTTGCGTACACCTACATGCAGCGTGACGTTATCGCAGTAGCGAGCGAAGAAACTCAAATTTAATAAAGCGGTGATACTTTACAACTCTGATACTTTGGAAATCCTGGCCCAATTTCGATGAAAAGAAACTATTATTATTTGCACGAGTACGCGTATTAAATGCATGCTAACTTTTATAGTAGGGGGTATCCCACTAGTGCCGGACAGGAGCTGGTACCGGACAAAACACGTCAAAGCATGAAATAAAGTACATAATAACATTCGTGTAATCGAAGACATCAAACTCAACGGTCAGATCTTCCCGGCGGCGCGGGAGGCGTCAGTTTCATTCGATACAAGGCGGTTACAAGTTAAATCATTTTGCGCAGGAATTTGTTGCGTCGTATAATATTCAGAACGTCATAGGTTATATTTTTAAATTGATTTAATTGTATGTAGTGATTTTGATTCAATCATTGGTAAGTACGCTTTACCGATTACCATAACGTTAATTAAAAAATCCGCAAATTAATAATGTAATGTATGTATATTGATACATACATTACATTATTTATTTGCGGATTTTTTAATTGACGTTATGGTAATCGGAACTATAATACTGTACGTTATTCCCGTAAATCCGGACAGTAACAGATTCCCTAGTACCGGACAAATATATTTTGACAAAACAGTGAGCTGGTTATATTCTATATTATATTGTAATGCTGTTATAAATTCTCTTTTCAGATCATTTGATATAATGGAGACGAAGAAAAAGTTCCTGGGACCCAAGTAAATTAAAATTAGCAATTGAAGATATTTTTAACCATAAGATGACAATTTAGAGAAGCATGATGACAATTATTTATATTTTATCTTGTTTATATGGCTCAGGCGTAGTATTAATGTAAGATTATTGTCCGGTCTTATGGGTTTGAATTTATACTTGTCCAGTACTAGGTGCCAAATTTCAATGACACCAAAAGCTAAACTAATGTTTGATTCCACTAGAAAGGGGCTAAAAAAGTTGTTTATCTTTGTTTATTTATTTTAATGTAATATATGATTGTTCAAACGAAAATGTTAAGTATCGAAATAAAACATAATTATACCATTTTTTGTATATTAAAAACTCCCCCTAATATTTTAATGTGTTGGTGTGACGCATTCTGTCTATGTGTTTGTTACAGGAGTGTGGATAGAAAAATTTATACTAGCACGACTTGATGCCACAATCCGATGACATACTAGCTCAAAGCCGGCTGTCATGAAAACATTTCTGGCCAATAGATGTCACACCGCGAGGGATGCCTATTTACAAACATTAAACATTGAATAGTGCGCTGTGCATGACAAATGCAGCGCGATATAGCGAATGTTACGACGACCCGTGACAATGCTACGCACATTAGCGACCACGAAGCACTCCAGCCGCCGCGACTGACGCTACGGCCGCGCTTTCAATGAAAGTAGAAATAATGGGCGCATGTAAACTACAACTAGACGTAATGCAGATTAGTGTATTATGATGCCTTAATGTGTACGTACTACAAAACGGGCACCGCGACAAGTGTCGATAAGCTACCTGAAACATCAGCGGAAAATCCATGTAACATCTTAGAACCGTACCAAACACTTTCAGATATTTTCTCTGGATAATTAGCTTGTGGAATTATCTATCTTTCTTCTTCCTGGTGAGTACAGTTTACAGATAATAAGATTCATTAAGAGTATAAAGGCTTATTCGTTGGACGACGCGTGATGCGTCACGCGATTATCTATTCATGAAGAGGCGGTGCGTAAAATGTAGCGATACATTCAGCAAGACCCGCTTTGTTGCCCGTGGCGTCACACGCGCATATACAAATACATGAAGATATTTAATGTATACTAAGACGCGTAATGTCACGCGACGCGTGATGCCGCGGGCGTAGCGGCCTTTATCGCACAACATTGACGTGTGGCACAACACAACAGAGTACGAGCTCGATTATGTAAAAAAAATATAAATATATAAAAACTGATAGTATACAAATACTTTTGTATATTGCTATGAGTATTCCCTCCCCATGCAACGCCGCGTTTGCTTCAAGCAAAATTCTGCACCCCGCACCATTCCTAGCAAAAACGCACACCGCCACGGCAAGCGCGATATGCTCCACATTATTATTCGCCGTGTGCTCTGCCGCGAGCAATATTACGTATCAAGAAATCGCTTCTGCATTAACGCTCTATATCTTAATGTATATTGTCATATGTTTGAATTAACAGCGTAACTCAACTCACAACGCTCCGCATCTCTATAAATGAGCGGTCAGATCCATCCGTAAATATTTTATCTCATGTACTTATGTCACACATGATTCTGTGCAAATAGCATGTGCTATCGTAGAAAAATTAATAGCTGTATTACAGAGTAACCGGCTTTACTTTTCGTTCTTCCCAACGTCTCACCCTGATACCTAAGACGCGGTGCAGCGCTTACAGTCAAAACAAATAACAAAAAAAAAATGGTGTTGTAAAGAGCTTATTGCAGATGCGCCATCGTCACATTATTAGATTGCTGAAAACATTTCCATAAACCACCATTGCGATAGGGCTAATACTCACTTGCTAATATCGAACTCTTCTTCTTCAAACTCCTAGACTTCGACGTGGGAAAGATGCCTCTAACTGCACTAGTGGGCGACAGTGCTGTCCCACGCGTCGGCGCCGAGTCATTCTGCACGTGAGCTCCAAGCACTATATCGGAGGCGGAGGGGGTGGCCGCGGGGGTAGGCGCGGGGGGCGCGGGAGGGGACCGACGGCGGAGTGATGACGTCGGCGTATTCGCCTCCTGCTCACTGTTAATAGCCGGCAACTCGCGACGCTCCGAGGGTATGACGCGGATGTCGTGCTTCGTTATGTGACGGAGGGGGGGCGATATCTGAAATTATATTGCATGCATTAAAAAAGGAAGCAAGCGAAAAATGCTAACGGCCAGTTTCACCACTATCGAGTAAAAGTTATACAAAAGATAAATCGCATGCTGTCTCACTCTTGTTAGGTTAAAGTGAGATGACGAGACTTTTAGCTTATAGATAAATGCTATTTGGAGGTAGTGGAACAGGCCCTAAGTCTACAGCGGTACTGGTAAATGTGGGTAGATAGAGAACATCCAGTTATTACATTCCTTAAGCGATATTGGTTTGTAGTAAGTATGTGTACTGACGTGTGTAAGATCCACAGGTCTGATAGGTTTGAGTGGCGTGGCCGGCGAGGGTGGAGCATCGTCCCGCCTCACGGCGCGTAGCGGCGGGAACGCGGGCGCGCTGGGCGCGGCTCGCGGCGGCGGCTCGGGGGCGCGGGACGGAGCGCTGCGGGGAAACCTGCACGAACAAAACGGCCAATTTTGTATACACATGGCAGTGAACTGATTTTATTAAATCTATACTAGCTATTATATAAAGAAGAAAGATTTGTTTGTTTGTAATCGATAAACTACTTTTACTAGTAGAAAGCTATTATAAGAAAGACAAGGTCAAAAATATTTTTTTTAAATTTATGTCCACGTAACACCTATGAACGTCCAAAAGGGTTAGTGAGTTAACTGAGTCTACATTAATGCTAGTTAAGTGCATTCAGGCAAAAAGTTGAGCCTATGAGAAAATACTTGCAAGAACGGCCACTCTTTTAAATTGCCCTTAAATAAAAATTTCAGTATTTTACAACTTTATGCACAACGTGATGCACCCATTATATCCTGAAGAAACATAGGCTATCACGCTACGCGCCATTGGAGTGGACCTAATATTAACGCGGATAAAATCGATAGCTAGTGATAGACGATTATTCGCTTACCTGGGCGCCGGCATGTCGTTTGGCTCAGGCGTTTGTTGCGGCGACACGGTCGACCTCCTGCGATGTTCCAACATCGCTACATTGATCGTCTCAAGAACACGCTCCCTATCCCGCTGTGAGTTAGATTTCTTCAACTCTATGACCGACTTCTCTTGCCCGTCCGTCGGTGTGGTCGGCGATTCAGGTATCGTTTGCGCAGCCAGAGGCCCAGGCTCATCAATACTCGTATCGAAGTCATATGCAGGCGTCGAGTGTGCCTTGTCCAGTTTGCCCCGATTCCGATCGCTAGTTGGAGGAATTGAAGGAGAATCTTCGTCAGTTTTGGAAGGTCGCCTCGGCCGATCTAGTACCACGCCTAAGCATGTACGCGGGCGTGGGGAAAGTTCGAGACCTGTGCTGCATGAAACGGCCTGCAAAAAGCAGTACCTAGTAAATTAATTTACTACAAACGTTTTCTTAGACCATGTAATGTATAAAATGAACCAGTTTACCTTGTCTCTCGCATAAAGAGCGATGTCGTCAGGCGTAGGACTCATGCTTGCGCTGCCACCTTCGGGACCCCATCGCTGCTGTTTCAACTCTTGCCAAAACTGAAACAATTTTAAAAATACCCATCATAATAGATTCAATTGGAAATCTTGAACAAGAAATCTTCAACATTAAAAATCTTTACCAGTATTTTTACATGGATAACTAACTACTTGTAAAATAGTTTAAGTATATATTTTAGCACTCGAACTCTGAACATTTGATTAAGATGGTAACATCACAGTTGGAGACGTTCAACGAAATGGGTACCATGCTACTGCGCGTTTACCATTGCGCGGAATATGTAGACCTGAACTGATAAAAATATGCGACATAAAAATATGATATAAAATATTTTAAAAAAAAATTATTATCATTTAAGGGACGATCACACTGCCATCTGACGTGCATGCGCGTTCCTCTAAAGTTTGAGCAGCGAAGGGCGTCATCCCGAGATTATGTACATCACTTACTTACACAAAATAAGTATATTAAAGTTATTATTACCTGCTCAATGGTGTGGCTAGGTCGTTTGTAGAGCGGACTGCCGCCGCTGATGGTGTGACGTCTCTGTACTGACGTACGAGGCTTGGGTGGATACATCCTGTCAACAATTATTTGTAGTATTAGCTATAAGCCGACATTAAGAGAAAGTTAACCAAGATTTGTTCAAAACACATTTTAATATCATCCTTTATAATAAAATTGAGCAAATGCCCGCCTGTAAAAGTATTCCTATTCTTCATAGTTTGGTGTAAGTAACTATGTGTTGTTTTTCTATGGTGAGTTTTAAGATCATTTGTGTTCCTAAAAGATCTTCTTCTCTCTTAGCCTTTATTATCCCCAAGGCACTTGGGGTTCGGCTTTTCTGGTCTAACCGGATTTGACTGGATATCAGTTTTTACACGGAGCGGCTGCCACCTGACCTCCGCAACCCGAAGGCTAACGATACCCTAATGCTAGACCAGTGTCAGGATATTAGAGGGTATTGACTTTCCCAATAACGACTGCCATAGATGTTCATGGCAGCCGGGACCAACGGCTTAACGTGCTCTCCGAGGCACGGAGCAGGCGAAATTGTCAATCAATATGCACCTAATTCGAAAAGTCATATAACTTCCGAAAGTCAGAGGTGCGCGACGTGGGTTTGAGCTCGAGACCCTCTGCATTTAGGTCACACTTATGAACCTCTAGGCTTAGTAAGCACGGCATGTTAATTGCTAGGTTCACGCAATACGTTGAGCCTATATGAAGATACCTGCAAGAAACTCACGGCCTCTCTTTAAAATCGCATTTTTGTCTGGTTTTAAACCTAATTACTGCGATCAACAACACCTGATGTGTTCACTACAGTCACCGCTTACCATAGATAAACCATAAACCATTTAATTTGTTGATAACCATGTAAATTAGGCTCAAAACAGCATGCCTAAACTTTCTTTTGACACAGACCAAAAGACAGGTCAGGCATTTGCAACGAATTTGCAAAATTTTACACTTTATAAAATTATATAATAAAATTACCTGGTATGATCGAGGTGCAGTTGTGTAGGCGAGGCGGGTGGCGACAGCGGCTCGCTCTCGTCTGACGAGACGGGCGGCGACTCGTCTCTCGTGCGTTCTTCTGTGTTCTCCTCTATGCTCTCCGTCACCGCCGGTGGTGACGCCGGGAGAGGACTCAACTCGCATCTACTGTATACACAAATATTTTATCAAAAAATCTTTTAAACAAGTTGCGTTGCAGTATAACTATATCCATTATAAATCGATGGGACACGTGCTGACACGTAAGATCTGTAACCGGCACCGCTGAAGCCGGTACATGCGGTACAGCTGCGGCGTGGCGGTACATGCTAGCGCAGAACGTGAGACCTGTATAACCTGAAGTCTGTGTAGAGGTAGTGCGGGGGCGGCACCGTTGTAGCCGGTGCATGCGGTGCAGCTGCGGCGTGGCGGTACATGCTAGTGCAGAACGTGAGACCTGTATAACCTGAAGTCTGTGTAGAGGTAGTGCGGGGGGCGGCACCGCTGTAGCCGGTGCATGCGGTGCAGCTGCGGCGTGGCGGTACATGCTAGTGCAGAACGTGAGACCTGTATAACCTGAAGTCTGTGTAGAGGTAGTGCGGGGGGCGGCACCGCTGTAGCCGGTGCATGCGGTGCAGCTGCGGCGTGGCGGTACATGCTAGTGCAGAACGTGAGACCTGTATAACCTGAAGTCTGTGTAGAGGTAGTGCGGGGGGCGGCACCGCTGTAGCCGGTGCATGCGGTGCAGCTGCGGCGTGGCGGTACATTCTAGTGCAGAACGTGAGACCTGTATAACCTGAAGTCTGTGTAGAGGTAGTGCGGGGGGCGGCACCGCTGTAGCCGGTGCATGCGGTGCAGCTGCGGCGTGGCGGTACATGCTAGTGCAGAACGTGAGACCTGTATAACCTGAAGTCTGTGTAGAGGTAGTGCGGGGGGCGGCACCGCTGTAGCCGGTGCATGCGGTGCAGCTGCGGCGTGGCGGTACATGCTAGTGCAGAACGTGAGACCTGTATAACCTGAAGTCTGTGTAGAGGTAGTGCGGGGGGCGGCACCGCTGTAGGCGGTGCATGCGGTGCAGCTGCGGCGTGGCGGTACATGCTAGTGCAGAACGTGAGACCTGTATAACCTGAAGTCTGTGTAGAGGTAGTGCGGGGGGCGGCACCGCTGTAGCCGGTGCATGCGGTGCAGCTGCGGCGTGGCGGTACATGCTAGTGCAGAACGTGAGACCTGTATAACCTGAAGTCTGTGTAGAGGTAGTGCGGGGGGCGGCACCGCTGTAGCCGGTGCATGCGGTGCAGCTGCGGCGTGGCGGTACATGCTAGTGCAGAACGTGAGACCTGTATAACCTGAAGTCTGTGTAGAGGTAGTGCGGGGGGCGGCACCGCTGTAGCCGGTGCATGCGGTGCAGCTGCGGCGTGGCGGTACATGCTAGTGCAGAACGTGAGACCTGTATAACCTGAAGTCTGTGTAGAGGTAGTGCGGGGGGCGGCACCGCTGTAGCCGGTGCATGCGGTGCAGCTGCGGCGTGGCGGTACATGCTAGTGCAGAACGTGAGACCTGTATAACCTGAAGTCTGTGTAGAGGTAGTGCGGGGGGCGGCACCGCTGTAGGCGGTGCATGCGGTGCAGCTGCGGCGTGGCGGTACATGCTAGTGCAGAACGTGAGACCTGTATAACCTGAAGTCTGTGTAGAGGTAGTGCGGGGGGCGGCACCGCTGTAGCCGGTGCATGCGGTGCAGCTGCGGCGTGGCGGTACATGCTAGTGCAGAACGTGAGACCTGTATAACCTGAAGTCTGTGTAGAGGTAGTGCGGGGGGCGGCACCGCTGTAGCCGGTGCATGCGGTGCAGCTGCGGCGTGGCGGTACATGCTAGTGCAGAACGTGAGACCTGTATAACCTGAAGTCTGTGTAGAGGTAGTGCGGGGGGCGGCACCGCTGTAGCCGGTGCATGCGGTGCAGCTGCGGCGTGGCGGTACATGCTAGTGCAGAACGTGAGACCTGTATAACCTGAAGTCTGTGTAGAGGTAGTGCGGGGGGCGGCACCGCTGTAGCCGGTGCATGCGGTGCAGCTGCGGCGTGGCGGTACATGCTAGTGCAGAACGTGAGACCTGTATAACCTGAAGTCTGTGTAGAGGTAGTGCGGGGGGCGGCACCGCTGTAGCCGGTGCATGCGGTGCAGCTGCGGCGTGGCGGTACATGCTAGTGCAGAACGTGAGACCTGTATAACCTGAAGTCTGTGTAGAGGTAGTGCGGGGGGCGGCACCGCTGTAGCCGGTGCATGCGGTGCAGCTGCGGCGTGGCGGTACATGCTAGTGCAGAACGTGAGACCTGTATAACCTGAAGTCTGTGTAGAGGTAGTGCGGGGGGCGGCACCGCTGTAGCCGGTGCATGCGGTGCAGCTGCGGCGTGGCGGTACATGCTAGTGCAGAACGTGAGACCTGTATAACCTGAAGTCTGTGTAGAGGTAGTGCGGGGGGCGGCACCGCTGTAGCCGGTGCATGCGGTGCAGCTGCGGCGTGGCGGTACATGCTAGTGCAGAACGTGAGACCTGTATAACCTGAAGTCTGTGTAGAGGTAGTGCGGGGGGCGGCACCGCTGTAGCCGGTGCATGCGGTGCAGCTGCGGCGTGGCGGTACATGCTAGTGCAGAACGTGAGACCTGTATAACCTGAAGTCTGTGTAGAGGTAGTGCGGGGGGCGGCACCGCTGTAGCCGGTGCATGCGGTGCAGCTGCGGCGTGGCGGTACATGCTAGTGCAGAACGTGAGACCTGTATAACCTGAAGTCTGTGTAGAGGTAGTGCGGGGGGCGGCACCGCTGTAGCCGGTGCATGCGGTGCAGCTGCGGCGTGGCGGTACATGCTAGTGCAGAACGTGAGACCTGTATAACCTGAAGTCTGTGTAGAGGTAGTGCGGGGGGCGGCACCGCTGTAGCCGGTGCATGCGGTGCAGCTGCGGCGTGGCGAGCACGGGCGGGGCGCGGGCGGCGCGACGCCGCACTCTCAGTGTGAGCTCGCCGCTATTGCTCACGTTGGAAGCGCTCACTGCGTTACACAGCCGCACTACTGCCGCTCCGCTCCAGCCGATCACGCATTGAGTTCCCACCTGTAACGCAAGACTTCATTTACATACTCCAAATAGGTACAACATGGAGCTACAGAAGTAAGGTAAAGCACAGTCAGAGTCAGAGTCAGCAGATAGGGGATCTGCTCAAAGAAGGTACTTTCTCAAACCTTGACTGACTGAGGAAGAATTTTCTTCTACAAAAGATTTTAGCCGAAAAAAATACGAAACCAAGTAAGGTAGGGCACGATCTGCATCCTTTCCGCTCAAAGAAGATATTTTATCAAACACTGACTGAGGAAGTAACTTGTCCTACAGAAGATTTAAGCAGGAAAAATATGCGTTGTGTTCCTGCCCAAAGGGAAGCTTTGCTGTCAAAGTGACCATGTCGTGCTGCTAGCTACATGTCTACTTTTTCAGCAAAAGAATTTTGTAACTAATTGATTGGTTCCATATTTAATAGTTATAAAAACACATGAGCTAAATATATTCAAAGCTTAACTACTACTGCAAAATGTCTGAAAATGTAAAGAACCAATTCCTACCTGTACAATCTCGTCACCAATATGCACAGCGCCGGACGCATGTGCAGGAGAACCGAACCGTATGTCTGCGAGCTGGTGATGGCCGCAGAACGAAGGCACCACGTCAAAACCGAGCGGCTTACCACCTTGACGGAGTGTCACCGTGTCCAGTGAGGCGGGTTGTAGGATCATTGGATCTGATACATCCTGTAGAATAGAACACGTGTTGAAAGCTAAGCTAAGCAATATTTTTTCAGTATTTATTAAAATTAAGTTTTATCTTACACTTCAATCCTTTACACTATCTTAATATTGAGGAGGATTGAAGTGAAGGATTATCCACGGTCATAAAGGAATGATTCTACAACCAGGCTGTAGGTCGTATGTTTTGGAACTTAAACTACGACTTACTTGGATAATTTTACAATATGTCATGAAATTAACATGCGAGAAATTTATGAGACCATAGATCAACTCTACAGTGGGCTCTGGTGACCTGTAACACATGTATCCTGATACCCAACACAGGCACCAGCCTCTCACAAAATTCAATGTGTATCTTATTACCAATTTCATGTACCTCCTATTTATAATTTTGTGGAGAGTAAAAAAGTTAAGCTGCGCTGTCGCTTTTGTGTGGTTATTAGGGTACTTGATTTTATTGTTTAAGCTAAAGTCAAGTGCCATTACCAAATTGCAAAATGCAGAAAATTTGTCAACAATGAATTACACACAATTGTTACAAATTTGATGGTAGGGGTAATTGGCAAATGACAAATTTTCATGTAACCGCTATTTAAATGCTGTATTCCGAGGGAGATAGCTAGATGTCGCAACTATCCTCCCACTTCGAAATTTAAAATATTCTTTACTCCCTTACTTTAATAATAATAATAATATTCTACCACGTACACACAACACCATCTAGCCCAAACTAAGCAGAGCTTGTACTATGGGTTCTAGACAATGGATAAACATACATATTATTATATGCTTTTTTTTTGTAAATACATACATATTATACATAGAAACACCCAGACCAAGACAAACATCCATGTTCATGCACACAAATGTTTGACTTGTGCGGGAATCGAACCCGCGACCTCAGGCGTGGCAGTCGGTTACACCAACCACTACGCCATCGAGGCCGTCGCTTTCTTTTTACCTTTTTGATACTGTTTGCACAAAGAGATTTATTTTTTATTGCTTTTTACTCTTGTGTGTATAATAATGTACAAATTTAAATACAGGCAACTACCCTATTGTATCTTCGCTATAAAAATGGACATTGTCACATAGGCAAACAAAAATTAAATTGCTACTTTCAACTTACCTGTATAATATAGTCAGCGGTGGCAGCAGTAGCATCAGCGGCAGCAGCCACCGCGCGAGCGGGCTGTTCTGCAAACCGGTCGCGCATAGCGGACGTGGCAGCCTCTAACGACAGCTTCAGTAATGCCGCACGACGTTCTGCCAGCGTCGCCGCTACACCGCCCGTGGAGCATAGCGGCCATCTGATGACACAGAAATAATCCTTAGCCCACCTCTATCACGAACACTCGTGATAAAACAATTGGCAGTCAATGGCAGACGCTTTTCATGTTTTGACTAGCTGCACGCTGTCAACTCGTAGGCGCAAGCCGTACGGCGACGTTAATTCGAAAACGCGTCGCTGACGCGACTTTTCGAATTATATAGAACATACAAAACGTGAATATGGTTACTATTAATACAAATTTATTTAACGCATCACTTAATTGTAGTGAGAGCAACTTCTTCGACGTGCTATTCTGTGACGCCACTGTTTTGACACCATTTGTCTTACTCGGAGACTAGCATGCGCTTGCGTTCCAGATTAGAATTAGGTATTTTCATGGCATGCACGCTACGCTCTATGAAAATGCCTGTCTGTGCCTTGTCTTTTCTCTCTGGTATAATAATATCAGCGCTGTATATAAACTGTCCCACTGCTAGGCACGAGCTTTCTCTCCGTGTTAGAAGGGCCAAAGTCCACCACGCTGGCGCAATGCAGATTGGCAAGCTTCACGTATCTATGAGAACATTATGAAGATCTCTCAGACAAGCAGGCATACGGTGCCTGCTGGGATCGAACTCTAGACCTCTGTGCGGTAGTCCACCAGTCTCCCACTAGGCTACCGCTGCCTCTTAAGCCTTAAACCGATTTTACACCGTCGGGTCCACCGCCCAACTCAACTAAGGCCACGTCGACCTTGGTTGTGTTGAAGCCAAAATTTACCGTGTGGTCGTTGGTCGCTCAATCAAATAGAGTTGACATCCCAACGACCTTGATTGTCAGCGCTGCGCTCGCAACAAAGTGCGAATAGAAGGCGTTGAGTTGGCAAACCAAACGTGTGTAAGCTTGTTGCCCGACCGTACTGTACCGTATTCATTTTGATCGAGGCGTTGCGCGAAGAGGACGCCAAATGGCGAGCGAGCGTGCAACATTGTCGGAATTTTTTAGAACTATACAGAGATCTTCCCTGTTTGTGGTACTTAAGATCTGATAATAATAGGGATAAAAAGAAAACTCAGCATGGAAATTGCTGGCAGACAAGTTAAAAGTTCTTGAACCTGCAGCAGATATCAAAGACGCAAAAAACGCATGGAACATATGCGTACCTCTTACAAAAGGCAAGCGAAGAAGGTAGGTAAAATCAATATTATTATATAGTACCTACATAATAGATAATTATGTGAGTAGGTATATAAAGTATATAAAGGTTGTATTGACAAATTTTTTTATTAGCTAGATAGACAGTATGGGTACTGTTTTGCGTATTTGAAACGTCGGTACGGTAACGGTATTTGAAAGGGTTTGGGGCGTCGACGTGAATACTGCTCGCCGCTCACGTTAAAACTGAAGTTGTTTCCAATCACGCTATCGTGTAGAATTGACGTGCAATTTGGTTGACTCAAGCAAGATCACGGTGGTTGGGCGGCTGCCCCAGCCATGTAGAAGAGGTTTTAGGCTGCGTGCGCCTTAGCCTATCCGTAATTCACTCGCGACAAGACACTGGCAGTTAGAAACAGACGCTTTTCATATGCTTTCTAGAGAATCGCTCCATAAAAACAAAACTGTAAAAAAAAACTGTCGAGATTGTTCAGAATCCGTGCTACACTCGTTGCAGAGAATCAAATCCGCGACCCCACGATCGGTATGCGCTAATCGTCACGCTTACATCACGGAACCAACAAGGTGTACCATATACATAACATTAGCGTGCAATATAAACGTAAGTGGGTGTATAATTTCATGCATGAGTGTCGTTAGTAGCGTAATGGTGTAATGGTTGCAGTACTTTCTGCAGATGAAACTTGTATGATAATTGATAACACATAGCTGTTTCTAGAGAAATATGTGTGAACAGTTCTTATTGACAGCACTCCTTACCTGACATTCATAAGGGTAATTCCGTCTACTAAAATAAATATAACTGTTGTAGTATCTGCTCAAGGCTTCCCTTGATCAGGAACAGTACATTTTCCTGAATACCCTATGTCCTTTTCTGTACCCCTGATAAAGTGGATGCGAAATTTCACAATGACCGGTCGAGTAGTTAAGGCGTGAGAGCGTAACAAGCAAACAAACTCACATTTGCATTTATAATATTAGTTACGATTATATTTTGCGCTACAATTTTCTTTAGTTCCTAAAGGTGTATAGCTGTAAACATAAGTAGCAATTGCTTAAACACTAAGAACAATTTTTATTCTAGGGATGTCATTTGGCCATTGACTGGTTGCTCAATATGGTTATATAATATGCATTTGTATGTATGCTTTGTTCTAATTTAGTATACCTAATATATAAAATTTTCTTATATATTATTATTGTTATTATTATATATTATGTTTCTTAACTTTCTATAATATGATATACGGTAGACTTAATACAACAAAGGCAGTCTCTACACAAATCAAATTTGGGTGATGCAAGGATAAATGTGGCAATTGTATACGATAGATATAGCAAGAGACACAACCCTAAATACATAAATTTTATAAAAGACATACATTAAAAAGAATTTTAACATACATGTTAAATATAAGAACTAATACTATATTTTTTAAAGCCTTTATTAGGCAGATTTAAGACAGAATGTATCTGATCCCTGGAGGAGTTGGTTTTATTTATTCACATGGCCTATACCTTTGCAATGGCGAAGTGAATTCAATACAATATGACTGAATAATACATACTAATGAAACTATGTATGGCATATCTTCATAATACAATTTCTAAAATGTAATCAGATTTTACTGTACATATGTATGCTACAACTGGTTTAAGTGGTCTCCTTACAATGCCAGTGTACCAATTTATTTATTTATTATTTATTTGTTTAAAAAGAAGAACTGTATGAATTGTGAGCATGAATCTCTTGCTTAGCTAGCAAGAGATTCATGCTCACATATGCAATCTGTCATAAATTATTTACATTCCTAAGAATGTGCATGATGCATAAATTGCTGAGACATGAAAGATGCATAGTTGGACTGTACAAAATAAATTGAAAGCTATGCAGATGTGCATTGCAGTCTTATACAAAAGCTAGTGATACAATGACCCACTCAGTCATTAAACCTGAATTTTAACTACATAACTTTCATGCATCAAATAATGATGTAAATATAGAGGACAAAAACTAGAACCTAAAAAAGTATTAAAATATTTTAAAACAATTAATAAATAACTGCCATGTGTATCATAAAACACAATTATATTTATAGATTAATTATTTACAAACTATGTTTTGCGATATATTTACATTAAGCATGAAAGATGCATAGCTGGACTGTACAAAATAAATTTAAAGCTATGCAGATGTGCATTGCAGTCTTATACAAAAGCTAGTGATACAATGACCCACTCAGTCATTAAACCTGAATTTTAACTACATAACTTTCATGCATCAAATAATGATGTAAATATAGAGGACAAAAACTAGAACCTAAAAAAGTATTAAAATATTTTAAAACAATTAATAAATAACTGCCATGTGTATCATAAAACACAATTATATTTATAGATTAATTATTTACAAACTATGTTTTGCGATATATTTACATTAAGCAGTGTGTAGTAATTATTTGTAATGACAAAAAATATAATATAATGCAATATCAAATCTAAGTCAAATATTAAATATAGATACAAACAAATAGTGTGTTACCTGTCGAGCCAGCACACAAGTGGCTTAACAGCGTGCACAGTGCGGGCTACATCAGCTAGTGTCTGTGTCTCAAGGCGTTTGTCAGAGTGGTGGCGCAGAGCTCGCGTCAGTGTTGTGGCCACCACTGACACACGCAACGCCAGCTGCTGCACACACTCGCGTGACACCTCATATTGCTACACACATACACATTGTGTTACTAATACAATTACAGTGAAATACAATATGACACATAGCTACATCAAGAATAAATTATTATCATTAATCATATACAAATTACCCTAGCAGCGCTACTAAAAATAAAGCTGCCTACACAAGCATACATTTGTTCAGTAGCACAGCCACGAACAGATAACACCGTCCTGATAAGTGAAATGTAAAACATTAGTGCTCTCATGTGACTCATACTAACATATTATAAAGCAGACGAGCGATAACTTACGAAGTTTCTGAGGTGTTCAACAGCTTCTAGAAGTAGTTCTTGATGTCCGATGATGTGCATGCCGAGGTATTCGAGATCATCGCAGCGCAATGCCAGCAGTTTGGCGCCATCGAGGCCTCGTTCGCGCAGCGCCGGGACATAGCGCGCCACCGTGGGCCCCAGCCCTGTGATACCGACACACCAACATGAGACGTGACTCACCTACTCCACACAACAACAACATCGCCACTGTCCCTAGACGCACCTGACAGCCAATCCGCCACCTGGTCCACAGACCATTCCGCAACGTTGAGACTAGACAAAGGCATCACGCTGGTTCACATTGCCGCACACAGTCGTGTTTATAATTATAATGCAGATGCTTAAAAATCCGTGATCAAACAAATCGCCGGACGATACTACTACAGGGTTTTGACTTTTTATTTAACTGACATTGACACATAGATCAACCACAGTTAATACAAGCTACGTTTTGTTTACAATTTGACACGGTACTATTATTTTATCGCTTAATAATACGATGGTTTACGAATTAATAATAGTTTTTAAGGTACAAAATGGTTTTGTAATTATAGTTGCGTAAAATTACTTAATTGTAATAAAACAATTAAGTAATTTTGCTTTTAATATTTATACTTTAAATATAAAAAGTTCAGTAAGTTTAAGTCAAGTTTTAAGTTAAAAAGTCACACTAGATGGCTCTGCTAGTAAAATTGTAAATAAATATCAAAGTATCTTTCTTTTTAACCGACTGCATAAAATAGGCAAATAAATATCTATAGATTTCATTACATTAATATAACAATATTATAATAAATCGATTTAACACATTTTAGTACAGATACTGAATAATATTTGAATAAGATGAATAAGATTTATATTTGTTAGGTAGTACCTATCAAGACAACTTTAATTATTTTTATCGTAAAAACATAATTAAATTTAGAGGATACCAAAACCAGCTATAATATAGCTTCCTAGCTATAATATAAGAACATAAACGTGGCAAATTTCAACTGGCTAGAGAAAATACAAAATATTAACAAAGAAATATTTTAATGAGTACCTAGGTACACCTGTGTTGAGACACGTAAAACTGTTATTTTACTTAATCTTAAATACCTATAAATAATGTTGCATATTTTAATTAATTTATTACACATAGTACCTAGGTAACTAGGTAGGTACTTACTAAATCATCAAAACGGGCAATTATACCTACTTTCATTTCCGATTTTCGGGAGATATTAAAACATTCAAATAATGGATGCAAAATACATATTTGTGTGCAAAGGTAGGTTTCCTTTGTCGTTCAAAATAAAGTTGAAGATAGATCGAGAAATCGATAGAGAAGTGATATATATTATCTAAATGAGAAATAAAGTTCTTTAAACCGAGATCACTAGGTATATTGAATATTCCAGTCCAGTATTATTTGTCAATATTTATCATCTGATGATCATATTTAACTACCTAGTTAATTTAGGTATTTTAAGATTTTGCACGCCGCCGAGGTGTCCAGCTGCTCGCGAGTAATAAATTTTCTATTGCCAGCTGCATTGCGTTTAAAATGTTAGTGTTTTTAAGTTCCTAACTTTTTTATCTTTATAATATATGGCTTCGATAGTAGACATTCTGCACCTACTCCTAATAAGTAGGTACTAGAGTAAGTGCTGATAGGTAGGTACCTAAGTACATACCTACTTATCGGTTTAAAAATAAAAGTGGCAAAAGCCACCTAAGAAATTCGAATTCTGGATGAGCATATAGTTATAGTATTATGCTTGACGGAAAACTTATAAAAATTTGTGTGAACCACAAATGGTTATTCCAAGTCTGGAAGTTCTTTCTGTCCCTTATTTGAATGTTTGTATAGTCCCGCGCGATAAAGAGATTAAGAGAAAAGACTTTAAAAAAAATTATGACGTCTTATACCTACTTTGAAATTATTATAGCCCACAGTCGATTGACCCTTTCATGTAATACATGATATCCAACCATATCTGGTTGAACTCGGCATTTGAAGCTATTAAGTAAATAACAGGCCACTGCTCACTCGACGAACATCTTTTCAACATTGGCTTGGCTGGAACCTGCATGGAGAACAAAGAGACGGTGACTCACGAGCTCTTACACTGCAGAACTGTAAGCAATCAACGTGCGAAGCTTCTGAACAATTGAAAGAAACGATGTAGGAAGTACTGCGCAATATCGGCCTCTTACTATATTTCTGGACAGAGCTGAGGTGGTATGAATAACAGAACAACTCTTCGCGACGGTCACTTAGGCACAATGGCCCAATTGTGAGACTAAGTGCGTATAACACACGTCCGACTCAATAACTAACTAAGTGGATGAGCTGCCGTTACCAATTATTTGGTGGTGACAGTGCGAATGAACCACTTCGCCCGGAGAAGGACCAAACGTCATACAGGATTTACCTAACACCGTTACTGCGATTTGGCCAGTGGGTATGAATTCCTCCACACCAACCGGTCTCCAACATCCAGTCCAGCCCGGCCACCTCCCTTAGGTGCCCCACCATCGATGGGCTTCTGGCCGGGGTATCCTACCATACGCTTGCCAAGTCATAATCCCCACTCCAAGACCCAGTCTATATCATGCGAGATTTCACATTCAACTTTGTGTAAGCGAAGCGAAAGGCATGTCTATTTATGAAGGTATGCATTAATAATCTTCTTAGATAAAAATATAATAATATCAGCCCTGCAATAAACTGTCCCACTACTAAGCCCTAGGGCCAGCAGTATTTTTTCTTTCGCCTAATTGCTAAAGCTTTATACATACTATACCTAATCATTACATGATATTTTTATGCACCTTCGTCGGTTAAATCGGTTTAGAATACCTAGTCTTAACTTGGCCTTTCCCTAAATTATCTCTGTTCTGGTCATTGATTTAGAAACGCAAGCAAAGACTTATTGTTCGGATTTTCTGTCAAGGTGTTCTTAGTAACATATAGCGGAGTTAGCGATGATTTATCCCCGTTTGTAAGCAAGCACTTTAAGTCTTTGGTCCTGTGAAATCTTAGTCTGGTCGTGTTTGTTTGCTATCCCGTCATTCTATGGGAATTATGAAATAGAGAGTGTAATGATTACACTCATACACATACACTACACTTATGCACTAAAATATCTCCTGCACAGATGGCTAGTATTCGTCAAGAAAATCGGTCACAATATTGTTACATAGTCTCTAAGTAGAATGAGAGGGCGTTAATTATGCTCTACGCTACTATCACTTATAATAGTATAGGTATACATAGACAAGAGCATTCCTTTCAGGCTTAGTCATTAGCACCTGTTAACTAGGGCACGTACGTAATAGCTACTTTCCTATTAAAATATTTAACGACATGTTAGGAAACTATACTCTCTTATCGAGGATATTAAATTAATTAAAACTATCAAAATTGATCAGATACCAATTACGTATAATTTAGATAGTAACAGAGACTTTGGAGATATGTTATCAAGTACGGTAGCCGTTATTCTAAAAAAAGTCGAGCTTTAGGCCCTGGCGGTGTGGACCGACGGTACGCTATAAAACACCCATTCACAAAAAATGTTTACTTAATACACCATAAAATACTCATTTAATCTGTCCACCTGCGAGATTGGCACCTTCGTTATCGAAACACATTCTAGAAGCCGCGGCGGTTGTGTCGCGCTCATGTTATTAGCATTTTAAGGCTTTGTCGAAGGAATTCCTCGGCGTGGCTTTCATTAAGAGCGGCCACGTCCACGGCGGCTCCATTCACGCGTTATCTGATGGGGTTCTTTTGTATATTTATTGGGGCATCAAAGCGAGTGCGCGCTGCGATCGGTGAGACGCACCCGTGTAGTTCGGTAGCGCTCTTAAACTCAACAATTTAATACCTCTCATAAAGCGGCCACTAACCGGCGGTGGCTACCAATAATTTCTGTTATTGTCCCGATAAATTAGCTTAATTAGGGTGTAAAAAACGCGGCGGGCGTGGAATCTAGTGCTGCGTCGCAGTGCGAGCGGCGAGCTCGCTGTGGGTGGCCTCTCACACACTCACGCGCCGCGCACGCATAATTAGTCGAGCACCACTCGGTCTACCTGCCCGCAGCTGAGACAGCTCCCACTCAGCTAATGAATAAATGAGCGGCTGTTATCAGGACCACGCTGCGTACATACTTACTCCTCACAATTTGTTGAGGCTTACGAACATTCCACTCATACTTACCTGCCTATTATTACATTACAGCCCATGTAACTATTATTACTACTGTCGTATAAATCAATCATATGTTCATGATGTGCAACCATGCGTAGTAAATAATCGTAATAGTCAGGAGGCTCAAAAGATAAATTTAAAAATTGGCGTGTTGCCATAATTGTAATTTTTGTTTGGCGTATAAATTGAAGCATAACTATGAATAATGTACCTAAGTATTAAAAATTGTCAAGAGTAAAGCAGTAATGTAACGCGACGGTATTAGGTCGTTTTACAACAATCCTAGAATATTGATTCTGAGGAAAGCACGGGCTATCTGGTCCTCCGTTATATAAGCCAATGGGCGTGCTTATTACATATCCTATCATACAGCACATTTTCAAACTCTACGCTACCTACTGCTGCTACTTAGAAATACAGATTATTATTAACAGATTTTCTTAATAACACTGACCGACCCAGTGAACGACCGAGCTAACTAGCTATAGGCCGAAACCCCAAACGGAAACATATGCTACAGAACTGAAATCTATAGGTACATATTATAACAGCAAAATTAACTTGCGCATTTTCCATAGAGTATGCAAGTCAACACATAACGAATTCCCCGCATATTGTCACTTGCTTCTCCCTACAGCTGTTAAACGCCTTCGTGCACTTAATTTGTTGGATTTAAATGTCACTATACTCATTAACATAGTCACAAGAACTCACACACTTAATACAGAGCTCACACTCGACCAACGCTTTGGAGGCATCATAATAACAAAGGTATATGACAAAAAAGAACTGTCCAATTACGTTTTTATGTGTCATCTCACTATGACAATGTGTCATAACTAGTGAACAATGCTGGTCATGTTTAACTGCCAGAAATACACGTGTTATTTCTTTGTTTTAATTTTACTACAGCAAATAGAAAGGTTATTACGGTTTTTGAGTCCGGTTCTTTGATATCAATGTAAAATTAACGCAGTTAAAGAGGTTACATTTTCATTATTGATCGTAAGTCTTTCGCCGGGTGGAGAACAGCGGGAACCTCTCTTAAACATGGGACAAAAACTAGCGCAGTTCCTCTGAAGAATTACCTTCCAACCAATAGGTACAACATCACATTCAGGCAATCTAGTTTTATATTTGAGCAGTGGGTTAGGTCTCCAGGCGTCATGGCAAGACCCTATGGTGCAAGAGGGGTCCCAGTAATTCCTAACATTTACATTACCAACACAGCGATTTCATATATGAATATTACATAGCGCTACTTACTACTATAATATGTAATATAATAAATTCTTCTGTATGCCACTGAACTCCTAAACGGCTGGACCAAGTATCTACAGGGTAAATTTGGGTGTCTGGATGGTTTATAATCACAGTTGGACCTGATAGGTGGTGCTGTGATCGGTTCCTTTAGACAGGTCTGCATTCGTCAGGACCGCTAGTATGTACCTGATATAATACTTCTGGTACTGCAAACATCCATAAGCTACAAGAGACCGTTTATCGGTAAAGTACGTTGGACTACGACCTTTTAAAAAGCAGTTTACACATAAATTATAGGTACTTGTTGCTGTAATCGCACAAAACAAGATCGGGACAAATTCATAAAAAAGATTCAACAAATTCATAAAAACGACGGATTTAATTTTGTGTAGAAGGAGATACCTATATTTTAGAGCATCTAATAAAAAAGATCCTTCACGATAAAAGAATATTGCATACCAATAATCTTGTATTCTGTCCCTACGATCTGAAAGGCTACCAGAAATTCTTATGCTAGTATTTTTGTCACTTTTACTGGCAGTACAAGGATTCCTTTCTTTCAAATATTGCACAAGTTGTGTCGTAACCGTTAATTCACTATAGAAAATCACTATCTAATCAAGGTCACTCTCATGTATATCCGTTTTATCCGAAATAGATTTCGACTTAAAGATCTAATGGCGAAATATATAGCTTCATTCATCCTAATACATTTTCAGAAAGTCCTAATTTCCAGTGCACAGTTCTAGGATAGAATCAATGTAAGTACTGGCCTATTGTACGTGTTCATCTGTTATGCTAAACAAACTTAGCTAATGGAAAACTACAAAGCTATAATGGTGTAATTAAAACAAATAAAGTAATATATAGATATTGCGAGATACTTATATGGACCATTAAGGTCAAGGCACAAAGCGTTTAGGTAGTTAAGCACAAGTATTTAGCGATACGAGTAGGAGCGACGCGGTTATGTCGCAACATAGTTGTAACGTTTACGTGTAATTTTATTAGTTCCATAAGTGCGCACATTCCCCACGTACACAGCTAATGTGTGTAGAACATTGTAGATAATGCGGTAATGCGACATCACTCAAACTCATCGACGCCTGCGCACATTAATATCTCAGTGGCGGCAGTAAAACGTCCGCCGCGCGGTGCTATCTCCCGCACAACACCGCGCAGATAACGTGATTTAGGATGCGCGCGCGCACCACTATCGTCTATCTCGTACCTATGTACCGACACGCTTTTACTACTGACAAATTCTGTAAATTATGACGGCTGGGTGTCAAATTTTACGGCCATAAACAATGGTGAAATTACAGCTAACCAGGCCAAGAGAACGTCCCGGAATGTTTTTATGCTCAATAAAGATATTTGTGGTATTTTAATGCGTGTTTTTTTCGTAGACAGTGTGAAAATAGAGCCTGAATCGAGCTGTAATCTGACGATCAGAAACCGTATCACAATACGCGTTTGTTTAGAATTACCTAAAATAATTAGCTTTTATATTTAATGGCTATTCATGTTGTGGGCCATAAATAAGAGAGGTATGCAATTATAGGTAGTAATTAAGTATAATGGGTACGGTTGAAATTGGTAGAGATTTAGCAATGGGCGGTGGGTAGGTATGGGTATAGGTGAAGTGGCGGTGGGTTCGCGGAAACGCCGGGTTAGGCCGCGGCGGGTATGTATGCCATGTATGTATATACGTCCAAGTAATTGGAAACGATGCCATTAGTTGTACGAAAAAACTGCCGCTGCGTTCAAGTTAACGAAACTTTGCAACTTTGTTGTTTATACCTGGTACTAGTGCTAACTTGTACTTTTACTGAGTCCACAGCTTTGTAGATACCATTTCGCTGCTTCTTGGACTACAAACAGATGTTTACTCGTATGTTTGGTTTTATTTTCTCAGCGAGAGAGGGAATTTCATTCAACCACTGGACAATGAAATATTAAATATACATAGAGTAGCCGGTTTTCCTATCATGTATTTAGATATCAAAGTGTCTAACCTACCGACATATAGTACCTACCTATTTGCTTGTGTTCTAATTCAATTGCTTACTGCACTTTTTATTGCCTTACATTGCCTTTTACTGCCGTAGGTACATGTCGCTAATTAGTTTATTTATTTAGGGCTAACAATAGGCTAAGGCGATTCTAACACTATACAGAGCGATTTTGAAATCGTATAATTCCTTTAACCACGCATTCTACTGGTGATATAGAATAAACCTGACCATATCACTATCTGAAACCATTTCACGAAAAAAACGGTACATTAATATTTTCAAAAATAATATAAATATATATGGTCAGGGTTATTCTATACCACCAGTAGAATACGTGGTTAAAAGAAATTACACGATTTCAAAATCACTCTGTATACATAGTGTAATAATAGGTATATATTTCAGACCAAATAATCCATATAGGTACATGGATCATTTTGGTCTGAAATATATATTATTATTATTATAAAACAGTAGTTTTTTATATTTTAAGATTAAATGTGCTTTGTCCAGAGTGGAGAATAAAACCTAGTATTATTATATTTTCAGTTTTGCCTAAGTAAAAGGAGAATGCTTGTGTCTTCGACTATTTATACACATATAGTATCACGCTTATATATCCTCGAAGACATAGGCAGAGATTAATTATATACACCCATATTTCACTTAGGTACTACTTATGTTTAAGGTTCTAAGTATGATAAGCCTCTGGCCGGGTACATTGCCTGACTACATATGTATATGCTATTAAGCGAGAATCTCCTAATAGGAAAACTCAATAAAATTTTCTCAAACCAGCATTCGTACCTCACGATGACCAAAAACATAAGCGCCAACAAATGTACCTATATACTATCAAAGAGGTAATTTCTTAAAGGCAAAGGCAGTCTTTGACCTTAAAACATTATAATAACGTTTTCAAAGCAAAAAATTATAAAATGACCTTCTAGGTATTAGTTCTTATAAACTGCTGTTATCATAAGTTGTGGGGAAAATAAAGGCATTATTGACAGTTAATTGTTTTTCACATCTAGAAATATCATGACTTTACAATGACATTATTAATACATTTTTATCAATTTCACGCGCATTTCTGTTAGTTTTTCTAACAGCATTATGATTATCATAGAATTTCAAATAAGAGTGGTATAAAAAGAGTTTTAAGGTATATGCCCACTATGCCGTATCATACTACAAACATATCAGGTAAGAAAGAAATTGCTAGCCTCATTAAGGTAACGATTAGATTAGCAAATACGATAATTTTGCGTTAATTTTTCATTTTCATGTGAAATGGATTTCAGTTTCAGAGCAATATTGTCACCATCGCTAATAATTATAAATTAGAATGAGTCAGCGTTGGCTCTTGGAATGAAATATAAGATAATTACGATTACCTGTCATAGAAAGTGACTACAGTTCTAAATGTCGTTAATAGTCATTTATTTGAAAACTAAGCTTACATGCTTTTTCATATTGTATAATAAGAATTTAAAATAATATTATAAATATAGTATAGCGAACCTACTTAAGATAGGATAGAAAGAGGATGCCAATCAATGTATAATAAAGCTTTTCTTTAAATACGAATCTACACTAACTATTAGTGTCTGTGTCACTACGGAAACACATAATTTATGGACACAAAGTGTACTTTATATGTTTGTAGAATGATTGTGAATCACGCAATTTATTGTCTGTCGTTGACGTTCGACTACTTTAATCCGTTCATGAGCCGATCTACTTTAGACAAACTGTGGTCTTACCATGATAATAGTACAGTAGGCGAACACCTTTACAACAGCTTTATTAGATCGATTAAGTGTGAAACAGTTATCACACACGATAACGTGTAAGAACTTAATTATTGTTCGATAATAAGTAGTACGTTTCGATACCCGTGGTGTGTAAGTACGATGAGCCACCTGTCGGTATACTTGCCTCTATAATTGGGCACTCAAATGCCCTGGGGCGTTCGATCGATACAGTTCATTAAGCACTATTTAAGCTAATTAAGTGTCGATACTGATAATTATTAACATTTTTATACATACATAGATCCACGTATGTATCTCGGACGGGGTAAGCAGAGGACTGTTATAATTTTTGTTAACTATGGTTATGTGACCCAGGTTTAGGTGGTGAGCCTTGCTGTCTTCTAGAATTACTAAATTGTTATAAAAATTTATTGAGAATATTTCCGTACATCTAAGATATTTTCCAAAACGATATTTTTTATAATTTTTGTCTTTCTGTCCAGACATCAGTTGAAAACCACTAAACAGATTTTAACGTGGATATCACAATTTAATAGCTTGGAGTTTACAATCTAGGCCACATGCAATAAAACAGAGATACGATACATAAACGTCGTCGACGACATATTACGTCCATTTAACACGAGAGAAGCCGCGGGCAAAAACTAAGTAGATATATTATAAAGTAATAATAAATATAAAATAGTTCATAACATTTGCTTTATTATCTAAACTACATAACAAGTATAAAAAGTACATGTCCAGTACGTTCTTAAGTTGGAAACTATGCGCTGTAGATGTTTGGCTCAAAATAACGTCAACGTAAATGATTTATGTTTTTTGTTCTGGTCCAAATAATAAGCATTAATTATGTCATATTGTGACTTGTTTTTGTAAAAATATATAACTAAATACCTATCTATTAATATGTTGAAATGTTTTTCTAAGTTTCCTAATAAATAGATATAACCCTCAGTACGTGTTATCTTTATCTACATACATACATAAGTATTGTTATGAAAAAAGTATCTCGTTCAGTGCCCGGATCACGCAATGTGTTATTTTCGTTGGTTTTTCCAGTCAAGATTTTTTTAGTAGAAGGATCAGCCTGGTACTCTTTTCGCTGCACAATAATACGTTGGCCCATATAACCTGGGACTTGAAACCAGAGCTGATAATGTGATTACTGGGTCGGACCGTCTGTTATTGGGCTTTTCTGTCAAGAAATTTTCATTAGCAGTACTGATTCTGGAATTGTGCTTGGTGCACATTGCATTGCATATTGCGTGGTGCTTGATACCATAGCTGACAGATTGTTATTGTAACCTTTGCCTATGTCTCTGAGGATATATCTAGCCCTGTGTCTAAGGAGGTATGTATTTTCATACATACATTCACGTCTGTTTATATCTTTCCTTAATTCTTTCCTGTTTCATAACGACAAATCCCGTACTAGAAATAATTCCTGTATCAAGAGGGACTTTAGAAACATTCAAACAATGCACGCAAGAAACACCCAACTCGGAGCAATCATTTGTGGATCAAACGCAGTGGCAATGGCGAGGTGATCACATTAACGACTACAGCGTCTCTGCAGTCGTAGATACATACATACTTTGAGTTATGCCTGTTTACAGCAGTATCTACTTGCAACGATCCTACAATATCTCGCTTACGTCATTCATAAGACTGCGCCGAGCGTAAGACTGGTTGGACTGAATGACAGAGCTCGATATTCAAATCGGCGCGCGGCCGCCATAGTAAAATAATAATTGTATGGAGGATTTGAAGTGCTTTTTTGATAAATATGTATCTATTGTAAACCAATAACTTAAATATTTGGGACAGACAAATTGCAGTATAACTATTTATGTTTCGTTTAAGCTGTAAAATAGGATAGATTTCTACTCGTATAATCTAAAAATCACGTAACACGAACTTACAGCTTTGCATTTTTCGTGCAAATTTACGTAATTTTGTAGGCGAAAATATTAATTATTTTAAGTTTTTTACACGGAGTAATTGCAAACACATTCATTGTTAAGGTAAATGTATATTAAATATTTGTATTAAACAAAAAGTGTTGATTTTATCAACTTAACTGTGACCGCCTGTTTTGGCACATTTCGCTCGGCGCAGTCTTAAATTCTTTATACACACTCGTTGGCTTATAGTAGGTACTTCTTTACCTGGCCTTTATTCAGAATGCTACCGTAGTCAGAAAACATATGGTCTAGTCTTCTGACCTTCCGGGTATCCCATTCACATCTTTATCTACCTATGATGACATCGTCATTGACCCATTCTCTCTGGTCGTGTTTGCTTTCCGTCCCATCGGATTACGAGAATTATGGAATAGAGAGTGCTTTTGCATTAGCGCACACGCTTGTGCACTACAATATTTTCTGCACAGGTGGCCAGTCTCCGTTAGAACATGGCATTATTGTTTTGTTATTAAATCAGGAATTAATTATCATTTGTTAAAAATAAATAACGCCAAGCCGTTCGATACAAACAGCACAGCATCAATAGCTTACCAAACTTACTTTTCGAGTACCTAACTCTTCCAAAGAAGCAGTCATGTCAGGCTACCTCTTAGAATACAGAGTTTATTCTGGGAGTGGCCTAAGTAAAGGATCAAATAAGTTGTTACAGGGACATTATCTTTGGAACTCTTAGCCCACAAGCACAACAGTTTTCTTAAAGCAGAATTTCAACCTAACTACTAGGTATAGTACGTTCAAAGAAACATGAAATATACTAAAACACATCGTTATCTGCTTAAATGAAGACCTCATTAATGCTGCATAAGCAAACTGAAGCGCGGTTAAGTAAGCCGAAGCCCCCCGCTACACAAAGCTGATTGTAAAACAATTAGTTATTTCACTCGGGTAGTCAGCCAAGCCACAATAGTCGGCTAAATCTTGTACTTTCACCGCTTTAACTAAATGACTTATCGGAACAAATAATTATCGGCGCGGACCATTGTTCTGGGAAGCGTGTTCGAGGCGCGACACATGTCTGTGGGCAGCGGCCTGTGTTGCGGGGGCGTGTCCGCGGCGAGATCAGAGCCGCCTCCGTCGCCAGCGGTGCGGGGGGACTGCGTATGCGCACGGAATGCGCGCCGACAAAGGCTCCGGTCGTCAGCAGACGTATAGCCGCGCTACAAACACACGCGTACATACCAATACCACAATGTTAATGGACGGTGAGCAGCGGTCGCGATGCGGTGATCATCGTCGTGGATATTGATCTGTATCTTCAACTCAGGAACCAAGGTCATAGATTTGACATCGGTATCGTTTATAATAGTTCTAACTTCCTCCCATAGTAACAGCAATTAAAACGCATATATACACACTCCAAGCTATGTAGGTATTATAATGATTATCTTTCGCTTTAACGGTGAACAGATAATGAGGAAACCAGCGTGATTGCAAGTTCTCCCTAATGCAGATGAATGTGTAAGCTGCGATCCGATAATCGGCCAGCTTGGAGGACTATGGTTTAATCCTTCTTGTGCTAAGAAAAGGTGAAATACTAATTAATACGCTCACGTACTCACGCTTTGAAATCACCTATGTATGTGCGTACCAGTTATAACCTTTTCCATTCACGCTCAAACAAAACATCGTCAGGCAACGTACATGTTTGGGAGTTCTCCATAATAATGTCGAAAATATGTGAATTCTGCCAACTTACACTGAGCCAGCCTGGCGAACTATTGCCCTAACCTTCTTGTACTAAGAAGAGGCCTACTTTTTAGTTATACGTTACTAATAAATAGAATAACTATTTAATTGACGAAGGATAACATCGTGAGAAAACCTACATGTCTGAGAGTTCTCTATAATGTTATCGAAGATATGTACTTACCTAGTTTGCCTAGTAACACTTGGGCACTATGGAGGCCCAAGACCTAACTCTGACTGTACTGAGAAGCCCGTGCCTAGCAATGCGACAGTTAATGCTTAAATTGAACTGATAATATGACATAATATACTCACTAATACCTACCTGGAATCCCTGCAACGATACACAGTTCTACAAACTACAGAATACTCTATTAATGGAACAGTAAAGAAATAATAGGTATGCTTCAATAGTAGTACATCGCAATAGGTACCTGTATAACATAATACCTATCTAATCAAGTAAAGCAAAGTAAGAATATCAATGACTTTAAAAATAATACTATTTTAATCTATTAACTGACAAGATATACCTACCTATTCTTCTATCAAGGAGTATCTTGATGACTAAGTCTGATAACTGCTTGGTTTAAATTCTATTGACATTTTAATTACTTTTTTATATCCAATCTGTGATATAAATTTATATTTGTAACTAGCTTTTGTCCACCACTTTGTGATCGTGGAATTTGGTAGTAGGTATACTTTGTATGAAAGAAGAAGCTGATTTATTTATTTAATTATTTATGGACAACCAACAAACCATACACTAATTACAAACAATGTGATAACACATAATTACGGGTACATTACGTAGTGCTGCCTTACTTACAGGCTGCCACGGCATGCATTTACGCACATATAACTCCACTTTAGGCGGCGTATTAGGATTAAACATGCGCCATACAATAGAATACAATTACTCGCATTGCGCAAAACATACACACTGGCAAAAAGACAAAAATTCTAAAATAATTGTTTTGGTTTCTAAAGATCTTATAAAGACACCTTCCATTATTTTTCTTAAAGATCGACTATGCACAGACATCGCCTGGTTACAATTTTATAATATGTATACATAGATATTAGCATTATATAAATGAATGATTTTGTATGCCTACGTGCGACTATTATAAGTGATGTAGGTACATAGGTACTATATGTACATCACTTATAATATAATGATATAATATTAGCTCTGTATATAAACTGTCCCACTGCTGGGCATGGGCTTCTGCTCAGTGTGAGAAGGATTAGGTTAGCCGTAGTCCACCACGCTGGCCCAGTGCAGGGTTGGCAGACTTCAGATATCTTCAAGAACATAATGCAGAACTCTCAGAGATGCAGGTTTCCTCAAGATGTTTTCCTTCACCGTTAAAGCTAGCGATAATTAACTATTTAATACGCACATAACTTCGAAAAGTCAGAGATGCGCGCGCCGTGGGATCGAACTCAAAACCCCTGCATGGCAGTCTAACGGTCTCCCGCTAGGCTGTTACAGCTTCTTACTTACTTACTTAATATATATCTATGTTCACAAAATAATGAATTTGATTTAATAGGATATTACTTGATATAATAATAATGTCCTCCAGACCGAATTTCGGCCACGGCGGCCAGTCTTAACAGAGACTGGCCATCTGCGCAGGAGATATTATAGTGCACAAGTGTGTGCGCAAACACAAGTGCACTCTCTGTTCCCTAACTGTCATGATCCGATGGGACGGCAATCCGACACGACCGGAGAGAGATCAGGCGCAGGACCAACGGCTTTACGTGCTTTCCGAGGCACGGGGGTGTCTAACATCGCCAACTTCCTAACTCTGGGCGGCTATTGAGATTTCTTTACAGAAAACCCAATAACTTTTTGTTGGCCCGACCCAGGATTCGAACCCGAGACCTCATGCACAGCAGTCGCATTCACTACTGCTGCGCCACGGAGGCAGATACTTGATATACGTAAGCAATAAATAGTATACTCAGTGTCGATATGGTAAAGGAAGTCCCTGTATAACTGTGACGCTGGTTACATAGCAGGGCTGATAAATTGATATCTTCCATCTAAAATTCTCATACATCAGTGACAGGTGCAACCGCTTCCAAAATGAATCATCATAAATATATTAGATGTTTTTACTGTGGCCTTTTTGTAGAAGTTCCTTTTGGTTATTTCTTTACATATTAATAATTGTAGATAGCGTATCACACCTGTTTATGTACTTTATTTGATTGTGACGATAGCGCAGTGGTATAAGCGGTCCTTGCTACCGTGCTGAGTGTCGTGGGTTCGATCCTTATAAGGCCCAGTCATTTGTGAGATTCATAAATAGTTGTTCCAATTTTGAATGGTCTATAATTTTGTCCGTTATTTTAATGTTTGTACTGTCCTCTGTAACGTAGGGATTATTATTAGTGCGAGAGTTGCTATCTCTCGCACTACATTAATCACAGGTGCCTAGTCAAAGTCAAAGTCAAAAATCATTTATTAATTTACGTCACAAAGTAACACTTATGAACGTCAAAGGGGTTAGTGAGTTTATTACATTTATGTTTGTTGCAAGGTTGAGGCAAAAGGTTGAGCTTATGAGAAGATACCTGCAAGAAACACAAGTCCACTCTTTTAAATCGCCATCAGATTATAATTTCAGTATTTTACAACTCATTCATGTACCAGGTGTTGCAGTCATTATGCCATATGTTACTGTCAATATAAAACAAAATTCTAAAAATAAAGGGCTACGGCTACTATTGTTAAATATGACAAATATCAGTCTCAGGAGCTCTTTGCACCAGACTGTGTTATTGTTTTACAAGCTAGAATTTTCTACAATCTACTAACTGACGGTGTGTATTAGTGGTATATTTATTCGAGGTATATTATTCAAATATCTAAGTGAGGAGCTACGACTGCCAACAAACTGTTTTGCAGTTTGGCAGAAATATTTATTGTTGCAAATTTGGTGTATTTTACTGTAAATTAAAACCATTCGAATAATAGTGATTGTTATTCGAATGATTTAATTGTAGTTTGATTTACAAAATAAGCGTAAGTCAAATATCGAAGCGAAAGCTGGAACAACGAGCTGAAAAAAATAAACGATTTACTAACGTGTCAACAAACTGTGATTTGAATATTCGATTTTTATTCGAATAGTAAGTACGTTGACAACGCAGATCGATTTTCAAATACACCATTTTTTATTTAGCACATTTGAAAGGTCCTTACCTAAGGAATCTCCCGTTACAATTTGATTCACATATTCTGGGATACCCTGTATATATCGTCCTATACATAACATTATAATTTTGCTTGCCTAGGTGTTGCAGCAGTAATGTATGCGACTGCTGTAGTCGAGCAATGTAACTGGGTTATTATATCAAATAATTCTTAGTACCAGTACGGAATCCAGACTCCGTACTGGTACTAAGAATTTTTCAACTATGCAATTGGTTCACTATCTATTACGGGGTACCTAGAGCCTTGACTGATGAAATGTAGGTAATACATTTCTACCTAACCCTTACCTATGGCATATATACAACCTAACTTCCTAACTAATATTATAAATGAGTTTGTTGGTTTGTTTCTGACGCTTTGACGCCTTAACTACTCAATCGATCATTATAAAATTTCGCATGCACGTTTTCAGGGGAACAAAGGTTCATCCAAAATAAAATACTGTACTACGTTTACGCGAAGCCGCGTGCGATATCTGTTAAGACTGTATATGTATGTATAATTTTAAATATTAATCTATCATATCTTAGAATACCAGACATAATTAAAATCTATTGTGTATGACCACCGGTGTGCAGCTGCGACTCAATACGTTTAAAGAGCTTCATCATGACTATTGAATGAATCTTAAATCTCTACAAAATGAAGTCAGTTTTGATGACATACAAAAGGTAAGCGTCGAATCAATGTTTCGTGCTCTCTGAATTCTATAATTCATTCCTCAATTCATTCATCAAATCATTTATTATAGAGTTCGTTGAGTTTTATTTTGGTAAACAGCAAGTATACCTAGAGTACCTACATACTCTTACTCTTCCTTAAACTTTATTATATAACAATAAAGTTTAAAGAAGAAGTTTCATATCAATCGGTAACCCTCAACTCAACCAAGTGGCCTTTTTCTATAACAATCTTTTCTTTGATATTTTGAAGCATCATAAATGGACGAACAAAATCCTTTATTAGTGAGGTTCCCTCGAAGGTCCTATTCCGTAGTTGTTCCGTAAATTGACAAAATACCGTGCGCGCCCCAATTGTACCGACGGTTGGCCGGACCGGCGACCCAGCCAACAATCCCTACCATAGCTTGTATTGATCGAGGACCCTTTCAGTCCGCCATTACTTAACTTAGAAATCATTGTTGTTTATTATACAGAGAGTTGTGGCCATATTTAAGGGTTATATCGGTAACAGTATACTTGCTTAATGGATGAGGAATAAGTTCGTCGATTCGAGTACTAAACATTGCACTACTGACGTAAGCCTACTCCTAATGCAAAGATTTAGGTTAGCTAAAAGACGATTTCAACTATATAATATACCTACTAGCTGTGCCTGCAGTTTCACCAGCGTTTATAGATACTGCGCCGCCCCCGTGGGTCGTAGCGTGATATTATAGCCTATAGCCTTCCTCGATAAATAGGCTATACAACACTAAAAGAATTATTTAATTCGAACCAGTAGTTTCTGAGAATAGCGCGTTTAACCAAACAAACAAACTCTTCAGCTTTATAATATTAGTATAGATAATAAATAGTAGCTCAAATTGCTAGTAATATTTAAAAGAAATCTGTTACAATCTAATAAATATAATTTTATCTAAAAATTAAATGCGTTTACACAGATTTTATAACGTTTTGTGATAAATAGAAATCATGTATGTATGTATAATCTGTATAAAATAATTATCGATTATATACTGGCCTAGTGTGTAGGTAAAAGCTTTAATGGACTGTGAGTTATCCTTTATCAAACTTACGTTGTAAGTACTGCCTTAGCTAACATTATCTTTTATAAATCTAAAATCGGCTAAACAGTAATTATAATAAAAACGAAATTTTTTTTTATTGATCTTAATTAGAACCGCCGCAGGCCACTTACACTAATTAAGAGAAAATTGTTAATACATAATATATTATATACTTCATAGCTGACCCGCGCAACTTCATCTGCTTCATATAAGAGAATTCTACCAGTGTATGCAACATTTTTACTGCTGCCCCATTCCTATTAATCGTAAATGGGCTATTCAACACTAAAACAATTTTTCAATTTGAACAGTAGTTCCTGAGATTAGCGCGTTCAAGCAAACAAAGAAACTCTTTAGCTTTAATATTAGTATAGATAAAAACTACACTTCTATCACAAAGTCTTCTCGTAGTACAGTAGTATATTTAGGTATATACTGACATAATCGTCTGCTATCGATCCGCAAATAAGTCTGAGGCTAGATTTGACTCCAAGAGCTACATAATATACCTATTCCTGAAGAGTATACTATAGGTATAAGCATAGGTGTATTATATTTAAAATATATTTTCACCAGCTATGTTTGTGGGTCCCACGTCGTCAGGAGAAAGTTTATTGCCGTCTACTGGGTTCAGCTCGAAACCTCGCGCTGTTACTGGGAATTAATTAAAAAGCACCTAGTATTACTTCACCCAATTCGAGAATCGAAGCCGAGACCTCATGCATAGCATTCACTACGACTGCGCTACCGAGGCAGACATTTCTATATGTATATCTATAGCTTATATTAATAAATTATAAATATAATTAATAGGAAGTTTAATTTTTATGGGCAGCATAATTATGTCTAACTTATAGTTAGATAAAAAAGTAATCTTAAGTATGAGTTATTCGTTGACATAACTTTTCAATTACGTCTAAGTACACTTTTTGTACCGCCTTCAAGATAATAGAAACTTAAGTTTGGTGATAGTGATCTTGCTCATACGTAAGCTTAAACCGCCTACACCACAAGTGACAAGGCGTGAACATATAAATTAAGGGAATTAATTAGCAGAGTATGCAAATAGTTCATAATGAGTCGCTTCTAGAAACTATTTGCATAATTTTATGAGTAGGGAAATAATTAACTTAATTAATTGTAATGTAAGTATATTTTAATTCGGTACTAAGTGGCGTTGAGTGTGTAATTGTTGGAATAGTTGTTGTAAGATAATATTATGATGGAGTACAAGGTGGAACAAAGGCAGATATGGATGTATATACGTGGCGCGTCCGGCGGAACGATTTCATTTAGACCGCCGCGCGGCCGCCGCGCCGCCCCCTGCCGTCGCTTTGCCGTCTGTTTCCCGAGCTTACATTCAAGTTAAGCTCACAAAGCATAATATGCTTTGTTTATTATACTTAATAAAATTGTGCAGTCCACTTACACTACCCATTTTTATTGAAATTAAGTTTTGCCGAAACCACCTGTACTTTATGTAAAGGATAGATGACATTTCAATAAACGAATCGAATATTTAACACCAAGAATTAAAAACGTACAATATTCAAATATTTTGCGCTATTTATACTTTTTGTTTATAGCATATTAATTAATCCTATAAAAACGAAACTAACAAATAAAATCATTATCAAATAAACAAAAATAAATTCTTTTATAACTCATCTTTATAATACCGACCAATGAAAGATTTATTGAGATCATATAAAAATAATGTCTGTGTCCAAATATACCCCAATTTTTTTACCGTAGCTACAATTTGCCACATATTGGCTTAAAATATTGCAAGCACATAGGTTGGTAATTCGCAACATACGATATATTTTGTGACCCTTTTCGTTTTCAAGTCATATATCCTTCAGTACATACTTTTAAGCTTTGTGGAGCCTGTTCAAAATTAGTTTCATTGTTCTTGATGTATGCCGGGACATAAGGATTACAAAATGTGCTTTCAAAGTGGTCTTGAACTAATCATATCATGCTATATTTTTAAAAATTCTGATAATTTAGATATCAGTGCTGAAAATATGTATACGGTAGCTGAAGTTACATTTAGAATGCGCTAAAATATGATGCAAGGCTAAGTATCTTCGTTTGCATGTCAGTGTAGAGCATTTCTCATCATCAACTTGTATCGGCAACAGGCGTTCCAAAACTACGATCGAGATGTTCTGATTGTTCTTATATATTTTCGAGCTCAATATAACAATAACTACATTCGAAATCGGTATCCAACTGAATGTTTTCCATTACAAAATCAATCTGGATTGACTGACTCACTGACTGAATTACCGCTAAAATCGTCATCGTCTTCATGAATAAGCCATTCCTCCAATGTAGAAGCAATATTGGAGTCTGATAAATTCGTTTGTACGTGGTAACAGTTAACGATTGATTCTAATCCTTTCCAAAACAATATTCAAAATCTCTAATAAAATCACATACTTACTGATATAGGTCTGGTAGACCTACAAAAATATTTGATACGTAAATCATTAGCTTACAACTCGCATGAAACGGCCTATCACTTTGTCTTCCTGAGGCTCACCAAAGAACTTATAGGTACTGAGACGTATAACGCGTTCTTACGCACGAGATCGAGATAGCAACAGTTTATTATACGGTTGGGAGTCTGTCAGACCTATAACAGTGCTTAAGGGTTAAGATTCATTTAATTTGGATACTATCTTTATATCTAAATTTATTTCCAAACATAATTATGAAAATTTCCTCGTTTGCACCGTGCCATGAACTGACTACAAATCAAGAGTCGTAGTTCGATTACTAGATCGATAGGTTATTAGCCAGATTATCTGAAAGGTAGTTTTCATTAGATAACATTTTCTTAAAGGAAGTTTAGTAGATATAAACACGAACTCTGGCAATATGGCTTCTAGATGGCAAGAATCGTCAGGCCAATAAACATGAGATCTAACAAATATTTAATTAAACAACGAAATAAGGAAGAAATCACATTTAAATAATTGTTTTGTTTTATCACAACATGATAAAACAAAACAAGATCACAACATGCACTGATTTTACGACATAATTAAATTAAATCTAAACAAGTGATTAATAATAAGAAAAACGGAAAAGGCCTGAATACAAAAATATTAATTGTAATGGCCGTCGCTGTGGCACAAATAAGTCGACAGTAGCATTTGTTTTCTAAAAAGTTATATAACTACCTATTGTCATGACACTATTGGGGCGATTCTAACAACACTTATTAAAATCCGTGAATGAATAGGCAAACAAATACTACGGGTAGTCCTGCCCAGTAGCGAGACAGCTTAAACATGAGGCTAATACTGTATTATGAATTAAATAACTAAATCCATATTTTCATGGTTATAAGAATAAATATACGTCGCAGTATAATGGAAAATCGAATCGCCGCGTCAATCGTTTTTCTTTCGGCCCTTTTGTGCTTTAGCCCATCTAAGACAGATTAAGACAGATCTAGGAATCGTACGAGGAATGAAAATCTATCTCTAAAGCCAAAATCCTGTACAATTATCCTACGACATATAGATAAAGTTCTTCCTACTTAATTTTAAAAATTAAGACCATTTATTAGTCGTAACACTAATCTGAAAGGCCTATCAATCGTAAAACGTGAACAAGTTCCCACTTTCAGCACGAAAGCAGGCACGGCTTTTTTATACATACATTGTTTACACGGAAATACTCTCCCTTAAAAATGTTTCTACCGCTGAAGTAATTCATTACCACAAGGAAGAATAGTGTTTAACAATTGTTGTTAAAATCTGTAGTCAATGTTGTAAATGGAATATATTCATCCAAGCATGTGTTAGACATGGAGCTTAAATATCAAGATCAAAAGAAAACAACCGATGGCAGTCGGGCAGTTTCTTCTAATCTCAAAGAAGTCGGCCGATAATCACAGCTTGTTCTAATGATCCCCACAATTACGAGTACCAGGTAATGGTGTTGGCGTGATGAATTACACTGACATGATGAGCAACCGATCCATTTTACGTTTTTACTTCATACCTCACTTGCGTGGATGTTGTTCTTAGCCGAATACCTGAAAATCAGTCGCAAAACACATGGGAAATATTTTGTAGAAGTTAATATTCCAAGAACTAATAAATGAATAGCATTTAACTATTATAGACAGCAAGATATTTCATTAATACAAACGCAGGTTTGCATTAAACATCGGTGTTGACATATAAGTGCAAAATACTACTGTCTGTCTCTTCGTAGATACATGGGTGTGAGTTTTTTAATAATATTCATAACTAGATATTGTCCGCAGCTTTGCTTACATTAATCTAGATTTTGTCTTTAAATTTCTATAATTAGGTAACAACACTTTTTCTAGACAAATAGTACCCTATGTCCTATTCGGTAGCCCTGACAACGTGTATGCGACATTGCATGATGTTCGGTCGAGTAGTTAAGACATGGAAGCGTAACAAATCAAACAAACAAATAAACTCACATTCGCATTTATAATATTAGTAAGCATATCTTACAAGAAGACTATAAGGTCGCAACGTAGGAAATAAAAAAAAATATATTGCTCATAAAACTAAACTAATAAAAATGCTGTATATAATAAAGTTTTACAGAACGTTTATTTAGCTTAGTGAGTATTTTAACTACTCAATGTATTTTTTATGAATAAGGCTGTTTTTGTTTGTAATATTATAGTATTCATCACGTATTTTAAGGTCCTCATAATACCTATGCAATACGTTTAACTCTAAAACATTTTCTTTCACGATATAATCAACGATTTTCTCAATGGAAAACCGATGGATTGCTGCATTCAATGAGTTATGTGCATTAATTACCGCTTGCTTTAACGGTTAGGGAAATATTGGACAGAAGCATGCATACCTGAAGCTACTCGTAGATGTGTGAAGTCAAGCCGTAGGCACATAGCCAGCGTGGTGGTCTATCAGCTAATTCCTTATATTCTGAGAGAAGTCCGTGCAGTAAAGTTAACCAGTAGGATGGATTATTACTAGGACTGTTAATAATATTATTACTATGAAAAATCACGGTCCCCAATACCCTCAAGTACATTTATTGAATATAGATATTTTTTACTTCGAGCATTTTGCTTGAAACGTAAGATTGGATTATTTATAGTCTTATAATGTAATGGTAATTTACGATCGATAGCAATAATCAATCTATTACACAATCTTTAGATTTAAGATATTAAAAAGTGTGACGCGGAAATTTCTTTGAATAGCGACAATATTTGAAATCTAATAATTAAAATTGTCGACTGATTAATAATGTCGATCATTAGTTCGCTTTTATTTATTTTCTAAATGTTCTTATTTGTGCCGGTTATAGATTGTTGTTTTGTAAAGTAAAACCGACCGAAACGACTAAAAACACAAAATGGCAGACAACCTTAACCATTACTAAGACTTTTTTACCAAAATATGCCTACACGAAAGCATTCCACTTTCTTATTGCAGCTTAATTAATTCTAATAGCACGGATTAACAGAGTCCTCCATTGTCTGAACCTATAAATAGAGACCGCGAATCGTTCGCTTATTAAGTAGAGTTTCAGAAACAATCGTGAGGTACGGAGGTAATTTCTTGTGAAACAATCCGCGAGTGAACAATAAAGAGGGCGTGTAATTGTCACTGCGAAGGGGGTGAAGGGGGTTGAAGTACAATGAGTTGTTTGTATGGCAACAACGCACCCAAATTCACGATATCTAGTTACGTACCTACTTCATCTCACGAAGAGAAACCGCGGGAACTGTACACTGAAACATTGTGTTTGTATTAGTGCTTTGTGGGGCGATTGAGATAGCTTTACAAAGTATTTTAATGAGCAGTAATTAGTCATAGACGGAATGTTTCGTCACGCAACTACCTACAGACCAACACACACACTGCAAGCACACGTTAGTGGCTCACGTGGAGTAAAAAACACATAATTCTTTCGTAAAATTCAGGAATGTTATCAAAAATGTTAATGACCTGATTTTACAACAAGCTAATTATAGCAGTAAATAATAGATTGCCACATGTTTGGGGCTGGTCGCGCGCTCGGAATGCTGAGGTCGTTCAATGTCGATCACAAAGGTTAACAATATCTGCGAGCTAAATATACTCAACACAAAGAAGGCGTTGCCAAAATACAACCGAATAAATAGATATTCACATATGTACCTCAACAAACTCTCATAGCCAGTTGCACTCACTGATCGGTAAACGATTAGCGGTCAGTCTATAGATGGGTGACCGCTTAGTGGTATTTCATCTGAGCGTCTTCGTGCTTCGGAGGACACGTAAAACGTCGGTCCCGGTTGTTGCTAAATTGACAGCAGTCGTTAAGCCATGTCAGAGGCCTACGGGTGGCTTGAACAACTCTTGACAACAGATTGGCCACTAACCACACGAAAAGAAAGAAAGAAAGAAGAAAACTTCAACAAACGTGAAACCACTCGACATACGCCTGGGCACTGATAATATCATAATATACTTGTAGCCTAGGCGAATTTTGTCAATAAATACACTGGTATTTATTGACAAAATACGATTAATACTGACTAACACTATGTCGTTATACCCTCATTTTTAGAACTGGCTGTCGTAACTACCGAAATAGTCGAAAATATTCGTGTTGTATATACTGACGGCGCCGAGCGCAGCCTATAGTCAGTGTCAGCAACACAATTGTCAAATTTGTATCGTTTGTAACACCTGTTTAGTCTTCTATACTGAAACGATCTAATATAGATGACAGTCTGACAGTCTCTAGTAAGAAGCTAGCGGGTTTTGTGCTCTGTAATTATACCCACAAGGTTAGATACACTTTTTAGATACGGCCAAAATGTTGCTCTGATTTTATTTTTACTTAACGAATACCAAGTAGTACTAGCTGTGAGACGCGCACACGCGTGTATTAATCACGTGCTTAACAAAAAGTGCGTAAAGTTCGACGGATGTTTCCCCCTGCCTTGTCATGTTAAGTATAAAACTTCCTTGCGTTTTAAGTAGAGGTGAACTCATCTCAAGTGAGGCTTATATTAAAAACGGAGCAAGTGTATAATTAACACGCGCTCTTACCGTGAACTTGAGTTAATCTCGCGCTCCATTAGCGAACTTGGAGCACGCACTGACTTCATATGAGGTACACGCACATACGCAACTATTACGTAGATATACAACGAATAACTCACACATACATACGCACATTCGTACAAACACTCGGCTCGTACATGGTACGGTGTCCAATAAACGTTATCCAATTTAGGCCGGGTTCTGACGTTTAGGTACAGGGGTGGCCCCTTGAAACGTTACGCATTGTAGCGATATATGTACGCTCAACTATTTGTGATACATTCGGAATTGTGACGACCCTTTCTATTATTGTTCATACCAACTTTCGGGCTATATGTATATACTAATGACAAGAATATATAGATTGCAATCTAGAATTAATTAACTTTGAACTGCCAGTTCTCAATATCGCAAATAGAAAATATTATCAGTAAATGTAATAAATGTTTTGTTATCGCAGTAAAGATTTTTCTAAATATTAATTAATATTAATATTCTATCACATACACACAACACCATCTAGCCCAAACTAAGCAGAGCTTGTACTATGGGTACTAGACAATGGATAAAAATACATATATACTTTTTTTTTTGTAAATACATACATATTATACATAGTAACACCCAGACCAAGACAAACATCCATTTTCATGCACACAAATGTTTGACTTGTGCGGGAATCGAACCTGCGACCTCAGACGTGGCAGTCGGTTACACTAACCACTACGCCATCGAGGTCGTCAAGATAAACAAGTCAAATATAAACATGTCATATTAGGATCTTAACAAAATCTAAGGTAGGTACTAGTTATTTTGATTTGATATTTATATCATTAACAAGAGAAAGATAAAGAGTCACTTAAAGAGAGTTTAGAACAGTGAGCTATTATAAAAAAAACAAAATCATGAAACCTTATCTTAAGATTGCTTACTCTATGTTACGTTTGGAGGCTTTGTTCAGACTTAGAGTCAGGACGAATATATGTATTTAAAGATCTTTTTACGGCCTTAACTAAGTGATGATTGTAGTTTCATCCTCTAAAGCATAGTCTTTGGAAAATTGTTCTAATTATATATGCTATTATTTAATATCAAGCTAAAAATAATTGTTTGGCCGTATCAGTTATGCATTAAATCTAAACAGCTGTAGCGACTTTTTTTCTTGAACGAAAGCAATTGATATCAAATACTCTACAATAAGGTAATCAATAGATCAGTAGGTACCTACATATTGCTAAATTGAATATCCACTCAGGTGCATCGATTGTCCAGCGGTCAGCGGTCGATGTGTCGTCATAGCTCAGCTGGTACCGCGGGCGCCGCGAGGTCTGCGCGCGCGCCGGAACCGGAACTCTATTGTTTTTAAATGCAGCTCCGCGCCGCACCGCACCGCGCCGCATCAGCCAGCGTGTCGCATGTCGCCGATACTCGCGACGCGATATTTATGCGACGTCCAATGTCCGTCTGCCACCTGCCGCACCAACCGACCCTGGCGAACACATTTCATTGTACTTCCTACTGCAATTCCGGTTATGATTGCTCGCTGACATACTTGCAGTTAAACAGACACGTCGTGCCACGTGTCGCGGCCGCACTTCATTGCGCATTGTCTTGTACCTACCATTGAAAACTCACTAATTTAATTCTCGCTCGTTGCCCGCGAATCTCGACGGCATCTATCCGAGCTGTCTCTAAAGATCAGTCAAGATTTTAGGTGTTTTCATAACAAAATGTGGAGTATTTGATTCGGTCGGCTTTGTAGTAGAATTTTGTGGAGTGTTGAGTGAGTGTCGCAACGTCTATCGTAGAATAGTTAATGGCGACAACCGTGCCGACAGCTGAACTAGTAAATAAGCGACGAGTCGGTCGCGCTAATGGCGCTACACTTAGTGGAACAATAACATCACTATAGAGTATAGACGCGATATGTTTGTGTCCGACACGTGGTGCTTTTTGCTCGTTTCAAATCTGCCGGCCGCTCGGTATTAGCTGGTGTTGCAGTTTGACCGAACATTAGCATACAATAGCCGCCAGCTGGCCCGCACTTATCAGATCAGCAGCGGCATGAACGGCCCGGGAACAACCACCGACTAACCGACACCTATTAATTTATGATTGAACAAACTTATTCGAAGCTTATTTATTGTGTTGTGGGCTAATAAATAACGCTAATAAACGTGGTCGCGCGTTAACAAATCAAAACTGGTTGATTAACTACGCCTGCAGTAATGTATGGCATGTTTAACATTTACCTGACTCGCCGCGCTGCCTACTTACAATATATCGTATAAGGAAATTGTTCAATATTTATTGTATATTTAGTCATAAATAATCAATGCCATACCTTCATTAATAATATAATATCGTGTTTATACCAACTTATCTTTTTTATGGAACGCGCAACTGTTTGGTATCTAATAACACGTTGTTTAGGTTAATTGTTTGTATGAGCGGTGCTTGTGCAGCAGTGGTACATAGTGAGCTAAACATTACAGTTAGTCGGCGATGTTCTAACAGACAATAATAAAGTCGCGTCGATGCACAGAATGTTCGGTGGCGGCGCGCGGCGAGTGTGGTGCCCACTGTGTTGGACACCGGGCGCTTTTTGCACGTCTCGACCGCGCCACCTCCGCATACGTGAATACATTGAATATATGAATTTATATGACGTTTAACGTCACCCTTCGATCCACGCTGTCACTCACGCTCGCCGCTGATACTTTCAAACTTGTTCCACTCTATGCGTCTCTTGTTTGTTTGTAATATAATTACGTTTAACTACATTTTTGCAATGCGGCAAGAGGTGGATAATGTAGAGCATGCGGGTTGTTTGATAATACAGCCTGCATTTCCACTTCGATGAGGATAGGTATGTATGTTAGTAGATACAATATAGTGCGGTGACGCGTCTGTATTGTGGTGGCTCAGGCGCAACGCGGCGCGGGTAGCGTGAGTGTTCGTCTCTCACCAATGATTATGAAGTATGAACGGATCAATTTCACAGCCGCCGCTCAAAGCCGCCGCCCACACCCCCGCCCCGTCCGCCCGGCGCCCCTCGCCTCCTCGCTACGTGCACACAACACAACACCGGCGCCGCTCTCGCGCCACAGACTAAACGACAATCTTCCGCGAATCCATACAGATGTCCGGCTGGCTTAACGTTTCCTTCGCAAAAACCTGCTCTATGGCAAAATATGTGCGATGCGGCTCGGTAAACGTATAATAGCAGGTATCGTTTGATCGACGTGGCATTTAATATTCCCCTCGCCCGTGATACGGCAGGAGCCGCCGCTGGTTCGAGGTCACTTCACTCAATTTGCGCCGTTAGCGGTGCGGCCTCCATTTTTCACAGTTATCGAACAATTTCCCGGAGTCGCGCGGAACGACGCTAAATAAGAGTGCCGTTTTCCTCTTTCCGAATAGGATGAGATTTTTTAAGAAATATTTACAGAAGGCGCTTAAATTTGAATGTTTGTCGTAGCAAAGCTGTCGCGACGCGCATTCACGAGAATGTTCGCATAGAGCGCGCGCTCTCTAGTCGACGCGACACTCGGCGCTCGACAGCCTCGAAGCATGTAAATAAGATATCGAGCGCAACGTAATTACCCTAACTAATGACACACGTATATGGTGTTTATGCGGACAACATCGCTAACATGGCGACGAGACATGCTGTTATGACTTACTGGCTCTCCTCACTATCGCCTACTAGGGGCAAGCTATGTCGCCGCCGGCCCGCATTATCTGTTACGTGGCTTATGTTAATGACCCGTCGCATGCATATACATGCGCTTGCACATCTAGCCTTCCGTCAGCTTCGATTACGCGAGTGCTCACTGCAGGCTGGAGCGACGTGGGCCGTGGCGGCTGCACGCTAGATACTGCAGAGTGACTCATCACACGAGAGAATGATCGCGCGGCGTGTAGTTACAACGGACAGCGACGACTCTTCCGGCTGCTGGTACTTTAATTAAACGTGCATAAATTACCGCGCGCTCGTAAATCAATCGGCGCGGCGCGGCATGTCGCGCTCGGGCTCGGCGCGGGCGCGGCGCGGCAAGGCGCTATAATTACGCCGCTGCTCAATGGGCCCGGCACACGGACAGATGACTTCAAACGCGCGACGTTCGCATTCTAGTGCGCGCATCATTGTCTTTGTACATTTCGTACGTGCCGCATGCCGCCACGCAAAACGATCATCCCCGTGATTGATATCTAAGCTCACTTAAGACTACATTTTATCGACACGTCAGCAGCTACGGGACATAATTATGTCCTTCAAAGTTATTCGCTCATAAAATTGATATCCGAGAGAACCAGAGTTTTCCTTTGAAGTTTCTATCTCTTACTAAACTTGATGTTCTTGTCGCCTTCTAATTCTCAAAGATTGTTGATTGATCTAATTTTCAAAAATATCTCGGGACGACGCATAGAATCGAAACGACGCAAGACGCATAGCTCGCGGCGACCGGTGCCGACGGCAAGTGATATCAGCTTCGAATCAAACGCTTAACGGTGAATGGTTCCTAGAAAGATAGCCATTAATGCAGTCATAATTTAACAGATATACCATTTCGCTGATTTAATTACCCCGTCTTTACATAGACAGTAGCGGCAAATGTCACATTATTTTATCTAGTGGATAGCTTACGAAATTGATGGTATCAGTACCTTAGTAGGCTATCTAAGGTACCTGTCCACGCAATCTGCGACGCGGGGTATGAACCGAGTATGATCCGCTCGACCGAATGTGATACACGTAGTTTATTACAAAGGTATTTGAAGTCTGGTATCTGGTAGAATTAAATTTAGCAATCAAGCAACATATGGTGGCTAAGCCTACATAGTTATAGATACCTTCCGTTAGGATTTGCGGACATTTAAGGCCTTTTACTATTTTACAGGTTGGTACCTAATTCAATACCTAATAGGATTACAATACAAAAATAAGTTACAATAACAATTTAATTAATAAACTCAAACTCATTTATTGCGAAAATGGGTAATTTAGATAACATACAATTAAATTAGTCTCTCCATAATCCGCCTGAAGGCATGCAATTTTTTAGGTATTTTGTCTTTAATGATTGTACATTACTAATAATCACATAAAATTAAAAAATTAAATACAATAATAACTCTATTAAAAATAATAAATGCCAGGCAATGTTATTGTGGTACAAGTCAATTAAGAATTTATATTTATATGTCAAACAATAATTAAAAATTAAAATATGTCTAGTCAATAAATAAATAATACCATGTGTTATTTCTCATTATTATTACATTGCATGTCATTTATAAATTCGTTTACACTATAATAGGCTTTTTCCACGAGTAATTGTTTGACTTTATGTTTAAATACATCGATGCTACTACTTTTTAATAACATTTTTGGGAAGCGATTATAAACTCGTGGCGCCATGCAGAATACACTATTTGTCATCAATGCACTTTTGTGTTGAGGACAGTGAACTTTAAAATTGTGGCGTTTGCTTTTATAATTTTCGTACATCGTTAAATTAGATCTGACAAATAACACCAGATAACACCTAATTTCAAAGTAGGATTACATTACAAAATAAGTTACATTAGCAACTTGGACAGAAGATCTGTTAAAGAGACTTTTTACACCTTAGGCTTGCTCGCTTTGATAGTATGTTTAGGTAGAAAAGCGAACTTACTAAAGACGTTTTTGTTTAAAGTCTATAAACAACTTGCTATTGGTTCTAGACGATGGTCGTCACCTGATGGGATTCTGTAAACGCGTGTGGATATAGCTGTGTTTCCTTGCAATACCTGCTTCATACCACCTAGGTTGCAAACAAGCACACGGTCTGCCCACAATCACCAGCTATTTAATGTCCAATGTAATGGATGACGAGCGTATTGCCCTCTATCGAGAAAAGCACCGGACTCCAAGCTACTACTGACAATATCTTGAGAGAAAACCCAATAACATCTTGCTCGACCAGTAATCGACATAGATAATTATTACTCTTGAAAATATGTTTGAAAAAGAAATACAATTTGGTAAAGTTGTAACTTTACCAAGTTGTATTTCTTTTAGATTAGATACGTAATATAAAAATATTAGGTATCTATATGATAAACAAAAATATTCTGTTTTATCCATCGGACTAATAGCTAACCTGATTTGGGACACTCGAGAAAATTTTGTTGTTCGCTATTTTATTATCTTCCATTAGGTACTCCTTTCTTTACCTTAGAAAATAGAGATAGACATTGTATATCATAATGTTTGTTGTTATTGATATGTTGTTATATCCAATTAGGGTAATGTGAAGTAGGGTAATGCAAGCTATGTTTAACCCTTAACTGTAGTGGTGAAAAATTGTTACGATTTTATAGTCGTGGGTCCACTGGACCCTACTAGTTTAAATTCATGTAAAATATATAAAATATAAAATCTGATAATTTTTGTTATTACTCTTGAAAAACAAACATATTATTAAGGTAATTTTATGAAAAAAACAAACAATAAGAGAATATATTAGTATTTCTAATTGACCTTAATGAAACAGTATTTTTGACTAGCCTAAAAACAGAGTATTCGGATAAAATTCTAAAAAAATTGAAATCGGTGGTATGTATGTATGTATTTTATATGGGGGCCAGTCAGTGCAGACCGGCGACACTTCGACCCAGTGGGATCTTTTGTGTCGACACTCTCCCAATAACGACTGCCATAGATGTTCATGGCAGCCGGGACCGACGGCTTAACGTGCTCTCCGAGGCACGGAGCAGGCGATAATTGTCAATCAATACGCACATAATTTCGAAAAGTCGTATATCTTCCGAAAGTCAGACGTGCTTGACGTGGTTTTGGACCCAAAACCCTCTGCATTGCAGTCTGTTGGTCTCCCCACGGAGCTATCGCTGCTCGAAATCGATGGTAAATATGAAAATAGATATTTAATTTTAAACTTCCAAATGTGCTACTTTATGCCATAGCAAAACAAAATAGAAAACATCTCCAAAAAAATTTTCGACAATGGTCAAAGCGGACGAATTTTCCTGGTATAAGTCATGCAAATAAGCAACTTATAATCAGTGCATAAGTGTGCAGGCTTTGCTGTTCTGGTAGGTGGGCATAATGAATATTACTTTCTTTTATTCTTATCCAGTTTCAAAGATTCGTTACTGGTTCTAGTGCTGATAATATTATGGGAATCATTTGATCTGTGATGGATAGGGCAATCTATGGTTGTAGCATCTCTCTCTCATAAAAGGCAAAGATATAGTATATAGTAGTATATAGTCTCATAGAAGACAAAATTAGTGCAGGCCCTTTCCACAATTATTTATATTTGATTTCAAAAGATCCTGCTTCAATTTGACATCAGAACTATGTAAAATTAAATACAAAACCAAAAAAAAGGTACGTATCTATAGTGGTGGGTCCAATGGACCCACGACTATAGGTAAGGGTTAAAGCATATACTTGTGAGCGCCTTGTAATCAGTGAATAATTTCACAATCAACTGTTGATATTAAGATTTTCTTTCCTGTTTTTACAAAGTAAAGCTGTTAATATGATGATAATGTTTGAAATTATAGTTATGCACATACTACTCATACAGCCTCAATCAAAATTTAAGTTTCTGAATAATATGTAGCTTAACAGCTATGTATGTGAATCCCAGAGATTTATAAAGTCCATGAAATCCAATAGATTGGTATTCAAAATCCTTAATAAATTTAATTTGTTAGACTATAAGATCGCAGTTTTAACTTAAACGTTTAAATATGTCGCGTTGACCCTATGTTTGTGAAAATTGGTCAATAGATGGCGGTGGTGACGCACGTCGTAGGTACCTACTCATAATAATGTTTTAAACATTATCGGCAGTCGTCTTAGTACTAGAAGCAATTTGCTGTGAAAAAGCACAGCAAATGAAAATCACAGGCAATGTTCTGAACCTTAATACAACCAGCAGAAGACTTATTTACTCAAACATTGAAATTGAGTTGAATACCTAATAATTTCAGTAATTGTGTATTTACATCTGATCTGTAATGAATAAGAAGAGATAATGAAAATGTAATTGGTACTAGAAGCTAATTTCAAAACTGTCATACTTGCATACCTATATAAATAAATGGACACCTTAGACAACTACATACAAAACTGCGCTGGCGCCAAATACCTTGAGATATAGGTAGGTAGGAGAATAACGAGACATGCATACGAACATGCTACATAATATCACAGATATAAATCATGATGGTACGATCGGACGATTACTGGCATTTTATATAGATAGGCTGCTAGTATGTATTGTGTACGTCTGATTTACGACTACGTGTGTAATACAAGAACGAACATAAGCATATCATAGTTGCAGTTTCAACGATTAAGTGGACACGCATGTGTCGTCCCCGACGAGCCGTTATACCGTCCGTGCCAAAACTGTATCTGTCTACTCACTTAGTACTGTTGTGTACTGAACAGTGTACCGCATGTAAGACAAGACGACGAGCGCCGTCACTGACATATTGATGAACTGCGCACTTCATTTACAATAACGCATTGCCGATATTTATAGACCACATCTGACATGCACTCTTCCGATACAAACACATGTAAACGTTACACACACACATCTATGCCAGCGTCTAGGTATAGAAACAAGGTTTTCGACGTTCCCAGAACGGGCGCTGAAATAAAATTGATATGAGTAAACCCAACCAATAAACAAGATAGAACAAAGCGCTCCGCGGCCAACGAACTGTGATTTCATTTTGTGACAGATTTATAGACGGGCTAACTAATGCTAACTACTATCAGCCGTACACCTTTCGCAGAACTGCGACCGTGGCGGTGATGCCGCGCCGCTCCAGCATTAGTCTATATCGGATTAGGTGGATCTTTCGCTGGAATTCGACACTAGAACAGTGCAGTCTCTTCGGTTTTGTACCGAGGAATGAGTGACTAATGATGTATTATGAACTAGCGCGCCGGCGACAGCTACGTTCCTGGAAGCCACCACCTCTGCATCGACAAACGGTTCTAATTAGCTAAGATTGGAGTTCCCACGCGTGAGTGCGCGTGTGCCGTAGGGACCGCTAATAGTTGAGCTCGAGTTATGAATGCAGCTGCATGAGTCGCTCCTCGAGGTGAATTTTTCCGTTGTAAGTAGATGGTCGGAGCGCCGAGCGAGCTGGAGCCGCGCCAACAATGCCATTGTGGCTCCGTCCCCGCCCCGCGCCACCCTCGCGCCGCCCGCGCCCGCCTGCTCCGCCACCACTACATCACAGCACATCACATACTCCACGTCTCAGATATTCACCGTTTCAATTAGAAATTTGCCAAACAGCCGAATAACAACGTTAATTGAGAGCATTCGTCGGATGCCAGCCCCGACATTCCGCCATCGAGTGTAACGCTTTAAGCTCGCGCGAGGATTAGTCGGTATTAGCTTGTAGTTTAATTTGTAACGTAAAGAATATAATAGGATGTCGGAGAGAAAGGGATGTGCGCTCGAGAGGAAGATGAATGACGACAAAGGCGTGCGCGCGATTGTCTCCGCGCGATGCGGACGCGACGGAGGGCGCGCCCTCGCGTCATCAAAGCAAATATGCGGATCGCTGTCGCCGCGAAAAAACTAATAAAAGGCAATATTACACGCGCAAATATATCGCAGTAGGGACCCTCGCGGGGACCCTCGCCGCGTCTCGCCGGGACGAGCGGCAATTCTACGCATGTCACATAAAAGCGCACACCACTTTGATGCTTCGCTGAACTGCTCTAACCGCTTTACCTGGCTAGATATACCTACACGTGGCTATACGTACATTTAAACTTCCTTTTTAGGGTTTAATAGTCCTATGCTGCAGTAAACCTAGATAATTTTTCGTATTCCAGCATCGCATTCGCAGTATTATGCGCGCAATTTCACGCATGAAGGGTGATGGGCAGAAGGCATAGGGTAAAACACTCGAGTGAGTCAATAAGCGCATTCCACTTGCGCCGAGCCGAATTAAAAATCAAATAATGTTGTGTATAGCGAATTAGGAGAGACGCACCCGCCGCGCCGCTGCTCTCAGTAGGGTTGAACTGTTCCACTTGTTCTTTTATGGAGGGTTCTTATTTTTATTTTTTATCGACAATAAACCTTTATTATCGTGCAAAGCTGACGCATTAGGCTTCTATCACAATTATATTATCGAAGGCAGCTGATAGATTTATGGGTAGGTAAATATCTTATAAGGTATTAAAACAAACATTCCAAGCGCGTAATTATTAAAATATCTGCTTGGGCGATGCATACTTGACAAACGCATAAAATATTATCGGGCAAATTGCATGTTGTGTACATTAAAGTAAATATGCCTATGTAAGGCGTCGGTCGGCATACCTAACTATAATTACATAGATATAACAGAGAACAAAGAGTCAGGTAGCGGACTCGAGGATAATGAAAACTCGGGTTGGGGTAGCCCTAATTCATAGTTGAACAAGTGCAAGGGTCAGGTCGGCATGTCCGCGTAGCTAATGAAAAGTTTAATAACAGCGAGCACGTGTAGTCTGTACCCTCCGTTATCTTCTCAATGCACAATTTATTGAGAGCAATTTCGCATGTCATAAAACCGAATTAATATTGTCGTGAGGACGAGGGGAGGCGCGGGGCGAGGGGTCGACCGACATATTCACGTATATTCGGACTATTTGTCAAGCCGCTCGATGTATTCATCTTGAGTAGGGTCACCATGGATCTAGAAAAACAATCTAAAGATATGAAATAAAAATGCTATTGGAAAATGGAGATACCTATCGTCGATCGTTACAAGTAGATAAAGAAAAACCCTATTTGTTTTCTTCATGGAAGGAAAGGGGACAATTAGGTTTTTACTTCACACTAAAGGAAAATTATAATAATGTTTGGTATTTTTCCCATACAATAAGCACAGGGAAAAGATCAAGTTGACATTATATCATAGGTACCTATATATACAAGTACATCTTGCTATTGACACAAACTTATATATATAAATATTAGGACTATTACATTCCTATGCTACAAAATAACTTATTTGTAGCATAATGAAATCTGAAAATGGTAATTTTCTTATTTGGATAGGTATTAACCTGTGGTATGCCGGAACGTGGATCTACGCGAGACACAATGCTTTATCTATTATGTCTGGTATTCGGGCATACAAGAGGTTAAATACTAATTTACTTCACTTAAACTTCAATTCTATATCTATTTGTCACAATAATTAAGGTAGATAGTTTAATAATAGAAATTGAATAGTTGCAACATTATGTAAAATAGTGATTTTTAAAAATAAACAACCCGTTAGAATCCTTCTAAAATGGTTTAATTTCAACATCCCAATTCCTAACTAATATTATAATTGCGAAAGTGAGATTGTTTCTTTGTTTGTTATGCTTTGACGCCTGAAGTACTCAACCGATCTTCATGAAATTTGGCATACACGTACCTTCTATCCAGAAAAAAGTACTGTTACTATATTAACCTAACCTACATTTACGCGAGCGAAGCCGCGGGCAAAATCTAGTATATACATATATATATACCTTGAAAGGTCCGCACAATTCGGAACATTTGGTGACTCTACCATTAGGGTGTGTACCGACTGGTGCTATTATGCGTATTGTGCGTCACTAATACATTGGCGATGCTGCGCACGTGGACACTACACAGTAATGCCTGGTTACAGGACAATATGCAACACAAAGGATCGACACTTGACGATCAGTCGGTGCGTGCAATATGCGTGACGTATACAATTCATTATCTAGTTAAAGGCCTCGCCAGCGCAGCGGTAATCAATGCAACTGCCTACGTCTCGGGCTTCAATCCTAGTCAGACTTAAAAATTGGCGGTAACCCACGCCTCTGTGCCTCGGAAAGCACGTAATGTCGCTGGTCACCTGACATCTATTCAGTCGTGTCGAATTGCGAAACCGTTTGATTGAGTGATTGGGAATAGATAGTGCTCTTGTGTCTGCGCACACATTTGTGCACTATATATAATACTTCCTTCGCCAACAGCCACTGTTAAGATTGGCCACCGTGACTGAAATTCGGTACTGAGGACCTCATTATTTACTTAAACATGCATCATATAGTATTGCAGATACAATTTTATTGGTAACTTTTAGTTTCAAGGTTCCGTTTGTAAGGTGCCGATGGTAGACTATTCTATCTGACTATCCTAATTTTCGAATCATAGTACGTCGCCAGTGAAAATCCTAACAAAAAAATTTAAAAAACATGATGTATAGCATCCCAATACGATAAACATAGTTGCAAATATTTTTGCGTTCTCATCTCAAACTATAAAAAAGTTGGCAATTGAAATTTAAATAATTTTGGACATGACTAGAAGAAAGAATAGATGCTTCTAATGTAAAACTCAATTCAAATTCACTTACTTTTTAATACTAATATGTAAAAATAAGCCTATTATAATACACATAACTAATGTTTTTGAAACTAAAAATACCGCATGTAACAGGAGTCTAAGTTAAAAAGAAATTTTAAGGCACGTAGGCACAGACTGAATATACGCAATGAGTAACAAAGCTTTTCCAGAGATTCGTTCAAAGCTATTCACTTGTAATTGAGCATCGTTGATGTGACATTATTACATAATGAGCACCGACAATAAGAACGCAAGTCACCCCCTGACAACCCGCACCTCACACAGCAATAGAACACTGACTCACTGTGGCACTAACACAGCGAAAAACATCGAGGAAACTTGGACACAGAGTCGGTAGTTGGAAAACAGTGTTGTGACGTCACACGGCCTTACCTCGCGTGAAATGGAGCGAGCTCCGTCGATTGTATTAATGAAAAGCGTCTTGAGGACATCATCGAGACGACACGGTGACGTCACACGGCGCTGGGACCCGTTTTGACAATAGAACCCCCCAGGGAGAAACCGCGGGGATACGCGGGTACCAGGAACCGCTAATGATTAATCTGTTACGAGTTTTGTTTAATATATTTATTATTGAATAAACAATTTAGGAAAGGTAGACCTTACAATGTCGTATAATAAAGATCGTGATATTACTCAAATTCTAAAATTTTGATTAAGTACCAGTATAATATGAAACTACTTGACTACGTAAAAGGTGGAGTTGTCATTCAAAATTCATTCAAGCTACTGTATCTGGTACTGCAGTACAGTAATTTCAATAATTGACTGTTGCGTAATGGTTAAGGTATCGGACTTGCAATCGTTATGTCCTGAGTTTGAACTCCACCCATTATACTACGACATAAAACTATTTGTAAAACACCTCATTTGATAAAAAGGAAGAAAACACAAGCTTGCATTAAAAGTTTAACATATAATTCTTTAATTTTCTAACCAATTTGTCAGGCTCGCAAATCTTAACCATATTATCGTTTCAAAACATTCACATCCAGCAACCTTTAAATGCAACCAGCATTGAATGTCTAAAATTTGATAGAAATTTAATTTATGAACCCATTTTTCAATATTGCACATTTTAACCATATTATCGATTCAAAACATTCACATCCAACAATCATTCAATTCACCTTTCAATAACTCGATTCGACGTAGATAAGTGACGATCGATACAGCAGTCTTTGTGTCGACACTCGTAATGAAACAGATGACACGTGTAAGATAATCGCGAGCAGGCGCCCGCGCCGTCGAGTGAATGAGCCGTGAGATCAGACTACACAACCCCCCGACTTTGTATTTACACATTTAACGCTAATCGGCAATCTAACCCTTGCAATAGGATGCAGTTGATAAACAGCAACGCTTTTAGGTTTGAACATTATCCCGATAAAGTACAGTTTGCGTTTGTCAACTCTATCAGTAAATAGTAATTATTTTTATGTGTGAAAAGTAAAAAAGTCTAAGTCTTATTGGTAACTAGCTGACCCGCGCAACTTCGTCTGCTTCATATAAGAGAATTGCTCCCGTTTTTGCAACATTTTTCATTGCTGCTCCACTCCTATTGGTCGTAGCGTGATGTTATATAGCCTATAGCCTTCTTCGATAAATGGGGTATCCAACACAGAAATAATTTTTCAATTCAGACCAGTAGTTTTTGAGATTAGCGCGATCAAACAAACAAACTCTTCAGCTTTATAATATTAGTATAGATTAACGTTTTTAGGCAATGTAACTCTTGCCCCGACTAAAACATTGTCCCGGTATACTGTTTGCTAATAGGGTTTGGCAAATCTATAAGTACCTATATCAACAGTGATAATTTTTATGTACCCTACCGGCCAAAAGTTTGAGACCACAAGTTAAAATATTGTTTCACAATAAAATTTGTTAAAAATACATATGATAAACAATTAATTTGAACACCTGCATATACAATGGATATTTAACTATTTTTCGAAGTCATTATTTCTATTTATTTTTATGTAATCATCGTACAAAGGTCTTTTGTCTAGAAACATCAATGGGCGCCGCGTGCGGACCGCGCGCTAAAGTCATTGTAATATTATTGTTACCTGACTATTATTCATTATTTGGGCTTTGTTTTGTGTTAACAGAATTTTAGGAAATTTTAACTTCCTAATACACTGTGAACACCTGAGTTTCCATGGAGTAAATATTTCTTAATCTTGGTTAGTCCGAGCTCGTCGTTCTTACAGTGAAGACATCTCATTATGGGAAAAGTACGCCAAATTAGCGGTGAAACTCGTGCTGTCATCATTGCTTTACACAACGAAAGCAAATCTGAACGTGCGATTGCTACTCAGCTCAAGTTGTCGAAGACTTGTGTTCATAACACAATAACCCGATACAAGGAGACTGGCAATAATCAAGATCGTTCGCGGTCGGGAAGGCCGAGAGCTACCACTTCTAGCGAGGATAAGTTCATCGTGGTAACAAGCAAGCGGAATAGACGCCTGACAGCACCAGAAATCCGCGCTGAAGTGAACAAATCCCGGTCTACACCTGTGTCATTGACCACAGTGAAAAGAAGACTAAGAGACGCTAAGTTATTTGGTCGCGTAGCAGTGCGAAAACCTCTCTTAAGGCCACAAAACAAAAAGAAGAGAATGCAGTGGGCCCTTACCCATCGAGACTGGAGTGAAGAAGACTTCAAAAGAGTTCTTTGGACAGATGAGTCCAAATTTGAAGTGTTTGGGAGCAAAAGACGTGTTTTTGTTCGGCGGAGTGCCGAGGAAAAGATGATGCCAGACTGTGTCCTGCCCACAGTGAAGCATGGCGGTGGTTCCGTTATGGTTTGGGGTTGTTTCTCGAGCCGTGGAACTGGAGATTTGGTACGAGTCGAAGGAATTATGAAAAAGGAGCAGTACAAAGCAATATTGGAGTGTAATGCTGTACCATCGGGACTTCGGCTAGTTGGAGATGGCTTTATTTTCCAACAAGACAACGACCCTAAACACAGCTCCAAATTATGCCGGGGTTATTTAGATACAAAAGAAGCAGAAGGGGTGTTAAAAAACATGGTGTGGCCCGCTCAGAGCCCCGACCTTAACCCTATAGAACTATTGTGGGAAGAGCTGGACAGAAACGTGCGCAGTTGTTGTCCCAGCTCACAAGAAGATTTGTGGAGAGCATTGCAAGAAAGCTGGAACAATATTTCCAAGAAACAATCGACAAATTGATTGCCCGCATGCCAAGACTTGTCAACAAAGTGATTCAATGCAAGGGAGGGTTTTTTGATGAAAAAGCTGTTTAGCTTGTCAACATATATTTTAAGTTAAATTGTCGAAATATTTAATATTTTTTATTTATATTTAATTGCATTTGCCATACTTAATAAATATCACAATAAATCCTTTCATGTTTAGCTTTTTATTTTGAGTTTTACATCCATTTGCAACTTTGATGTAGGTGGTCTCAAACTTTTGACCGGCAGTGTATATAAGTAAAACTTGCGTATTATTGGCAAATAACGCTAATCAGCAATGTAACTCTTACAATAGGCTGCAGTTGCCAACAGCAACGCTTTTAGGTTTAAACATTGTCCCAGTACTTTTTGCCAATAATAGGGTTTCGCACAATCAGTATTGATTATTTTTATTTGTAGTATAAAATGTCAATACACTGCGACTTATTAGTGCTTTTTTGTAAAGAAAATCGCCCGCTCTATGAGTAAACCCTGTATCTCGGCAGACTTTACAAAGAAAGCCCAGATTTGGAACAAATGTTCGTGGATCACACGACTTTTTTCCCGTGTCTCTCATTTTGTTTTAGTTGCTATCGTTTCTAAGCCTCATGGTCAGTGAAAACTTATGATCAGAAGATTATAGCAGTAGCTACACACATACAGAATATCGTGCCTATATCCCGAAGAGATAGATATAAGAGTATTACACCAACATTTCGCCAAGTATGGCTTTAGGTCAGACGTTTTAGCAGGCGAGTCTATTGACGTCTACCAGGCGAAGTTCCAGTAGTTCCGTATTGCTACTGAGAATTTAATGACCGAAAAACTCAATGACATTTTACCCGACCCGGAAATCGAACCCGAAACCTCATGCACACCAATCACATTGACTACCGCTACGCCAATCATAATTGCCAAATGTAATGGTTTCATTACAAATACCGAAGTAAGTTCGATTGTGAGATTTTAGAGAATAATTACTTTAAACATTTTTTCGTTTGACTGTACTGTTTTTGGCTTGAACAATAAATTTTTGTATTTATTTTTGGGTGGTCCCAGTTGCCGGAAGAAAAATATTAAAATTAAATAGATTCGGCAACTGGGATAGCGGTACAAGTTAATTGCAGTCCCAGTCGCCGGAATCCTCAGATTTTGCAGCGAAGCTTGGCTGCATCTAAAGTTCAAACCTAAAACAGATACACCGGCATTTTACATACAATAGTAAAAATATTTTCGTTTCAATTATATAAGTATAATCATTTTATTACTCATTTAATAGTGAAGGAAACCGTTACTTGCGGAAAGGTGCAAACGTTTTACTTATTTTTCAACACTAATTGTGATTAACAATACATGTATCATCCTAAAAAAAGTTCTTCGTCACTGAAAGTTTTCTAAGCAATTTGCTATATTCTAAGTAAAATGTTAAAACCCCTGATTAGCGAGCCAAGGTTAAATCCACCAAACGCGAGCGGCACGCCACAAAGACCACAACGTCGAATCCATAAAGAATGTCAGTAGCTAAGGAATCACAAAATTCCTTGCGTTAGATTCCTTTAAAACAACGTCGCAGCCAAAGATAGTAGTACATAGCATAATATTTCTTGCTATCGTATAGATACATGACGATACATTGACATTTATTATGACATTAAGTACGAAGTACTGCTAAGTGTATAACTTCTCCTTCTATGGATAATACTTAAAACATGACGATGTGTTGCATGTCGACGAGCTCTGCGTCTGCGCACAGAGTCAGGGCCGAATTCAGGAAGAGCAACAGAGTTTCAATTGCGGTCTTCCACAAAAATAACGGCTACTGCAGGAAACTGCACTGTAATTACTTGAAAAGCTTATTTTATCTTATGGTTCAAAAAATTGTTAGGAGCTTTCGTCTCCTTGAGCCTTCAAGCTTTTAAATCCGACCCTGTATAACTTCATCGGTTTCTTGGCTGGCGATTAGTTTGATTACCGACAAAGTAACACGTAAAAGTAGTTACTTCATTATTTCAGCTGCAGTTTCTTACTTAAGGAGATAATAAGTACTAATGAGACGTCCCGGAACAGAACAAATGGCTTTATACCTTCGCTACTTTGTATTCTAACTGTGACAAGTGTCGTTAAGGAAAACGTTTACCATTAATGTCTATTGAAACAGTCAGTTTTGCTAACGTTTTTATTCAACGGCAGATTTCAAATAGTAATACTTTTTTCTATCGTCATACATTTAATTTTAATGACAATTTAGCAAACATTGTTTAAGGCAGGCTGTGTCATCATTGTAAAAAGTAAGTACTTGTAAATTTTTGGCCTAGGGCACCATTACAAACGAATATTTTTGGCCTAGGGCACCATTACACAATAAAGACTTTCAGGCAATCTTGATGGCAATTGTTATTTTGTAAAGTAGGTAGGTAAGTTTAAATATAGCTTTATAAAATATCTGGAAGTTTGAAAAAGACATAAAAGTTTGCAACCAGCCTTTTTATTCTGACTGATTGATAAATGAACTGGATTGATTTCGATTTAAACTCCAGAATAAGGTAAAGTATAGTTTATATGTCAGACTTTAAAATCCATAAATAAAAAAGATTTGCTATTTTTTGCGGCTTAGGTCCTATGCTATTTCAGATAAACATAACCTATATTTAATTAATCTTGGATATAGATATAGCTTTTTGCTAAACAATTTTTTAGTAGAACCGGTTGTGTAGTTCTACAGAAAATATTTTCACTCTTTCTAATTTTAGTATAGATTAAGGCAGGAAACGCATTATTGTCTCACTTTTAAATAAATTTGTTTATTTTTAAAAATATAAATGACGTCACCCTACAATATGATTCACAAAACAGATATTCGTTCCATCGGATAATACTTACCCATTAGATTAAACAACCCTCGCGCACCATGCACTCTTCAAATATATTAAAATATTGTACTTGAATTTTGTTCAAACATCACACGTGGTGATGCACCAACTAATTGTTCTGCAAACAGTGAAGTAGGGGAGTCAGTATTAATTGTATGTAGAGCGAGTGAGGGGTCGTGGCTCGTCCGATTCACCACTTATTAATATTGCACCGAGTGATTTATTGCTTACTCGTGAGGACCACTCCACAGCGCACATTATTACAATTTATTAACGGCAGTCTATTGCCACGGCACGGATCAACAGTATGTTCTTCGTATCTGATATTCATCCGTTTTATAAATTGTATTAATTAAAACGACATATAGATTTTAATACTTTTGATTCTTTGATGTATTGAGTCGCAATGGCACGCTGGTGGACAGACAGAAACAATTGGTTTATGTCTAGTATTCTAACAATTAATAGGCTTATAATAGATTGGATCGGTAGTAATAATATAGACCAAATTAGGTAGTTTGTAAGTATATTTTTTTCGTAAAGGTAAGGCAATATATTGGCGTCAATAACAGCCATAATTCGGGTTGCAGAGGTCAGATGGCAGCCGCTCCGTGTAAAAATTGATATCCAGTCAAATCTGGTTAGACCAGAAAAGCCGACCCCAAGTGACTTGGGAATAATAAAGGCTAGGGAGAAGAAGAAGAATAACAGCCATAATATGGAATACACGTAAGTATTTTGCATATGGCTATTCAAAAAATTATGTTTGAAATACTCGATGCATTTAAATGTTTAGAGCTGACTAGGCTATACTTACATTGCCAACCCTTTTCGTCGTCGTACTGATTATACAATAAATAATAATATCGGCCCTGTATTAAGCAGTCTCATTCCTGGGCACGGGCCTCTTCTCAGTCTGGGAAGGGTTAGGCCATAGTCCACTACGTCCACTGGGCTAGCCCAGTGCGGGTTGGTAGACTTCATAAATCTTCGAGAACGTTATGGTGAACTCTCCAACATGCAGCTTTCCTCACGATGTTTTCGTTCACCCTTAAAGCAAGCAATAATTAACTTATCAATACGCACATAACTTCGAAAAGGCACAGCAGGTTCACCGGTTATGAATAGTTTAAATTGTCACCTTGCTATCAATGCTGCGAATATTGCAGGTTTAAAATCGGCATTGGAAAAATGTTCTTTGTGGGAGACCATTGTTCACTCCGATCATTCCGATCCTTCAAAAAAGGAATTGTTGATTTGCCAGCTCAAGGGATCTAAAAACTGTTCACCGTAGAAATACAATTAATTTGAGTCATATTTGTCCATAAGAGAATGTTGTAGGGAAGTCAGTAGTACTTTGTGTCATGTCGTTTGTTAGTAAATCTCTTTTAATGATTCTGGTAATCGAAAATAAGTTAGACATCTTGTATACAATGATATGTGCCGCTGTATCGAGTGGCGAGTCATTATCGACGTTGGGACAGGTTTGTAGGGTTAACGCTTGTTTTACTCGTATCGTTTATACTTGTTTCACGTGATTTTGGTGGACGTGGTGACAGTGTAAGACGAATGCTGTGAGCGCGGGCGCCCCGCGGCGAAGCGGCGGCGCGCGCGCATGGGAACTGCGCCTCACAAAAAACTCCTAGATCTGTATCGACCAACTCCACATCAATCTTCGCGTGGAGGCAGACCACGACCCCCGCCCTGCCTCCCGCACCCGGGGGCACGACAACCGATCGTTTGTCACTTATGCATATAAATAATGATTGAATAATGACAACAGACGCAACGTGTAAGTATATGGCAGATTGCTTAATCACGCTCCACACGACTCTCCCTCGGCTCGTCGCACTCTGCTTTGTTAATAAATATGCTCCAGACCTAATGATGAACAGATACCTACTGTTATTTAGACAGCGAAATCAAGCCTCGCAAAAAATATAGTCGCTTATACTACAGTGATAAATAACTTTATGATTGACTTGAATGTTTCTAATGCAGAATTAAATCTATCAAACTCTAAATTCTGTTATTCATTCAAGTCACGGAGTAACACATATAAAAGTACTATACATTTAAGGTTTACTTTTACATGTTGCCCTAAAAGAAAAGGTATAGAATGAATAAACAAGAAACGCACCGCAACCCTTCTACTTACTAAAATTTGCTATATTCGTTATTATACGAACATTGATTCGTTGCAGTAAGAAACTGCAAATATTAAGGACAAACACAACAAAATGGATTTCTTAAAATGGAGTTTAGATGTTAGCCTTTGATTGTCAATGGCTGTTGTCAATTCAATAAAAACCTCTAATAGCAGGATATTCAGTTAAATAGAAGCATCCACTTACATGTACACGAAATGACAAAAATGTGCGTCTATCCGATACCCTGCAGAGCTGGTGTCAACGCTCACATATATCTTACAGGTAGATAAACTGTACAAATTTATCATTCGATCCCGTAATGAGGAAATCTTGTTTTATATTTGTTAGAGTTATCTTTGAAGTAGCACGAGGTATGATTGTGTGGTGTCGGTATTATTGGATGTGAACGCTTAAGATGTGATGGTAAGGGAGCGTATATTGTGCCGACAATGAGTGGGCGGGTGTGGAGCCGGGCGCATGCGCTCTGCCGAATTGACACAACATTGACGGCCGACGTTTTTGTCGCAATTTGTTCAATTGTCCAGCTGTCGGTCTGAACCGGCGGTACCGCTTTATTTCGCGATACGTATTCATTTTGCGTGTAATTTAATCAGACGAGCGCAATGGTAAGTTCTCACAGAAATACAGAATTTTAAAAATGTCCGCGGGTAAGCTTTCGCATTCGATTCCCATCGGGTCGTGTGAGATGTCCACAGATAAGCACGATAAATTTAATTAAACGTCTTGGAGTGGTCCCACGGGTGAGTGAGGCGGTTGAGGTGAGAGGGGGGAGGGGATGCTTGTGGACAGGAGTGCCGAGGGCAGGCAAATTTGTTTGCTCCTGAGTTCGGTCCACTTGTATTAATTAAGTGCGGCGCGGCACAAAGACGTCGCCGCCGCAACACGAGCCCGCGCCGCCTGACGCTCGCTGCCCATACAAAAAATATGTCACCGGGACTCACCGCGCTATAGACACACTGCCACCGTCCACAGCCTTATTACACCCGCTACTTTGTTATACTAACCATTACTACTTTAGGTACTATAAGGAATGAGGACAATACGCATAGATAGCTGGCATTTCGTATAATTTGAAAGATTTTGAGGTTCAAAATAAAATAACAAAAATAGCCTTCGTTATATTTGACACTAAAAAGTTACGAGAAGTCAAAGGTGAGGTTACAATTTACATCAACTGTTTTGCAATAAACATTTTTTTAATTGCTACTGATACCATAATATATGCTTTTTTTGTTTGTCATTGGATAATCTTGTTTGCGACCGAGATTGCTTAAAAGAAATAAAAGTAGTTACGTACATTATGTTTTGTATATAATAAACCTGTATAAGTAGTAGTTTGAAATCCTAAATTATTCACAAACTTAAATAGAAATTCTGAACGTTTACATAATTTGTAACGATAACAAAACAACATAATAAGCTTATTATTTTGTTGGGTTTTATAATTTTGTTATAAATTTTAGAACAAATAATATATATTATTATTAAATTATTCTTTAGCCTTTGGGTATCGTTAGCCTTCGGGTTGCGGAGGTCAGGTGGCAGCCGCTCCGTGTAAAAACTGATATCCAGTCAAATCCGGTTATACTAGAAAAGCTGACCCCAAGTGACTTGGGAATAATAAAGGCTAGGGAGAAAAAGATTAAATTATTCTTTAAATACATGTATTTTATTAAATCTATATGTTTAAAAATAATTGCTACGTGTTAGTTAGGCAAAATCTCGACAATTCCTCGAACGATTATTTTTCTTGTTTTGTTTGCCTCAGGCTTATGAAAAAGAAAATTAGGATGCAACCCAAATATCGAAATTGGTAGTTTGTATGTAAATTTCATTTAGGTGGTTTGAGGTTCACCGGGTCATCTAGGGTAACATAAATAGGTAGCATGTTACCTGACTAAGCATTTTCATTACCTCGATATAGATAGAATATATATCACCAGCAAAATCTCTGATAGATAATCTTATTAATTTTTACGAATAACTTACTTACTTTAAAAATGCTGTGAAACTTAAGACATCGAATTTTCAATCGAGAGTTTATAGGTTACACTACCGACTACCATTGCACTACCAATGTAAACTTGCTCTTAACAGAAGCCTTCAGCTTATCTGAAAAGCCTGAAAATGTCATTTACAACCCACATTGCTAGTAAAAACAAATCTTTTAAGGCTATTTTCTAATGCATATGAAGTAACTATCAGCCTAATTTAAAATCACAAGTTTTATAAATTTACACTACTAGGCCTAAACGAAAATCAATGCTAGTTTATACGTTCAGCGATCTAGACTCATTTCTAGATAACTTTTTGCCGCACAAGTTTGTATGTAAGTACAGTTGAATGGGCAGTTTTGTATTATTAACGTATTTTATTTTATTCATTAACTAAGTCTGTTTAAATACAACTATTTGCTTCGAAAACGGTGCTGCTGATATATTATCCGCGCTGAGATAATCGTAGACGCGTCCAACTTTAAAAAGAAATGAATTAAGGGTTACAAAGAATGTGTTCTTTGTACATACAACTTGCATATGGAACAATCATATGAGGAAACCCCACATGAGGCAAAACACAACAAGTGTAGTCAATTTAATTAATAAATAAGTTGTTAATTTCGGGTGCTTATAGATTGGAACCCTTTGCCTCTTTGCCTATATATCTTTATTGTCTAACGGAAATATGCAAAGACAAAGTAAAAAACTAAATCGTAAAATGTATATACACTTCTTAAATAAAATCATCGTCAATTAACTTAAATATAAAAAATAGCTTTATTATTTTAATGAATAATAAGATAAAAAATTGCCTTATAAATCCTGTTATAGTTATAACTGTTATAAGAGAGAACCAGACTAACCCAGAACTCTAAGCTAGTGTCGAATTCACAAGATTCTATACATTATACTAGCGAGTACCATTTGTACTACAAAATCGTCTGTCACAGGCATTGACGAAACATTGACGAAAGTCATTTATTTAAATGACCTATCATTCATTTATAGATTAACCTTTACATTAATGGCGACAATACATCATAAAGTTTTCTACATATTATTGAGTTCATATTGCCAAGTGTTGGTATTTGACCCAGTGACAGGGAATGTAGGAGTGGTAGGAATTAGAGTAATGAGTGTGGCTGATACTGACGAGGTCGGTGCGCGCGCGTACCACCAGCCGCGCTGCTCCTGCGCATGATTTATCTCTCACCGACCGCTCAGTGACACTGCACTACACTATTACACAGAGTGAATTTTCTTAGTGTGCGTTGGCCAAATCAGGAACTATCTTTAAGCCGCGGTTAGCTCCCGTGATTTTAAATTGACAGCTTTCATTTTGACGGCGTAAGAAATAAGTCGTTGTTGTTTTGATGTTATGGCCAAAAAGAACATACCAACAACCATACTTCCGCACTTATAAATTTTATAAGATATAGTAAATAACCAAATAAGAGTGATTTTGATGTAATATAAACAGTATCGTTGGACTTTTGAAAATAAATTTTCCTAACCAGATATGGCAAATTTTTTTGGAGTAATAATACCACTCTATATATAAATATAATATTGTAACATCCGTAGCTAAAAGGGATAAATCAGGAACTAAAAAGTAATAAATGATTTAATTTATAAAATTGATTTCATCCACCTCTCACCTCTCACTCTCACCTGCGAAATGACTCAAAACAGGTCAATGTCAAAATGTATGTAAATGTCGCCTTCTTATCATATTACTTGATATGAATTAAGAATACAGTTAAAAGAATACTCTTTACCATACATTTACACAGTTTTTAAGCTATATGACAGTAAGTATTGAAAACTTGAAATTTGTAGTAGACGATACAATCACAGCTGCTTCGATTAAAATTTAAACATAATTTCATTAAAATGGGTCCATCGGTTTAGATACGAAAACGTGTCATACAATCCGAAATATTCACTTTCGTATTCATAATATGAGTATGTATGTATATCCTTACTTTCCTTTTCCCTCCATTAAACACTTTATTAATATTTCTGGCATATATAGCAATTGATTATAATTAATAACAAAAATAGTCAAGGGTTCGGTTAACATTATAATGTTCATCAATATACTGTGTTGGGGTAATAGTAGAATGAATTATATTAGTGATGGCTTGCACATGACACATTTACCTGCCGTGCTCGCAGGGCGCAACGCGGAATGTGCGCGCGCGCATGCTACGTCACTGATATGTTTATTAGCGCAGTCGGGAGCCACCAGATGGCTCCACTTCCCGCATTTTTGAATAGATAGCTCTCTAATTTTATTATACTACCCACATGTAAACATTTTGGGACGATTCCGAGAAACGGGGCGGTCCTTCAGTAGCGACGGCTCACAAGTAAAGTTCATTAGTTACATACATGCATCGATTCAACGAACGAATTCCGTTTCCAATACGAGATAACATCTCGATTGTAATAAACATGTAGGTGAGCTACTAGAAACCTTCTCTTGTAGTTTCTGTGTGTATACTATTAAAAGTTCGGGTGGTCAGAGTCAGAATTGGAATTGCGTCATTAAAATACTTAACGACGTGTATTGTTTGATAATATTGCCAGCCGTTAGTTATCCAGCTTCCCGAATAATAGCCTTAATTGGTCGGTTGGTATAAATGAGAACGATAGCGTAACTGTATCGATAGTTACGCTATTTAACACATAATACTCATAGGTAACCATCAAACTTTTTTTGTAATTTTAGTTTTTATCTTCTAGTACCTACATATGTATGCTAATGAACATTTTTTTTAAATGCAAATGTAATTATTTTATTTACTGTATCTTGGCTTCTGGTTCCTAAGATACAGGTGTTACCTAGTTTAGGAGTCAGAGGTTCATAAACTCGCTCTATGCCTATCTACATAAAATTATTTTCTATAAATAGCATGAATGTGTAACTTAGAACTAAGATACGGAAAAGCACTGTTTCCTGGATTTCATGTTGGTAATTAGTCCAGGAAACAGTACCACATTATGATGTATATTATATGATATATGTGTGGTTGCAAATAAATATTGTTATTATTATTTTTAATGGTATGAGAGCCAGGATCCGATTCACAGGCTTGTAAAAGCTTTATAGGGTTGTTCAGTATTTGTAGCAGTGCGGAATATGTTCCGTTGTAACGTAGGGCTCATAGCTGCTGTAAAGTGTGCGATATATGTAGCTTAGCCTGACATTAATTTATTTTATTTTTAAACTTTTCGCATAAAACAATACATCGGCGGACTTAATGCGAAGGGCATTATCTACTAGTCAACCATAGGGTAATGCAAATATAAACATAAGTAGGTGCATAAAACATACATGTACATATACTCAAGAATATCACAATAGTAATGACATATTACATAATATAATTATACATTGGTATAATGAACATTTCGGGAATAACACGATGTAAAATCAAAGAGGTAATGCACAGAAACTTCCTTGCTTAAAGTTGGAACGTACCTACTTGGGACTCTAAAGAAGATCGGGTCTATCGTATGCAAGCAACGTTTGTGTTATGTTCCTACTGCGACTAGAGTTAGAAAACTGTTTAAATAGATTCTCGGACGTCCGTCACTACTAGGTAGTATCTATATATTAATACGCGAAGCAAAAACTTTGTACCCCTTTTTACGAAAATTGCGTGGACAGAGGAGTATGAAATTTGGCACAGTTAAAGTTTATATGGAGAAGGAGCGGCGAATCCTAATACTTTTATAAAATATGCATTAGAAATACATAAAATTAATGAATAAACACTACATGCACACAACCATGCATTTGACACGAGCAGTTGAATCGCGTTCGTAGTATTTCGGCATTGTTCGTCTGATGTCGTCGGATTCTTCGTAACTATATAATATTCTACCACATACACACAACACCATCTAGCCCAAACTAAGCAGAGCTTGTACTATGGGTTCTAGACAATGGATAAACATACATATATATATTTTTTTTAAATGTAAATACATACTATGGTTACATATATTATATAGATTATAAGGGTATAGTTATTATAGACAATAAAACTTTAATAACGGTCAAACCTAAAATTTCAATAACTTATGGCCGAATTTCGACCACTTGGCGACCGCTAGTTTTATTTATATTGCGCTGGCGGCATTATAACAGCTTTTTGACAAGGTTGTATATTACAACCGTCCATACGTAAACACACGTTTTTAAATATTTCCCTTTCTACATAGTATATCTAAATTTTCAACAAAAGTACCGACAATATATTACCGAGTGGTCAAGTAGTGACGACAGTTACCTGGGCGGCACTTAACTAACAAAACAAAGAGCGACGCTCGCCGGCTACCTACTAAGAATGCTATAAAAACACAAACCAATAATAAACGTTTATCGCGTCACCGATCAACAGCTCGCAGGATTCCACTATTTATTGATATCAAACCGAACATTAATTCACTTTGTATTAAAAATCCATTGAAAAGTGACCTTAATCGTTTGCCGAGTGACTCTTGTGTTCGGTCACGTTGTAATATTCGGAAGTAAATTATGTCTCTATCAGTATCGGAGCATCGCTGGACATTTGTCTAGGATTTATGTGTTGCGCGTGGTGGGAACGCGAAGGGCCGCAGGGTGGCGCCCGCGCACCCGTCTGCCCGCGCCCCGGGAGCCGCCATGGATAAATAATGACGTTTAATAATTGATTAATCGCGGAGCTCCCGTCGCCGTCGGCCGTCTTCGTCGCGATACTATCGCACATACCTCCGTCGCCGCTATAAAGATGAGTCGCTAATTAATTTAAATGAGTCGAGACCGCCTGGCGGTGCACAAAAAGTGTCGGGTCACCGGGCCTCACCCGGCCGCAGCCGCACGGGGCCGCACCGGGCCGCAGCGCGCTGCACTATCGCGACATCGCAGCATCGACACGACCGAATTATACCTTGATTTAGATGATATCGAGCTCAGAGCGATCTGTCCGCCGCCGCACCGCACTCTTCACGCTACTGCGATGTAAGCAACTTGATCTGACTACCAACAAGGAAGTCTGAGTTCTTTCTACAGCCATCACGGACACCAATGACAAATTAGATTCGGAATATCTAGCCGGGTTAGGTGTCCGGATTGTCATACCAAAACCAGTTAAAGAAGAAGCTGACTGATTAGTTAATTGAGTACCTGACTAACGTATCAATGCACAGCTCAAATAGCAGGACAGAGATAAAACATTTTGTAAAATTTATCTCCTAAGGATCAGTTAAGAAGTTTCAAATTAGTATACAATTATTCAATTCAAAGAAATGTTCAGAATATAATACCTATACAAACGCATATTTAAGAGTATGAAATACTGCCACAAAGTTTGAATAAATTAAATAATAAAGAAACCACTTGAATGTAATTTAAAAATAAATATTGAACAGGTGTTTTATAGAGCTATATAGCACAAAAGTTACTTACGTCCCTACGCAAGGACGAACGTATTAACTCTCTTCGTAGTTTAATTGTAATTACTACAGTAGTTTCGGACAGCTGTCGACAATAACAATAAGTAACTTCAAACATAAAAAGATAATTTACTTGCTTGTACATAGTAAATAAAACAAGCGTCTCATGTTTATATTGAAATATGAATAAATTTAATAAAACTAAGTGTTGTAATAGTTGCTCATACCGACATCAACAACGTTGTACACTTATTACAGTATCTTTGTGTCACATCTAGTGACATTACATACCAACGGGTAATTAAAGTCGAATATTTAATGTTACTCCATAAATCTATAATTCTATACTAATATTATAAAAAGGAAACATTTGTATTGAAATTAAACTACTATATACGGATTATATCGCGTTGTTTATTTGACACTTTATTACAAAATTTTGAAAATCGTTACACTACTACTACTATTAAACTTTACTAATTTTTAAGCTAATTAAATTATTATTAAACTATTTAGATTTAATTTATTTTTACACTTTCCCCGACGTTTCGTACATGTGCAACAGGGGACCAACCACTACCTGAGATTTGACAAACCACAGATTCTGGCTAAAGAACACCGATTCCTACCAAGGATGCTTCGCGAGGCTATTGAAATCAAAAAACATCCTAATTTTAATAGAGAAGATGATTGGAATGTACCACCAGCTTGGGATCCAGTAATAAAAATAGTCAAACCCAAGAAGAAGCAAACCACAGCTAGACTTCATGATACTTTGAGCTCATTCTGCGTAAATAGAAACACCAATGATTAAATTATGTTCGGGTACTTTGAAATAACTACACTGGAACATTGAGACAACTGCCATCTTAGTCTCCCCGTGACCATGGCTGCTGAAAAGCAACCGAAACGTCGGGGAAAGTGTAAAAATAAATTAAATCTAAATAGTTTATTAATAATTTAATAAGCTTAAAAATTAGTAAAGATTAATAGTAGTAGTAGTGTAACAATTTTCAAAATTTTGTAATAAAGTGTCAAATAAACAACGCGATAAAATCCGTATATAGCAGTTTAATTTCAATGAATAATATTCGCGTAAATAGAAGACAATATAATGAAACATTTGTATTTTTATATTTTTGTTCGTAGTGAATAAACTCAAAAACAACTAGTTCGATTTTGAAAATTCTTTCACTTTAGAGTGCTACTTTATCCAGAAGTAACATCCTAACTAATTTTATAAATGCAAATCTTAACTAAAATGAATGTCGAAGGTGGGAATGTGAGTTTGCTTGTTTGTTACGCTTTCTCGCCTTAACTACTTGACCGATCGTCACGCTATTTTGCATATACGTCATCAGGGCAACAGGAACTTTCCTGTGTGATATATCTTCTCATAGGCTCTACCCTTTGCCTGAACCTAGCAACTAACCTAAATGTAGCTTCAGTAACTTAGTAAACTCACTAACCTATGTATATATTTTGACGTTCATAAGTGTTACTTTGTGACCTAAATGAATAAATGATTTTTGACTTTGACTTTGTGTTGTGTCTTTATTCTGGATGAAAGGTAGCCTATGTACTAAGATACCTTTCATCCAGAATTAAGTAATGTTACAAACCTAATCTAACATAACGTACATTGACGCGAGCGAAGCTGCAGGCAGAATCCAGCAATATTATTTATGCGAATGTAAGTTTGTTTGTTTGGTACGCTTTCACGCCTTAACTACTTGACCGATCATCATGAAATTTCGCATACACGGATAGTACATAGGGTTACTTTCATGCAAGAAAAAGTACTGCTACTAGTCTAACCTAACCAAACCTATATTTACGCGACTGAAGCCTTGCGTAAAATCTAATAGGCTCTATAGCATTACGCTACGAGCCACTGAAGCGGAGCAGTCACTATAAAAATTAATAAATAATATTAACGATTCAAATATCAAATCGTGTCGGTCGGTGTATATAGTATTACAAGAGATTTGAGATGAGAAAGAAAAAACAACAGAATCCTTTATTGATTTACAGCTATTGATGATTGTTGATTATCGATCAGTAGGTAGGCAAATAGAGTACTCGGCGAGAGGTCACGTACAGGACTTGTCAACCGTCAACGCGTTGCGACGCTCTTAGCTACACATATGTAAATACATAGTAAAGAGTTGCCTATATTTGATTTTGTACATTAAACATACACAAACATATTTTTTTTGTGACAGTAATATAAGGAAATAAATAAAAAAAATGGATTTAACAAATTATATGGGTGTAGTGGAGATGTATCGCTATCTCCTTCAGATAGATACATTTAAATTGCGGTTACGTCACAGTCTTTCCACATCTCATTCATCTCACTCCCACATCCTTTTTCTGTGATTTGGCAATTACACTTACTACGAATTTTGAAACGCTTGTATCTTATTTATTTTTTAGTAGATTTCAAAGATTCTTTGTACTTTAGAGTTAGGGTAATGTAACTATTTGATTTAAATATAAAAAATTGTGACTCAATTATACTAATGCATTCGAATATACATAAAAATAAATCGAATATATCGAAAATATTATACATTTTTGCGTGCATTGGGACCTTGACCATTTAAAGTAGATAGCTATCCCGTTATCATGCAAAATTGCATTGCATTGCAAAGCACAAAAATTCGAATGATATTCGAACGGTATTTGCCACATTAATGTACTCACTAGTACGTTATTATGATTTATTTTTAACATTAAAGTCCATTTTGTATTTCTTTGTTGTTTAAGGTCATTTGCATGTCGTAGATGATGTCACCATAGTACACCGAAGGCATGTAAGTACTAGATTAAATAACATAACATACCTATATACTGCATCAAGCACTAATAAGCAAACCGGATTTTTGAGTGCATGTGAATGATCTTAACAATCGAGCGATGTGTCAAAATCAAACTTATGTGAAGTAATTTAACGGCTGTTGGCGGAGATCAAATCCGAGACCTCACGATCCACTATAATCGCAAATTTATAACGCGATACTAGGCAGTCAATCACCTGGCTAAACATTAGCGAAAGTATGTTAATAGGTGAACTAGTACGCGCCGCGGCATCGCCTACATACGCCGCACATTTCACACATTTGTGATACCGCATAAACGGCGACTCAGACACTGTGGGCGACATCATCGCACGCGTAACTCGCGATCCCAATACATTCACAGAACAAATGATATTTCTACGAGTAGTACTTCTGAGTGGACGCGGCTAATAGCGTTATTAGTACATACTCTGCGTTACTGTAAATACAATTAAAAAGTTAATTATTTGAAGCAACTATAAATTGGCGCGAAATATTCGGCTGATGCATATTTAGGCGTGTGGCGTTGTCACTGTCTAACAGTCGCGTCGGGGAGACGCCCGGCAATTATCTGTTTACTCAGGACGTGACAAATGTGTCCTCAGCTAATGAGTGCTAATTGAAAGCTCGTAGATCAACGCCGGCGCAACCGTACGCGTCCGAAACTCAGCGACGCATATAAATCTGCGTGGAACACCTAATGCGCACTTGACATAATTCCGCCATTAAGCCATTATCGCATATTATAGTTTCACATCTCACAATAATCTAAGTGCTATGCTAATTACAATACTAACATATTGGCAAAGTTTTGTACCGCTTGACCTTTTCATTCGAAGATTAATCTGACGTTTAAATAGATGTGCCTACATTATTCTTGATTAATAACGCAATTACTCGATTTTAAAAAGATACGAGTTATTACTCGCGTAAATCAAATAGAGCTAAATATGCGATGTTATCTGTTTGTAAAATTCCAAGGTTGCAAACAAGTGTAGACCTGCTTGGTGATGAGCGGTTGCAATAACTTCTGATTGCTTTAAGTACTAGAAGCTTTACTCGCCGGTTTTCTCACTGGAACTAATCCCACCACTAACACTTCTCCTGAATCTAGCAGCACAGCCAGGTTTAGAAGAGGTGACCATGGAAAATAACGATTTTTGACATTCGTAAAAGGTATACTGTGTTGGGCCCGGAGCGAATTTAATCAGGAGTATGCAGGAGTTTGAAAATAAATTCCATTCCATCACTCGTGAGTTACCAATTATAGGGCAAAAGGATTAAAGATGAGATGTACTTATGGATAGGAGTAATAATTGTAATTATATAAGGCTATCTTTTGCGGTAGGCATAATTCAAACATGGTAACAAAATACATCCAGACCTGAAACAGTTATTTCTGGATCACATTTTTTTTTCCGTTTGGGATTCGTACCCACAGTTCTTGGTGCAGTGGCAGTAGCGAGGCGACCATTTAAACTATGCCATCCGTGCAGTCTAAATGTAAGTGCTCTCTGCAACTGTTACTCACCGGGCGAAATACAGTCATAGTACTTACTCTGGTTTCCTGTAAAGAGGTGATACTTTCCCAAGTGAGCGAGCTTATTCTTACTATCGCCAAATAATTGGAAATGACAGGGTCGTCGCTATATACTGGGTAATTTTTTTAAAAGGAATCAAAAGCATTTGAATTTGTGGCAGATTGTTAAAAAATGTACTCATTTAAATCGACCGTAAATATATAGAGATTTTATTTTCTGGCTAAAACAAGATCCATCCCATACCTAAGCATTACCATAAAATATACCTGGCAAAGTCATGGTTTGAGTCCAGGATCCAGGAGAAAATGCATATTAATCCGTCAGCTAAAGCAAACCTTGTCATTATCTAAGTCAAGCAATATTGTTGTATACTCGTGGAGAACTTGAAGACTACTGTTTATTCGTTCTCGCAGATTACCACATCGATAGAGTTGACACGGGGTCGCACACTATTTTTGTGATAATATAACTGACTCTGGTCTGATCTGGTCGCATTCCCGCCACTAGACCAACTACAAGTTGTAATGATTGCACGGATGGCGTAATGGTTCAAGTGATTGCCACGATACTGATATTATGCCAAGTGTTATAGGCCAATGTCACACGGGACGAACATTTGTGTGATCCAAAAATTATTGTTTTAAGTCTGAGTATTCTCTGTATAAGATAATTGCATGTTTGTAAAGTCCCTAGCGACTCTGTTCTGCAATCCTAATGCGAGAGATTTCGTTTAAAAGATAAATGTTTCGTAAATATAATAGAAATAAATACGTAATACCTCAGTTTATACAATTAAAGCTCAAGTGCGTGGCTTGCACGCTCGGTATGCGACGTGTATAATAGGAAGCTATTAGCGGTCATTAATACGCCACCTACTTATAAATAAGTCGCACTCATTATATCTGAATAATACCGGTAATAATGCGCTGCAGAACATTTCCTTTGTCCAGTCGCCGTTGTCTGGTGTTAGACACTGCATAAATAAGACTCCACACGTAAATACCCTACCCTCCTCCCTCCTCATCCCCCCACCGCGTGATACACAACAATATTTCACGGCGGGCCCTAATTAGTGCTAATTTATTGAACAAGGTTTTAGCATCGTTATACAAAGAATTAGGGGTATATGTTGACGGCGAGGCGGCGGTGAGTGACCGAGTTTTTCTGCGGACGGTACCGGACGCCGCAGCCGGACGGCCGGACGCTCGTGAGAAAGCGTCCGGGACACGGGAGCTACAAATGGCAAATTCCGTTCGCGGTCATGTATAAATTATGCCCTTTGCCGCGGTAGCATTCTGTTGCATGTAGCCGCACACCGCTACGGATTAAACGGATTAAACACCGCTGTTGCCTTTTACACTTTAAATTATTAATCTTCCTCTAATTGCGTCGTACGTCCCGTAGATGTAAGCGCTGGTCGTTTGTTAAATTGATTCCCAATTTAGGCTAAAATACATATTTTTGATACCAAAAAAAATCGTGAATATAGTACCACGTTGTACTTGTGGGATCTAACCTAGAAATAGATATCTGCTTGTTTTGTACGGATCTACAAGCGTAGGAGATCGATTGGTCTATTCCCGGATAACTTTATTCTTCAATCATCTGCCTCAATCTTTCTTGATGTAAATGCTAACGCTAACAATTACGAGCTTTGTAATCAAAAGCATTTCTTTTGTCATTAGCTTGTTGATATGTCTGCTTGTTGCTGGACAAAAGCATGTTTAATCGGTTTTCCAAATCACTTTATTGGAGGATATTCTATCCCAGTCCCTTACAAAAGCGTCCAGATCGTCCCACCATCTCCGTTTAGGTCTGCCCCGTCGTCGTCTGTCTTGTGGCAGTGACGATAGGTGTCCACCTCTCTCTCAGTTCCACTTAAGTTTAATAAGCATTGATATTAAAGTTGAAATTATACAGATTGACCATCACTTTCAAAGTAACTATTAAATTATGTGTAGCTAAACTTTATACATATCAATGGTAACTGCGATTACTTAATAAACTCTACGTGGTAGGCACAATGCATGTAAGAAACAAAACCAGATTTGTCAGGAGCAGCATTTAAACTTTATTTTAAGTGATTAAATTGCCATAACTTTTAATAGTCATAATATGTAAACTTAGTGGGAAACCATTGGACAGACAGAGGTCTCGGATTCGAACCCAAAGCGCGCATCTCTGACTTTTTGAAGTTATATGCGTATTAAATAATTAATTATCGTTTGCTTTAACGGTGAAGGAAAACATCGTGAGGAAAGCTACATGTCTGAGAGTTCTCCATAATATTCTCGAAGATATGTGAAGTCTGCCAACCCGCACTAGGCCAGCGTGGTGGACTATGGCCTAACCCTTCTCACAGTGAGAAGAGGCCCGTGCCCAGTAGTGGGACAGTTTAATAGAGGGCTGATATTATTATTTTTATGTAAAAGATTAAGATTCAGAAATTTTACCTCATGTAATAAGCTTTATCCGTTACAACATACTTTGCACTTTTAGTACAAGCACTTGCATTTAAAAACAACACTTACAACAAAATTAGGATAATCAAAATACATAAGTATTGTTTAACGTACTTCAAAATTACCCGAAGGCTAAATTAAGTAACATACTTTTTACGTTAGTTACTATTTTATCGTCTTCATAAATGTTTTTACATTAGCTGTTATTTTGGGAGTCACAACATAAACTTCAAGTTGCAATGGACAAGCAAAAAGTGTTACTTAACGGACATCTTTTCAAGATAGAATTAAATTGAATACACCAAATGAAGACTTTTATACTTATATTATAAAGAGGCCAGACCTGATATTTTGTTTGTTTGTAAGGATTTAACTCAAAAACTACTTAACCAATTTATTTTAATTCTTACATCTTTATAAAGCTATATTATTACCGAGTAACATAGGCTATATATTATTTTTGAAAAGTACTGTTACTAACATAATCTTACCTACTTTTACGCAAGCGAAGCCGCGGGCAAAAGCTAGTAACATAAAAAAATGGCTTAGCTTTGAAAAAATCCTTACATCAATTGAACCTACTATTAACTAGGTGGATAATTTTCTGATAATGTAAACGGGTTTTTAGAGTTCGAAAAAACTCTTATACAACAGCTTTGTCCGTCCGTCCGTCCATCCGTCCGTCTGTCCATCCGTCTGTCTGTTATACAACTTTCAACTCAAGAACCGTAAGAGCTAGAGACTCGCGGTCAACGCCATTCGACTCAGCATAGTCGATATACCCCCAAAGTTACTATATGCTTTGACCTCTGACCAGATGGTATCACGTGACCTATGCATATTACTTGAACCATTTTTTCGAACTCTAAGATTTACGGCAATTCATTGCCGATTCTCACTTGTTATTAGAAAGTTCTCAGAAGCAGCACGGAGTCTGACATGTGCCATGAGTTATAATTCAAAGGTATTGTTACCTTGTATTGTTTTCTTTGAAACATCGTCGACATGCAACATAGAAGGTTAGAATGGAGACCACTGAGGTTCATGTAATGTGATCCGATGTCTATCTCGCGGTCGCTACCGTGTGTCCGTCGCTACTGCCACCTCGACCCTTATCTTATCTATGACATTAAGAGCCGCTCTTTAACGTAGACGTGCACTCATCACCAGACGACTATAACCATGTGTTGTACACTCTATACTAAAGAGATAAGGGTGATTATCGCTTGGCGGTTGGTAGTTGTAAAAACAAAGTCGTCGTATCGTATCCTTGGAACCATTAAATGTTATCGAAGTGGGCACTTAATAAGAAGTCCTAACTAATTAGGGAATCGGATACAGGCGAGGGGCTCACCGCAGCGAACAACTGCCCGCGTTGATATCTACTAATATGGTCATTATCATAATACATGTATCTCCCGATTAAGAACTGGTGTAGGTACTTTTGATATCCTATATTACTTTAGTACGTATTAGTTAGTATTTCGCAGCGATAGCTCAGTGGGGAGACCAACAGACTGCAATGCAGAGGGTCTCGGGTTCGAACCCACGTCGCGCACCTCTGACTTTCGGAAGTTATATGACTTTTCGAAATTATGTGCGTATTGATTGACAATTATCGCCTGCTCCGTGCCTCGGAGAGCACGTTAAGCCGTCGGTCCCGGCTGCCATGAACATCTATGGCAGTCGTTATTGGGAAAGTCAGTACCCTCTAATATCCTGACACTGGTCTAGCCTTAGGGTATCGTTAGCCTTCGGGTTGCGGAGGTCAGGTGGCAGCCGCTCCGTGTAAAAACTGATATCCAGTCAAATCCGGTTAGACCAGAAAAGCCGACCCCAAGTGACTTGGGAATAATAAAGGCTAAAAGAGAAGAAAGAGTTAGTGTTTTAGTTGAATTCAAGATAAGATATAATAATAATATTCTACCACATACACACAACACCATCTAGCCCAAACTAAGCAGAGCTTTTACTATGGGTACTAGACAATGGATAAACATACATATAAACTGTTTTTTTTTTGGAAATAGTTCCCTATTATTATTATATTTAATAGAAACACCCAGACCAAAACAAACATCCATGATATCCAAATGGTGCAACCTAATGGTGACTTCCTATAACTGATCTATCTTTGCTAGCTATAGGAATTGAAAATACTTTGTATGAAGCTTGCGTCCTTAGTACAAACATAAGATACCTTGATATATAGGAAATCAATATAAGTGATTAACTTATTACTTTTTTGCTAGAAATGTACATAGGTTCGATTTCAGATATTCATAGCACAAACATTTATGTGACCTAGAAGAAGTCTATTACGAGTCTGGGTGTAATCGCTGTTGCTATTATATGAATACTGCTCAAATCACCCACGCTAAAGGGGTTACCAATAATTTTTTGTGTGTTCGAAAAGTATAAAATAGGTCCCGAATAATTATCAAGATATACTCCTTTTTCAGTGCAATATGGCCGATCACCTCGATGGGCGTGTATGAGGAATGTGATGAAAGCGAATGAAGCCAGAGAAGTGTGTCGGGATCGTAGCAAATGGAAATCCGTAGTCTCTGCCTACCCCTCTGGGAAACAGGCGTGAATCTATGTATGTATGTACCTTCGTTTGAAATAATCGATAAATGCGTATACCTAATTAGTTCTAATATTCCTATAGTCAGCGCACATTGTGTTATTACGACATTAATTATTCATTGCAACATTTGAACATTTTCTATTAACGTAATCTTATCTACTAACATCCCAACTATCCTAACTAATAATGTTATAAATGCAAATGTGAGTTTGTTTGTGATGCTTTCACGCTTTAATTACTCAACCGAACATCATGATATTTCGCATTCACGTTGTCAGGGGAACAGAAAGAGACATTATAAATGTACCTTTTCAACCAGGAAAAAGTACTGTTACTATCCTAACTAAACCTAACCGTCATTTATGCTAAATCTAGTAACATTATAAATGCAAATGTGAATTTGTTTGTTTGATTGTTTCGCTTTCACGTCCTAACTTCTCGACCAATCATCATGAAATTGTTCGTACACTTTGTCATAATAATACTTTGTTATAGAAGTTCTGTATCCCTGAAGATACAGAATTTTAATATTTAAGAAATATTTGTGACATAGGTACAATAATAACTTTACACCTGATAAACATTTCTATTATTGACAATCACTGTAAATCTCGCTTAACTCCAAACACTGCTTTTCGCGTGCCTGTCCAAAGATGTTTATCCAAAAATCATAATTTTGGCCACATTCACAAGATGCTCTAACAATCTATATAACATATAAAACTCTTCCGTTACTGAGTTACTGACAGATAACGCACAGCCGAAACTACTGAATGCAAGAAGCTGAAATTTGGCATGTACGAGTATGTTCCTTGGAGAGTGTAGGGGAGCGCTAAGAGAGGATTTTTGGAAATTCCACCCTGAAGGAGGTGAAAGGGGTGAAAACCGATATTCACACGGGAACGGGACTTACGCGGGTGAATCCGCGGGAAAACTACTAGTAAGTTATAAATGTGAGCGTGTGACGTAGGTGCATTTGTTAAAGTTTTATCAACCTTTACTGGCTTTAAATATTAGGTACGTGATAATATCTACCAGAATCTTAGATTTAAGTGAATGAGTTAAGTTCCGAGGCAGATCATGGAACTGATACGGATACATGATAAATAATAAATATAGCAATATTTATTTTTCTATTTTCGCTTTACTTTGTATGTATGTACATAACGAGATGCCCTTTTGAATGACCTTATATGGCTGAACGTAGCTCCGAAACGGATGTCGCACATTTAACAAGAATGGACAGTTAAGTACGTATTTAGTGTCGTCTGGGGTAGAATTATGCGGCCACCGTCGCTGTAGCGGTTGTGTGGTATTATGCGGCATCGGCTACTAGGTAGGCAATTGTGTCGCGAGTACTGACGCTCGGAGACTAATTGTTCGGACGGCAGCGGGTAGGGGGCGCCGCGTACGCCGCGCTTTATGTTAATTGCCGATAATTGTGGCATAAGTCAGCGCGGGCGGCGGGCGGCGCGCGCTCCCGCGGCCGCGAGGGCACACACAAGATGGCCGGCGGATGCGGTAATTGCTTTCGTGGAACCGCGGCGGGCCGCATACAGATTGAAGCGAGCACCGCAAAAACACAGGAGCGGTGCAATTAGACACCCCCGCGACCCGCGTGCCGCACCTTCGCCCCGCGCCTGAGGGCCCGCCTCCCTGCGCCCACCATTAGCCTAACCTTGTGGTGCAGTGGAGATTTATCGCGGACACACGTGGAGCTATGCACGCTTAGACAACCTGCCAGCCTCCCTGCACTAGCCAGTTGTAATAGCTCGACGTCATACCTACGTTATTAACGTCTTATTGAATTCGAAGTCATTAAGAATACTAAGTATACACAGGACTAGGTTGCACTTTCATCAATAATGTAATGTTTTTTTATTAGACTGAGTAAAACTAAGGTTTGCACTATTTGTCGGCTTCGGTGGCGTAGTGGTTAGTGTAACCGACTGCCACGCCTGAGGTCGCGGGTTTGATTCTCGCATTAGTCAAACATTTGTGTGCATGAACATGGATGTTTGTCTTGGTCTGGTCTATGTATAATACGTATGTATTTACAAAAAGAAAAAGTATGTATGTATGTTTATCCATTGTCAGTTTATCCATTGTCAGCTTGTACTATGGGTACATAGTACCCATAGTACAAGCTCTGCTTAGTTTGGGCTAGATGGTGTTGTGTGTATGTGGTAGAATATTATGATTAGGTATATTATATTATTATTATATTTGTGTGTTGTTTGACCTGTCAACAAAAACGTTAATTCTAGTCTGGAATACAAAGGTGTTGCCTTAGTTTATATCTAAATACTGCCTGAAACCTAAGGAACTATTTGATATCAATAAATACTAAAGAAAAGATTAACTGCAAACTGCGAAGACTGTTGTACTGCTGGACCAATGGTCTTAAGTCTAAAACCACATAGGCACGTTCATTTATATACTTCCGACTTTTCAAAGCTAGGTATTTACGATGAGGTTAGGAGCAGCGATAGCTCAGTGGGGAGACCAACAGACTGCAAAGCAGAGGGTCTCGAGTTTGAACCCACGTCGCGCACCACTGACTTTCGGAAGTTATATGACTTTTCGAAATTATGTGCGTATTGATTGACAATTATCGCTTGCTCCGTGCCTCGGAGAGCACGTTAAGCCATCGGTCCCGGCTGCTATGAACATCTATGGCAATCGTTATTGGGAGAGTGTCGACACACAAGATCCCACTGGGTCGAAGTATCGCCGGTCTGCACTGACTGGCCCCACATAAGATAAGATAAGATACGTTGAGGTCACTACAAACATAAATTCGTCTCAGCGTTGCCTATATACCATGCAAAATTTCAGGTAGTTCAAAGACCGCACTTGGCTATTAAAAATAACTTATTTTGGCGACGATACCTATATTCAACACTAAAAATAAACAGAACGGAGAGTTTATCAATATTTATTTCTTCTTTTATTATAAATTTAGAAAACATTTTTGTGCTTATTATGACATCGGTTGCTCAGGAAACCGATACCTTAAATGTGACTTTTGTTATGTGTATTTCGTCCGTATATTTCAGCAACTGCATTCATGAGACACACAATATCGATCAAGTGCGCGAAATGACGCACATAGGTAACATTAAGCTGAGCATACCGGTCATTGAGCGAGTGGCGAGTGGCAAGCGTCGAGCGGCGAGCGGCGCGTTCGAGCTCGGGCATGCGTGGCATCTGATCTGTCGAATGTAGTACGCCGACATACACCTTATTGCTGACCTACGTATGTAGGTTAAAAATGGACACCATAAAAATGGCAAGATTCTCGACTTTTCTTTTACGGATAATGTGTGCAAAAATTTTGAATCCGATTATTTCCAAATATATCATATTCAATAGGCAACTAGATACCTGGATTTATTTGACGCGTATGTAATATGTGTTGGTATGGGAGGCTATTAAATTAGCTAGATGTATGTAGGAGTGGGCCCGGACCGGCGCGGCACGGCGTCGCGGCAGGAATGCGCCGCGATCGCTCGGATTCGGAGCTATTCGGAGTCGTTCGGAGCCATTCGCGGAACGGCTGCGCTTGCGCATTCTTCGAACTATCGATTGATTTATACACACACATACATGTAGATACTTACTAATGAACTGAAAAGCTTGAGTTACGATCTATTGGCTGTTTTGTTAGCCTCCACCACTAACGACTATTTAAGAGCAATAAAGATAAATATATCACTTGAACGTAGTTAATATACAAGTCAAGGTGATTGATTTAGTTTTAATTCCTTATAAGTATAAAAAGTTAAAGGTAAATAACTGTCGCTGTGATTGAATGTTCCGTACTCATAACAAGTTTTAGTTAATGAAAGTGTATTCGTGTTACCTTTATGTATGAATGCTTATGTATTTTTATATACCTACTCTGTAATAACAAGACCCTGAACTCCTATCTACAACAAGAACTTGCTTCACCTAAGGTGTAAGTACTGTTCTAAGTTTAAGGATAACCCTGTGTTCTTATATTTATTTAACCTGTTAATTGTTAGAATGCCAGATATAATTGAAAACCTATGTTTGGCCGCTGATGACTCTAGGTTTTCCTGGAGGTTCTCCACTACATATTCTGAGATATATGCAGATATACTATGAATAAAATATGCGGATACAGTAACGAATTTACAGGCTTACTTTTTATCAAATTTATGTATAATAATAATAATATTCTACCACATACACACAACACCATCTAGCCCAAACTAAGCAGAGCTTGTACTATGGGTACTAGACAATGAATACATACATATTATACATAGAAACACCCAGACCAAGACAAACATCCATGTTCATGCACACAAATTTTTGACTTGTGCGGGAATCAAACCCGCGGCCTCAGGCGTGGCAGTCGGTTACACTAACCACTACGCCATAGAGGCCGTATAGTCGTAACGAAAACGTAAAAATCTAATAAAGTTTATTTAGCATTTATAATACTTATCAGCATGGATGTATATTTATAATATGTGGCAATAGTATAGTATGTTGAAATTAGATCACTTTTAGCTATTCTGTTGTATCCCTTAAAATGTCTTAATATTTGATCGGTTAGATCACGGTCTGCATAGTTATATCCTAGAGCAGTGGTCGGCAACCTTGTAGTCCAAAAGAGCTAAATATAGACAAGTGTAAATCAAGTGAAATCTAGTCAAAGAGCCATCTTTGTTAAGCTTTGCTGTAGCAGGAGACATTATTACATTATTACAGGCAAATTAGGATTGAAAGTACACTCCCGAGCGAGCCATGCCATGTCAAATAAGTCATAGTTAAACTAACAGTAAATAAAATAAAATTTAGTATCATACTTATAAGGCAAGATAATAAGTAATATTCCGTGCCTGCACTAAACATTTCGTGGAAGAGCCGCAGCTGAAGAGTCAAAGAGTCGCATGAAGCTCGCGAGCCGCAGGTTGCCAACCACTGTCCTAGAGGATAGATAATCGGATGATATCACAGATACTCTTTAGAAAGTGTATTCTACGATATCATCCGATTATTTCGTAAAATGTATTATATTTTTATATTTACAACTGTTTAGTAGATCAAGATTTTGAAACTCAATTAATTTACAATTAAGAATCTAGATCCTATATAAGTCATTTGTTGTCGTTTTAAGTAATAATAGCTGTCCCCCGTGGTTTCACCCACGTTTATAAATGCTGGTCCGCTCCCGTTGCTCGTAGTGAGATAATATATATAGCCTATAAACTTTCTTAAGAACTGGGACTTCAAATGCAAAAAGCCAATTCAAATACGATTAGTAGTTCCTGATATTAGCGCGGTCAAGCTAACAAACAATTGATATTTATTTTGTTAGTAAGAATGCATTTATTTTTATTTGATTAGTTTTAAAGTCGAAGTTGACACATATATTCATAAAACGGCTTTATTGCTTTTTACTCAAGAACTCTTTAGTGCACTCAGATATTATTGTTAAATATAAAATGGCGCAGTAGTTTCATTATAAACCTTATCATTACCTGCACAGCGACTATTAAGAGTGGTACAATACACAGTGTGTTTCATAAGCTGTACTATATCACTGATTTCCTTGTGTCCTTAATCCCATTAAACTATTATAATCTTTGTATCTTTAAAAATACATCTCATGCACTAGGAATTGTTCCTGTATCGCATGAGATTTTACAAACGTTAAAATTACGGACACAAAGACCTCCCAAACGGACACAAACTCCATTTGTAGATCATATAAATGTTACTTCTGTGTGTGATTTGAACCCACAACAATCCATGTAGTCGTACTGTCGGGGCGATACACGTATATATACGTAAACCTCAACGCAATCGGTGCAGTCTAATGAAATAAACGTAGAAGCTATTTAATACATACAGAAGTTTGGATGTTTAATGAATCACGCGTCAATTATGATAGGCACGGATTTGAGTTAGTTTGAAGGTTAGTTAGACGTTCACGTCTTAATTAAATTTCGCGTACTCGTTGTCAGGGCTACAGAAAACATTTCTACTAGAAAAAAATTCAAATACAGAACAAGTGAAAAACGGAGACTTAGAGTTTGAAAAACAATGTATGCAAAGGTCACGTGATACCACGTGACCTTGAGGTCAGAGGTCAAAGGTCATAGTCATTTCGTGGGTATATCGACTATGCTGAGTCGAATGGCGTTGACCGCGAGTCTCTACCTCTTACGGTTCTTGAGTTGAAAGTTGTATAACAGACAGACGGATGGACAAAGCTGTTATATAAGAGCTTTTGAACTCTAATAGAAATTTATTGACATAATGTAAATTAACACGAGCAAAGCCGCAGACAAAATCTAGTATAATATATTACGTTGAAAACACTGAAGCCAAATATTACAGTACAGATATTGCCCGGTTAGAAGCCCCTTAAGAAAATTAATTGAGAATGATGACGTCAAGACAATGGCGCTTATCTTCTTAATCAAAAACATTCATAATATTCTCATATGGTTTGCTCATAGTCTTTATAAATTTAAGAGCTAGGTTCACAACAAAACTATTTACTATAAGTTACCTAATTCAATTAAACTGCGTTAATTAATAATAATAATAATAATAATATTCTTTCACATACACACAACACCATCTAGCCCAAACTAAGCAGAGCTTGTAATATGGATACTAGACAATGGATAAACATACATATATACCTTTTTTTTTGTAAATACATACATATTATACATAGAAACACCCAGACCAAGACAAACATCTATGTTCATGCACACATGCATGACTTGTGCGGGAATCGAACCCGCGACCTCAGGCGTGGCAGTCAGTTACACCACTACGCCATCGAGTCGTCTAATTATAATAATTATTTATTAAGTTTTATAAACTCTTGGCTGTTTGTTAGCTGTGTGATAAATATTATTTTATTTTAAATTACCAATATTCACTGAAATATTGTAACATTATTTTCTTATAATCTAATCTGTGTTAATACTTAAATCCGAATGTTTTCCGTTTTTGCCGATTGATATTGTGCACCCATACCTTATTTGTTATGAATGTATTACTTATAAGAAATGTGTAACAATTGTAGGTGAACCTATGAATAAATTAATAAATAAATATTGTATACACATACATGCATAGACTCCTAAATGTATGTAGGTAGCCAGCGGCGTATAACACCCACAGTTCTCCAGACCGATATATTGTTCTCTAGTAGTATTTTCTCTTTAATTTCCATTAAGGAATTATTATTGTATTATAAAATAAGCATCCTTAATATTTTACGGTTAATATATACTTATCTTGTCATTATACAATCCAGACATTTTGTAATTATAACGTTTTGCATATCTAGGTATTATGCAATCAAGTCATTTTGCGATGAAGTCATTCTACCTACCTGGACGTTCTAAAATAAAAATGTGTAAATTAGCAACCTAGACGTTTTGCCTACTCAGTCATTCTGCAATCTAGTCATTTTGTTTACTCAGGCTTTTTACTATCCAGACTATCTGACTCTAACCTTTTTCTTTTACGTGATTCACAGGTACGCAACCTGTGAATGATAATAATTTCAGCCCTGTATGTAAACACTGCTGGGCACAGGCCTACGGTTAGGCCATAATCCATCACGCTCACCCAATGCGGATTGGCAAACTACTTGTGAATGACCAATTAAAATTAACTGATCCAGGAATCGAATTGAAAGTTATCTGTCTTCGTAGGATGAGCGAAAACGTATTTCATTTTTTTATTTTCGCCCGGTATATGACAAATAGACAGTAAAACACCTTTTAACCACGAAGCACCTTTTAATTGCTTATGTAAACGTTTCACAAGTATTCTCGAGAACTCAAACAACTAGGCTTATAAATTATGGTATATCAACATATCTGTATGCGTAGTATGGCAGGGGTGACATTTCACGTCATACTGCCTTCTATAATACTATGTCGTAACATACGCTTCAAGTAAAATTGTCTCATAGTTCCACGAACCACACCCTACTTAGCTCCTCCGTACCACAATTAACGCATGCTAAGCACTATATGTAATGACAGTGGTAAAAGCAATATTGCTTCATTAAGTATTACCTTCTATGATATATAGAACATTCTGGAACAGCTGCGATAATCGATATCATCAAAATTAATCGATTCGCGTCTTTAACGATTCCCCGATATTCGAATGGTTGTGATCCTTGGAAATTATTGTGGCTTTTAATTGTTCAGTGTACGTAGTATATGACAGTGCAGTGCGCTAGCCAGTGGGCGTGGCTTCACAGCGGCCGCCTACCGGCGCACGCACACATGCATCATACACACGCATTGATACAGGCGGCTGTGTGCGTACCTCACTTACAAAACTCATGCAAATCAGCTGTTGTTGATGCGAGATAAAGCGACGCTACGACTGCGTGACCAAAGTGCCGCGAGACACGAACACTGCTACGACGTAGCACCGTAGACACCGTAGCTACGTTATTCATATCGATATTATAATTTTCAGGCTGACGGCTGTGTTCTGTCTGAAAATTATGAAATCGACTTGATTTATGACGTTAATTTTGAGCCACAAAGAAGTTTCTTGTTTTGGAACTATGCAGTAAATCCTTCTTTTTTGCGTGTGGTTGGTTAGTAGGTAACTTAGTGATAAAGGTTTTCAAGTATGTTCGAATAGTATAGGGTAACGACTGATAAGACTAAACCAATGGCAAGTGATGGATGAAATATTATCATAAATCAGAATTTTTTAAGACAACCTGCTATATTTGTTAACATATACAACTTTATGCGCTATTTATGGAATGGTAAGCACCCTTGGTTGCAGACTCGTACAACAGTCATGATTTTTAAAGAAAAGAACAATATAACTTTGATTAAGACCCTGTTCCTATATCAAGAATCGAGTCGTTTTACATACGGAGAGTTAATTTTGTACACGTACTCTGCGCAAGTATCAATCTACGTATTAAGAATTTTAACTATTTTTAAATTATGTCTGGTAGCTAAGTAACTAAAAAACGACGCATTTGATGATAAGTAGAATGTAGGTTCATAATGGCAGGGGCAAAGTTAACCAAGCTTTCTACTTATCGTAATAGCAATATTCTTCTTAAATCTAATTAAAAGTAGGCGTGTACGAGCCACGTTTCACGTAACGTACATTAAACTTATTACTCTTTGTGCCATGTCAGCAACTTACTTCATTCATTACTTTAATTAGACATACGTAATTTAAATCAGTTCGCGTTCACGTTCGCCTATCAAAGGACGTACCGCGTCTTATATACCATTCCACGTTCGACAATCTGTAAACATATTGTACCGGACGGGCGAACTCGGGGCTGAGGTTACTATGGCGATGGTTACGATAACAGCCGTCAAGTCGCTGACGTCCTATACACGGTGTGTGGACTGTACTATAGCGGTTACTGGTCTCGGTGTGGAGGCGCTGAAAGGCGTGTCATACGATGTGCGGGTCGGGACTTCGATAAATAATACACATGCTTCACTGTTCAGTTGTCTTGAGGTTTCTGGCTGGCTCCATTCGGTTCTTGAGGCTTGAAGATGAGGTTTCTTGAGCACCCAATATCGATCGATACGGTGTCGCTTAGGTACCCCAGATCTTTACCGTAACGAGAGCCGGCCAGAAACCACTGTTCAACAATTTTATTTTATTTTAAAAAATTACACATTTCTGCTTATAACTATGGAACTATGCTAGCTAGCGTGATGGTACGACCAGTGCCGCGTAGGGCACGAAAAGACCTAGCTAGTGCTATAATGTTTACCTTTCGGAAGTTAGGTCTAGGTATAGATAACTTAGGTTTTATGTTAAAAATCTAAGCTGCGGTCATGTCTACAAAGAGAAAAAGTTTAATAACTTCATAACTATGATATATAGGAATATAATTCCTTCAACATCCTATAGCGCCTTTCTTAGCGCATAAATAAAACACAATAGGTAAAACGTTTTATTAAAGCCTTATGACCTAGGAACACTGATATACCTAACTTGAGATAAAAAATGTACATTTTATCAGTAATGTTTACATATTCACAAAATATTTCTATAAACTATAGGAGAAACACAATATTACGTTATTTACACTATTTAACTATATTAATTAGGTCTATATGTGACCCAATTCGACACTATTTCTGAACTATAAACTTTATGGGTACAGTATACTTAAATAACACGTATGAAATTTATAATCATAATATGAATCTTAAGTTACTGTTGACGTTGTCGCGAACATCTCTCCCGCCGTGCAGCGACGCGCAGACACGTCGGCTGGCTCGTAGCGCTGCTGCAGACAACCCGGTGAGCGATGTCATCTCGGCAAGGGCACCAACTTCTTTGCAGGACGTCTCAGGACTCCCGCCGCTGTTCGCACGTCCACCGTGCGCACCTGTCCGTCAGCACCGGGGTAAACGGCAATGACTCGGCCGCGCGGCCATGTGTTGCGCGGCAGCTGACCGTCAGCGATGAGTACGAGGTCGCCGACCGCGAAGTTGAGGCCCGTTCCGTGGGGCTCCCGCCGGTGTTGGAGTTCGGGTAGGTACTCGCGCACCCAGCGACGCCAGAACAGGTCCGCCAGGATCTGTGCTCGCCGCCAGTGCCTTTTGCTATCGATGTCGGCCTCGCTGAACTCGCCAAGGGAAGGGAGACGAGCAGATCCCCCGAATATGATGTGGTTCGGGGTGATAGCTTCGTCGTCGTCGATGCTCACGGAGACGTGTGTTAGCGGCCGACTGTTGACTGTGTATTCGGCCTCACACAGCAGCGTCGCCAGGACTTCCTCATGCGGGTGACGGTCGTGAAGAACGGTGTAGAGTGTGGTCTTCACGCATCTGACGAGACGCTTCCATGCGCCTCCCATGAAGGGCGCTGAGGGCGTGATGAAGCGCCATGCGACGCCACGACGACTTGCCTCTGCTCCTATGGCCTCTCTCATCTCTTTGTCGGCGCCATGCATGTTCGTACCGTTGTCCGAATATATTTCTGTGGGGCAGCCACGGCGTGCAGCAAACCTTCTCAGCGCTAAGATTGCGGAGTCAGCGCTGAGACTGGCGGCCACCTCTAGGTGTATTGCTCGGGAGGTGAGACACGTGAATAGCGCCACGTATCTCTTCTGATGCTGTCTTCCTACGGTCACGGAGAGCGGCCCGAAGTAGTCAAGGCCGGTGTAGGTGAAAGGCCTCTGATGGTGAGCCAGACGCGCCCTGGGCAGGTCCCCAGTGGCCGGCTCCGGGGGTCGCGCCTTTCTGATGCGACACTGTAAACACTGTTGTACTATTTTCTTCGTCGTAGGCCGCAGGCGAAGAACCCAATAGTGCTGGCGTATCTCATTGATCACCAACTCTGTTCCGCTGTGATGCAAGTTTCTGTGGGTCCAGTCTATATAGAGCTGCGTAATACGGTGATCGCCATCCAGGATCGGCGGTCTCTTTGTTTTCTCTGGAATGTTTTCTGTAGCTATTATACGACTGCGCAGAGTGATCATACCGTTGTTCATCTCTGCGGGCAACGAATATAGGCGGCTGTTTCGGTCGACACCCCTCCCGCGCCGCAGCTCCAGGAGGTCGGCGCCGAAGGAGTCCTCTTGTACTGCCTTCACTAGAAGGTCCTCGGCGCCGTGGGTGTGTTCTGCGGACAGAAGCACGATGTTCCGGGAGCTGACAGCGGGGCGAGGTGCCGCGCTCCCCGACGTGGTTTTCGTGTTCGTCTTGCGCCAATCTGGATCCTTCTCTCGGGATTTTGCTGATCTCTTGTATAGAACCTGTCTCTTGGTTGTTCTACACAAGCCTATAAACTGTAGAACTCTCGCGGTAGCGCGCAATAGGCGCTCCCACCTTGAAAATCTGTTAGGGTCAGGAATAGCTTCTAATATCTTTATCTGTGCTCTCCGGGACTCTGTCACTGTTGTTGTTCGCTCTTCGCCTGTGTTCTCCGTGACGACAGGCTTTTCACTGGGCCAAAAAGACGAATCTTCTGACAGGAACGACGGTCCGTTGTACCACGGGTGATGAGAGTTGAAGTCTGCAGGGACGTCTCTGGTAGCAGCGTCGGCGATGTTCAACTTCGTAGGTACCCAGCGCCAGTCATCTATTTTGCTGTATTCTTCTATAGTGGCCAGTCGATGTGCGACGAACGGCTTGTAAGCTCGGGGGCCTTTTCTTATCCATGCCAGTACTGTCTTGCTGTCTGTCCAGTATATTGTAGCCTCCGGTTTCACGCGATGTTCTTCTATTACAGCTACAGCGATGCGGCTTCCCATCACGGCGGCCTGGAGCTCGAGGCGCGGTATGGAGATGACTTTGAGTGGTGCCACTCTCGCCTTGGCCATGACAAGTGATACGTGCACTCTACCGTCAGGTGTAGTAGCGCGCCAATATACCGCTGCTGCGTAGGCTGTCTCGCTGGCATCTGTGAAGACATGTACTTGTAGCGATTCTGCTTGGCTGAATCCGGGGTAACATCTGGGTATTCTTACAGCCTGCAGGTCTTCCATATGGCGTATCCATGATGACCACAACTTCGATAGACTGTCGTTGAGCTTCTCGTCCCATTCTGTTCGGTACCGCCAGGCTTCCTGTAGTATTTTCTTTGCTTGAACTGTCACAGGTGCTGCTAATCCGAGAGGATCGTACAATGACATCACGATTTTCAACGCTTCTCTCTTGGTAGGTGTCGTCTTCTTCAACAGCTTTTCAGGGAGTCGTACGAGCTTGAGGTTGAATCTGAGTTCATCATCTCTCGGGTTCCATATTAAACCAAGTACTTTCTCTTCACATCCTTTACTGGCAATACTGACATTTTCTGTCGGGTTTTGACTCGGTTCCATGTTCTCCTTGACCTCGCTACTGTTAGAAGCCCATTTGCGTAGTTCAAAATGCGCTTCTCTGTGTATGTCCCGAACCTTGGTTGCTACGCGTGTCGCCTCTTCTTCGCTTGGAAAGCTGTCTAGATAGTCGTCCATGTAGTGGTTCTCTACGATAGCTTCCACCGCTTCAGGACTCACGTGCTGGTGTTTCTGAGCGTTCCAGTTCTTGGCGAAGATTGCTGTGCACGGTGAGCTTGCTGCGCCGAATATAATTGACTTCATGCGGTATTCTTGAGGGGCGCCCTCCCGCCGGTCACCTCTCCACAGGTAACGGAGTGCGTCTCTGTCTTCTGTTCTGACTCGCACCTGCATGAACATCTCTGCTATGTCCGCTGAGACGGCGGCGCGATGGCGACGGAATCTCATCATCACGCCTGGTAGTGACTGTAGCAGGTCCGGTCCTGTGAGGAGGCAATCGTTAAGTGACATCCCTTTCGTTTTCGCAGCGGCGTCGTGCACTATGCGCAGCTTCTCTGGCTTCATGGGGTTGTGGACATCGAAGTGAGGTAAGTACCAAGTCTTCCCGGGTGTAGTTTCCCTTGGAGCTTCTTCTGCATATCCCTTTTCTATTAGCGAGTTCATCTGTTCTGTATATCTTGCTTTCAGCTCGATATTTCTATCTAATTTCTTCTCTATATACGCAAGCCTCTTTGTTGCGTTTTCATAACTATCGGGCATAACAATTTCTGTATTCTTCCAGAGAAGAGCCGTTTCTATATGCCCATCTTCTATCTGTTTCGTACTCTTCTCCAGAATTTCTTCGGCCTGCTTTGCCGGATCTGTCTTCGGACGACGTGGATTGATAATCAAAGATTCGAGCGCAAAATATTCTCTCAGCTGTGCCTCTAGGTTTTCTTCTGTGCTTGACACTTGATGAACAAAGTGAACGCTGTGTCCTAGCGTTCGTGAGCGCGCGCCGTGCAACACCCATCCAAGTGGTGTCAGCGATGCGACGGGTTGGTGACCAGGGCCTCTCTTCATATCACTCGCGATGAGAAGATGCCAGTTGTCTTGCCCGATGAGGATCTTCGGCACGCCAACGTCGTACACCAACTTGTCTTTGATGTCTTGCAGGTGTGTGCAGTCCCTGAGATCTTCCTCGGTGACCTTTTGCGGCGTCAGGTGCAGTCCTGGAACTGTGTGCGCGCACAGTGGCACTTCCTTGCCTTCAGTGGCTCTCATTGTAATGTCTATTCTTCTTGACTTCGGCATGTCTATAGAAGTGTCACCGATAGCACGTATCGTGAAAGGGTCCAGGCTTCCTTCTGCTCCGACCGCGTTGGCTATGTCTTCATCTATGAGGGAGATCGTGGAACCATCATCTAACAGCGCGAACGTCGATGCCTCTCCCGCCGGTCCGACAATCTGCACAGGAACTATCTTCAGGTAGGCTTGGGGTTTGGCTGTCATACTCGAACTTGCAACCACTTCACTTTTCTCACTGTCAGCTTCTGGTGTTCTGTTTTTCCTTTCGTAGTGCAGAAGCCGGTTGTGTGTTGCGGTGCATCCCCCTACGTCGCATTTCCTTGACTTGCATGTATGTCCCTGGCGGCGTGAGCGCAGACATCTGAAGCACAGGCCGTGCTTCTTGGCCAGATCCCATCTTCTGTCAGCGTCGCTTGCTAGAAACTTCTGGCAGCCAGACGGGTAGTGTCCCTCGCGTTCGCAGATCTTGCAGTACTGTGTGGTAACTGGGTACTTCTCGGTAGCTGTGTGGGTCCTCTGCACGACGCGACGCGTAGGCTGGCCGTCAGTGATGTTCTCTGCCGGCGCGAAGGCACTGCAGTAGCGAGCGTATTTGGTGACGAAGTCGCTGAATCGGCTGAGGTCCGGCTTCGAGTCGTATTTTTCTGTGTAGGTCCGGTACCACTGTACGCGTAGCGAGTTCGGCAGCTTCTCGGTCAGCACACGCAGGAGCTCCGCATTGATGAGGTAGTGTTCTTTCTTCAATGCTTGAAGTGTCACTACACCGCTTCTTATTTTGCTTGCGAACGTGCAGATGTCCTTCGGTGCTTCGCTACATCGTGGCAGCGTCCTCAGCTTGTCTGTCTCCGCTTGGGCAATGGAGTCTGGTCTTCCGAATTGTAGCTCCAATTCCTTCATGATGTCGTCCGGTTTCGCATGTCCAATCAGTTCCGAACTGACGGTTTCAAGTGCTCTTCCTTTGAGACTTTTTCTCAATCTTGCTGTATTTTCCACGTCGTTGAAATATCTTCTAGTGGTGTCGTATATCGCACGAAACGACAACCACTCGGTATGCGCCCCGCTGAACGTTGGTAGTGTCATGATGACCTTCGATACCGCTGGGTGTGGCGACGGACCAGCGGTGTCCAGCGGCTTCCTATCCACGAGCGCTGCTATGGCGGAGGTGAGTTCAGTGATAAACGGCTTCAGTGAATCTCCTCCCTGTTGACGAATGGCCTTTTCCTTCAAAGGGTCTTCATCCTGTTTGTTGACGTCTTCAGCGTCCTGTAAATTGTTGACAGTTTTCGTGTCACTATTGGCCCTGGGGGCCGGGGCCGGCAGATCGGTTCTTCTTCCGATGTCGGCTTCTATATTTTCTATCTGCGGTTCCGGAGCCTCTTCTAACCACGATCGCACGTAGTCGTCCTTCGAACGGCCATCTTCTTCGTAGTCATCCGATTCCGCAGCATCTTCAGCCTTCTGTAGCGCCAACTGCGCCAACTGTAATCTAATCTTCAAGATTTCTTCACGCGCTTTCAACACGTTTCTATTCGACCGGTTTGTCGTCACTGACCGCACCGTTCGACGTTCCTCTTGACTTTTCTGTATCTGTTCTGATCTATCTTCAATACTGCTCGGAGCCGCACGCGAACACAAACTTTCTGCAGGCCGCAATGTTCGATTCGAATCTTCTACCGCACGGTGAGCAGCCGCCCGTTCACTCGACGCAACGCGCAGTGTCGACTCGGCGGCGACCGGAACGCACGGCAGTGTACCGGCGCTTGTCGACGGAGACTGCGGCGCCATCTGGTGTCGAATGCACGGAGCTCCGGTGCGCGCGGGCGCCGGGACGCTCGTTGACGGTCCAGCTTCAGCGTCGATTGTCCATGCTTCGGGAGCTCTCCCTTTGGATCTTGTCACCGGCATCTTGATAGATCTTCTGTAATACGTCTCGATTCTTCAATTTTCAGGCGTGGAACGTCGACGGGACACGCTTTTCAGGCCTCCTGTGGGATCCGGCTCGAAGGACCAGCAAATGTACCGGACGGGCGAACTCGGGGCTGAGGTTACTATGGCGATGGTTACGATAACAGCCGTCAAGTCGCTGACGTCCTATACACGGTGTGTGGACTGTACTATAGCGGTTACTGGTCTCGGTGTGGAGGCGCTGAAAGGCGTGTCATACGATGTGCGGGTCGGGACTTCGATAAATAATACACATGCTTCACTGTTCAGTTGTCTTGAGGTTTCTGGCTGGCTCCATTCGGTTCTTGAGGCTTGAAGATGAGGTTTCTTGAGCACCCAATATCGATCGATACGGTGTCGCTTAGGTACCCCAGAGCTTTACCGTAACGAGAGCCGGCCAGAAACCACTGTTCAACAATTTTATTTTATTTTAAAAAATTACACATTTCTGCTTATAACTATGGAACTATGCTAGCTAGCGTGATGGTACGACCAGTGCCGCGTAGGGCACGAAAAGACCTAGCTAGTGCTATAATGTTTACCTTTCGGAAGTTAGGTCTAGGTATAGATAACTTAGGTTTTATGTTAAAAATCTAAGCTGCGGTCATGTTTACAAAGAGAAAAAGTTTAATAACTTCATAACTATGATATATAGGAATATAATTCCTTCAACATCCTATAGCGCCTTTCTTAGCGCATAAATAAAACACAATAGGTAAAACGTTTTATTAAAGCCTTATGACCTAGGAACACTGATATACCTAACTTGAGATAAAAAATGTACATTTTATCAGTAATGTTTACATATTCACAAAATATTTCTATAAACTATAGGAGAAACACAATATTACGTTATTTACACTATTTAACTATATTAATTAGGTCTATATGTGACCCAATTCGACACTATTTCTGAACTATAAACTTTATGGGTACAGTATACTTAAATAACACGTATGAAATTTATAATCATAATATGAATCTTAAGTTACTGTTGACGTTGTCGCGAACACATATTATTACCATTTCTATCATCTTTTTATCTATCAATATAGTCAGTTAAATTGATTACCGAGTTTTACTGATCTATAAACCTATATCTTATTACCCAGGGTGTGCGGACCGTACAAGTCGAACTTATAGAGAAACTCAAATATCGTAGCAGAATTGTATTTCACATCATATCAAAGGATATAAATGTGTATTTATTCACTTAAATCATAAAATAACATTTATAACCGTAATTCTAAAAACTTGTTGCATGTTCTCGAGATAAGAGCGTTTCCAGTTAGAACGGATGAATCCGCTGCAGAGTTGTAGCATAGTCCAAATAATATAAACCTACTTACCTATAACTTGTTAATAAGTTCGTTATTTATCATAATATGGTCTAGAAAACGTTAAAATAAACCGAGGACAACTGACTCCGTCGCGCTACGATGTTGCGCTCATGATAATGCATCCTAAGTACGTTCAAAACTAGTCAGCCATCGTTAACAGATATTAACTCTCTTTCCAATAACAATTACAATGAACAAGTGTTCTGACTTATTCCCTCACTCGATGTGTTTGCAATCCTACACAAGCAAAGAGAGTTTAGGCGCAGAACCAATCGCTTCATGTGCTTTGCAAAGCACGGGGGTGTGCAACACCGGCATTGGGATGCTATTGAGAATTTATAGACAGAGAAACTTATTTCCATTTTGTTGTCGCGACCCGGGAATGGTATTCAAGACCTCATGCACAGCAAATACATTCATTACTGCTGCTTAAGCTGTAATAATAAGTCGTTATCTACCAGTCAAAATGCATGTATTTGACACAATTTTATAATTAGCAGGGTACTAATACTGTACATTCATTAGCGGAGTGTGTAGTCAATAGGCGGATGCGGGTGGCTTGCAAAAACTCGTCGCGATATGCAGATGAGGTAGGTATACGCTGATATCCCGCAATCACACATAAAGACTTTATTAGTTTAGTGACTCAAAGATTGTAATAGTTTGTTTGTTTGTGGCGAAGTGACCACTGAAACCACAACGCCATCCTACACTAATTCGTGATACGAATTATACAAACATATTTGTAGTATGATGATGATACGAAAGATATACATACGAGCTCCATTGATGGTATTGACGGTATCAGGTAACATGCAGAATTATCTCGCAGAAATTATTTAGAACAAAGACGTTATATTTAAATTAAAGCATTTAATTGAATTATCCCATGTAGAATTTGAATTCACAGCACAGTGGCAAAGTGACTGCTTGCCTGGAGCACTATCCATGCAGTTAGCTACTTCAGCCATGTTGGTTCAAAATCGCAAAATTTCGTTTATACTTACAGCCAATTGTACTCCGTAAGCTTTGTGTTGTATTCCTACTCGCCACACGGTTACAACACAAGGTTATTTGTCTCCAATCCTGGGTACTACCTCAGCTGACTTGTGATTCAAGGTTTAGGCGATGACTTTGCTGTGTCAGACTTCACAAGAGAATGATCTTATTAATCCGGTGGTTTGTGATTGTCAGGAGTATGTCATGTCACGTAATCTATCACCATTAGCACGTCAACGTCGTATCGATATTAATCTAACAGCGCACAGCTCCATTACGCATTAATCTTATTTATAACTCTTTGGTTTATACAAACAGAATACATATATCACTGCTTTATAGCCACGAAAGGTTAGGCGACATTGTAATGCTCTCACATTTAGCCCGCTTGATTTAGGTCGCAAAACCTGTACCCACTTATAGTAAGGCGATTTATATGAACACATACATGGTTATATAGCTTCACGTCTTTATCCTCGTAGGCATATACAGATATGTATTTCCCCCACATTTCGCCAACTATTGCTGAAGTCCCACGGAATAGAGAGCAAGCCTTTGTCGTCTACCGGATATATTACCAGACTTCATGTTGTTACTTAAAATTTATTCACAGGAAAACATAATAACACTGTCCAGCCTAAAAATGAAACCTGATAAATCAGCAGCAATCGTATTCGCTACCACTGTGCCTACTACATATGTATGTATATCACTTATATAACCTTTTAGAAAAGCCTCTAGAACTCTCACTCACCGCAAATCGCAGTAACAGATTATGATACCTATGAGAGAATAAACTGCCTCGAAAAGCGGGCTCCTTCATAAAAATAATAATATTAGCTTTAGTATAAGAAAGGTTAGACTAGACCACCACGCTGTCCTAGTAGGTAGTAGTAGACAGACTTCACATATCTCCGAGAACGTTATGTACATTATGTAGAACTCACAGACATGTAGGCTTCTCCACAATGTTTCCCTTGACCGTTAAATCTTTTTCATATCGACAACAAACAAATCGCAATAGTACAGTCTTTATTGACATTCCATATCACACGAGCGAAGCCGTTAGCGTAACCTAGTTTAATATACATAAGTACCTACGCAGCACAGTTATAATATCGAACATTTACTAGCCCTAAAGCAATACTACAATAAAATCAAAGTACTATTTACGGGTTTGATCGAGGCTTATTTAAACAAGGCACTAGTTTCATCTGCGTAATGGTTCAAGTGGTCGTCTCGCCATTACCACTGCGCCGAGTGTTGTGTGTTCAATCCCACACGGAATACAAATTTTAGTGATTCATAAATAATTGTTGCCGATCTAGGTGTTTCTTGTGTCCGTTGTGTGAATGTTTGTCAATTCTACTGCGGCACAAAATTTATTCTTAGAGCGGTAGTTATTTTTGTATTTAAAATAAAAAATATGCCTAAAAGTAACGTTCGAGTAAACGTAAGACAATATTGTGTAATAGTGACTGACTGTTCGTTATGTTTTCAGAGCTGCACCGCTGCTTCGATTTACATGGAATTTCGTATAAATGTAGCCTTCTTCTTAGCCTTAATTATCCCAAGTCACTTGGGGTCGGCTTTTCTGGTCTAACCGGATTTGACTGGATATCAGTTTTTACACGGAGCGGCTGCCACCTGACCTCCGCAACCCGAAGGCTAACGATACCCTAAGGCAAGACCAGTGTCAGGATATTAGAGAGTATTGACTTTCCCAATAACGACTGCCATAGATGTTCATGGCAGCCGGAACCAACGGCTTAACGTGCTCTCCGAGGCACGGAGCAGGCGATAATTGTCAATCAATACGCACATAATTTCGAAAAGTCATATAACATCCGAAAGTCTGAGGTGCGCGACGTGGGTTCGAACCCGAGACCCTCTGCATTGTAGTCTGTTGGTCTCCCCACTTCGCTATCGCTGCTTTTCATATAAATGTAGCCTAAGAACTGAAAAAAGATACAGAAAGACCTTTTATACATAAGCAAGTAAAGTCGCGAGTATCAACTAGTATTAATATAAAAGCTTATTCGCGTGCATTTAATCATAGCAGTTACTATTTAAACTAGTGCTAATGAAGTTTGCTTCGAACTGCTAATGGTGACGAGTTCCTGGATTCAAACTCTGGTCGTGTAGTTAATGGACTTTTTTAATTTTTAAATGTCCTCGTGAGGCGGGCTCACGGGCTTTGATAAAAAGTGAAATGATGTTGCTTTTTGTGAGAATCGCTCATTCAAAGTCTGCAATTTGAAATAATATGAGCCATGATATTTATTTTATGTTTTCTGCCTCGGTGGCGCATAGGTAGTGGATACGACGATTACAGTGCACGAGGACTTCGGCTCGACGGGTTAAGCTCAGTTTAATTGGGTATTTCTGTCAGTGAATTCTCAGTTGTAGCACGGAGTATAGAACTGTCCGGTAGACAATACTCGTTTATTGGATAGAGTTTTACACTCCTTTCTACTACTGAGATTTACTTGCCTGGCTCACCTGCTACTACGTGGGACACGCTAAAACCATAGCTGGCGATATGCGTGTATAAAGGAACTCTGCCTACCCATACAGGGTTATAGGCGTGATACACATATTATTATCATGCTTATCTTATTATTCTCAAAAGACGAGTGGAGTCAGGTTACTTATTGTAAATATTACTACGTAAAGAACGACACTCATTCGATAGCAGTACGGCTGGTAGTACTACATTGCTGGCAACATTAGGTTGTCAATACTCGCGTTCAAACGAGACGCACTTTACGTTGCTTAGGTATGTACAACGTTATTGTTATTCCGCTCGCCACGTGCTTCCGTAATGAAGTAAAGAAGTTCGTGCCCAGCAGTGGGTGAGTTTATATATAGGGGTGATATAATAAATAATTATTATACATAATATGATGATTATAAAATAACTTCTTTGGGTGTATTTTTGTGTGTTCTTTTTATTTGTTAATGTATCTCAAGTTGACTTAGGCCTGATTCCTAAATCAAGATACAAGTCGTTTTACTTACAAATAGTTAACTTGTGTTGTGACACATATTCTATGAAATATATGTTGAAACTTAACTGTTCGTAACTAAAATAATTCGTACTTTGATATAGGAACCTGGCCTTAGGAATTGCTGCTTGCTTTGCCGCTTGCCTTGTCATTCACCTTGCATATCTACCGCTATTAATGAGGAAGTTAAGTTTTCTAGAAAAAAAATATTTTCTAAGTTTTAACTAGCCAGCGGAGCGGTATTGCATGTTCACATGTCTAATGACATAGAATCATCATAGAGCAAAGAAAAAACGTCGATAAATATATTATAATTTTTAAGTTGATGCATGAATATATTCGAATTTCTTAAACTTTGAATTAATGGAACATTTGATTTCCAACCTACGGGACGGATGTGCGTGACCAAACAAAGCGTGAGACGTAATTCTTTTGAAACCGCCTTGAACTAAATCATTTTATTATGAGAGATATATATACTAATATTATAAAGCCGAAGAGTTTATTTGTTAGTTTGGTTGAATGCCCTAATACCAGGAACTACTGGTTCGATTTGAAATATTCTTTTAGTGTTGGATAGCCCATTTATTGAGGAAGACTATAGGCTATATAACATCACGCTACGACCAATAGGAGCGGAGCATCAATAAAAAATGTTGCAAAACGGGAAAAATTCTCTTATGTGAAACAAACGAAATTGCACAAGTCAGCTAGTTTTATATAAAAGCATTATAGACTGCCTGAGTGGCGCAGAGGTATTGAATGCAACTGCATTACATTAAGTTCTGGGTCGGCCTAGTGTTATTGGATTTTACTATAAAGAAATTCTTAGTACGGATCCTGAAACGTAAACGGCAATGGCATCTACAACGTATGGTACTTAAAGTACTTTTATACTTACCGTGTATGAAAACGCAGAAGTGTTTTCTGTGACAAAAATAATGTGTACAAAATGTTGTGAAGATATCACAAAAAAATTGTTCGCTATCTACCTACGTCACAAAGGCGCGTTAAACGCTGCCCTGTGCCTCGTGTTAAATCAACATTTGCTCAAAGACACTATATTTAGCTTCTCATACGTATAATAAATGTAACCAAAAACATAAAGTAAGTAAATTGAATAATAATGAATAAAAAATGGTTTATTGTTTATTGTTTATTTTGTTATTTGTTGTTTATTGGCTAAAACCAATGGACTATGACGCTGTAGAAAATCTATTAAAAGTGTAATGAATGTTGCAGTCACACACACACTCACACAACACACACACTCACACAACACAGACACACACACACACGCACGCAGGCACGCACGCACACATACACACACACAGCCACGCACGCACGCATACACACAAACACACACACACACACACACACGCACTTACCAAGAAATAATTTTAAGAATATTTTTTTGTTTTATTTATAAGTGTTATTTTATCCTTTAAATTAATTACCTAGTATTCTATTTGATATAAAACTATTATCAACATAAGGGGAAGACACTGTCACCTGCAACACAGTGTTTACTAGCGCGAGTGTTAGGGAATTCTATAACATAATTGTATCGATTTAATGTCAATAAAGAATATTATTATTATTATTAATAATGGCAATGCACTCGCCCTATATTTCGTGGTAAAATCATACCTAGTGAAAAAAGGAAGTTTATTAAACCACTGTCTGTGCCTTCGGAGATATAGACGTGACAGACAAATAGATAGTATTTGGTAGTTTGTGATAATTATGAATACACAGCTTAAATCCATTTTTATTATGTGAACTGTCTTGAAAGCATGCTAGACAAGATTTTCAAAAAATATTTATAGTGGCATGTAGCGCCAAACATTAATATGTTAAGCGGTTTAAACTCATTTATTGCGATCGACGTTTCGCGTGATCAGAAGGCTGGTCTTTTCTTAGCCCAAAGAATCAGCATTGCCATTCAACGTGGCAATGCTGCCAGTCTTCTGGGCACGTTACCAGTTGACAGCGATGCTGAAGAATTCTACGATGCCTAAACCATTTTTGTAAATATTTAGTATTATAATTATTTGTGTTTTTGTAATTATGTTAATTATGTTATCTTTTTTAGTACATTTGTAAATATAGGTTACATGCATATTGTATATAAAATAATAACATTATTACTTACCGAAAATATTTGGCAAGATGCTTTAATTTTCAAATAAGTATCGATATTTGTTTCATTGTTCTTTTGAGAATAAATATTCTTTAAACCGATATTTGCTTATGATTCGAATTATAAATATTTATTGCGATCATATAGGCAGATAAATAAGTAATCTTTTTAAAAAGAAATTACTTTGCTAGATTTTTTTTTGGGTTACAAACTTCTAATATTCTTGGTAACCCTTCAGCAAAGCTAGAATGCTTGTGTTAGGACTGGGTTCACGTCGGTAATGCAATGGGTGGATTTTAAATACGTCACCCGTCATCCCGATCGCAATTTCGATGCCGTATCCATTCGACTACCACCATATGGGTGTTATGTGAGGCGTTATATTCCTCCAATCATGGCATCTTCACTTCATATCGTAAAAACATTTTATGAGATCCGTATTTACATTTAATTATTGTAATTGCTACCACGCCGATGTAATTAAAGTATATAAACAATTATAGTGCACATTTTGCGATATAACCGTTGGCCACGAACGTAACTGCTTATCTTGATGAGTGAAGTGCAAAGTTAATTAAAATAATTGGTAGCTGGGGGATGTTCACAGTCGAGTATTTTTATTACCATGTTGAGGATCCGTTTGAGTGGTACCCGTCGTTGCCTATTATTCGGTGATAGAGAAAATTTTACATTAAATGTAATGACGTAGGACTGACGGCTTGAGGATCTTGTACTTGTTTTTAATTACACCTAGTAGCAGACGAGCTAGCGGCTCATCTGATGATGAGTGTCAACCGTGGTTCATGGATTTCGGCAATATCAAGGGTACTCGTGCTAGATGGGAACGCTTCCAGGGTAAAATGGATGAACGTTGCTACGGCGAGGAAAGATACGATGGTAGAAAAGCGATGACGGTTCCAACAGTTCAGAACAGTTCCTTAGAGCTCTCACTAAGAAAGACAAGGCAGAGGGACCCGAAAACCGTCCGCTGTTTCAGCGTCTCAATTTGTCTATGAGACTGGGATCATCCCCGATTCAGATCATCTATTATGTAGGTAAATCTTATCTTATCTTATGTGGGGGCCAGTCATTGCAGACCGGCGACACTTCGACCCAGTGGGATCATTTGTGTCGAAACTCTCCCAATAACGACTGCCACAGATGTTCATGGCAGCCGGGACCGACGGCTTAACGTGCTCTCCGAGGCACGGAGCAGGCGATAATTGTCAATCAATACGCACATAATTTCGAAAAGTCATATAACTTCCGAAAGTCAGTGGTACGCGACGTGGGTTCGAACCCGAGACCCTCTGCATTGCAGTCTGTTGGTCTCTCCACTGAGCTATCGCTGTTCTCATGTAGGTAGATAGTACGAGTTTATTTCCAAAAAGCACAGGCATATATATACATCCACGTTTCGTGAGCTTTGTTTCTAAGAGCCACTTATTATACAGCGAACCTGTAGTTGTCTGCCGAGAACTTTGCCAAATTCCATGATTTTACCTAAAACTTCCTAACAGATTTTCCAATAATACTTTTCCCGACCGACCAACAACTCCCAATAGACTAAGGAAGCAGTAAAATTATACATAACTAACTATCTCTGCGGTTTAAACCTCGTTAATGAATGGTTTTTTTGCGTATCTATTTTCAATATTACAATAGCTTCTTAACAATTACATAAAGTGCCCATATATATACATATTTTTGCTCGAACTAGGTTAAACATATACCTATGTCGAGCGAGGAAGTACTTTTATACTATTTCACTTTAAATGAATTTACATTTTACATTAATGCTTCACTCCTGTGGCCCGTAACGTGGTGTTATATACAGCTTATAAGCTATTAGAATACCTTTCTTGCTCAAGAATTGGGCTAACAAACGCAAAAAAACTGATGATCCCGTGATTAATATAATACGCAACTTCGCTGTTTTGCACAGTCAGGTAATTCACAGAATACGGACACGACGGCTAGCATACGTAATAGGGATACCGTGAGTGTAGTGTGTGACAGTACATGTACAACAATATGTCAAAAGTGATGGTGAATCAAGATTCTCCTGCCTAACAAACCGAGACATGACATCGCAGCACCAGTCATCTTGTGACCACGGCCGGTGTAACCTGGTCGAAACGTCAAGCATAAAAAAGGTAAACATTATGCATGATCGCGGTAATACCCATTACGTATTCTATATATATATAGCAAAAAAACTGTATCAAATCCGGCTGAAAGTACCAGAGTATTCAAGCAAAAAACAAACGAACTCTTCAGCTTTATTAAATTGTTAAAATAAATGTATGAAAAATATTTATTTACTATCAGTAGGCGTATTTTACATAGAATAAGCAGTTGACAGAAAGATCAGCTGCATTAATACTCAATCGTTAGTGTTATCATAGAAGACGCAACGTTGACACGTCCGGAGGTGGAACTGTTAATCCTGTAATTAATAAGTGTCATCAGCAGAGGGCTCGCTAACGTTTACAAGTCTGTTTGTTGACTTTGAATCGGGCTCCTCTCAATACATATAGTAACGACATCGTAAAATTTGTTGTAAAAATAACTAACAATTACATATTGATCGTCCGCTAGGCGATCACTAGTAGACAACCTGCTAGTGATCGATCACCTAGCGATCGATCAATATAAAACAATACTTCGAATATAATTATTATTCTTATAAATTTTAGCTTCCTGAACCTCTATTCCATATGCTTTAACTATATCTAATGTAACAACCAATTTTCCGAATAGCAACGATAGCCACTAGGCTAAATAGTAGTAATAGTATAAGTAGTAATAAATGCACTAGCATTAATGCCCAAAGTGGTCCATGTGGACCCCTAGGGGTCCACGGGAGACTCAATGGGGTCAGCAAAACGGGGGTCAAAAAGATCAGCCTGCCTACTGTGGTAGGTTTAGACCCGAGAATTTCTAAAAGAAAAAAGGTCAGCTCGTTGGGAGTTGACCAATTTTTTTAATTTTAGTCAAGGAATACGATAGAAATGTAGCTGCAGAGGTCCACCGGAACCTGCAAAATTTTATATATAATATGTTCTCCGTGCTAAGATAGAAAATTTCTTGCAAAGAAATCCTAAAAACACTTCGCACGACACAGAAATCGAGCCCGTCACCTCAGCAGTCGCATTCAATACCGCTACGCCTCCGAGGTAGTTTTATAAAAGCGTAGACAAAGACTTATTGACTCTATTCTATCTAATTTACAAAATAAATAGTAATTTAATGTAGATTTGGAGGCCTCTGTTACCTAACTGTTTTTCGAAACGGACAACTATTTAAATGCGCTATGTTGGTAGCCATTTAATTTTTATGAGCTATTCATTATCAAAACTCATTAGGTACAAATATTTTTATTGTTTAGCATTAATTATAGGAATGCGAGTGTGAAGCACACGCGCATACATTGTGGTATAATTGAGTGCATACCTTTGTGGGTAGGTAGTTGTGTGGGCGGATCATACGTGAGTGTGACAATGGCCTAGTATTGTAGTTGAGCGGCGTATAAATGAACAGGCTAATTGAATCGGAGCTGCTAATTAGCAGTTGTAGTGTTGGTGCACTGAAGCGCGAACTCACCGCGTTCACCCCGCACTCACCTCGCATTCACCCCGCACTCACCCTCACCCCGCGCTATTACTACCACCGTCAGCTGTCGATTACCGTCCGCCCCGCTACGTATACAGTTGCCGGAAGCAAACCTCTTATGATGCATGGTTTCTATTTTTTCATGAGAATGACAGGAATTTTTTGAAATTTTTGGGAGGGCAAGGTATGTGAGCATAAAAACGAAGGAATACAGGATGTCAAAGAGAAATTACCGGCGTAAGTTAAACTTGTTCTAAAATAGCCTTGTTTAATCATTAATAGTACCCGTTTAAATATTAGGGTTTAAAGTATGAAATTGCCGATTTCTACTGAAAAATTGAAACTCGTTTTTTCTAAGATGTACCATATTTATTTAATCATTATCTATATATTGCTGTCATCTAAACGGAAGTTCATTAATGTCTTTACGATAGAACTCCGGGGATCTAGATTCGACAAACTGTGTAAAAGCATTTTGTACTGGGTAGAACATTTTTATCACGTAGAAAATTGTCCAAATCACAAAAAAACATGGTAGTCCTTTGGAGCAAGGTCTGACGAGTACGGAGGATGACATATGGTTTCTAACTGCAGCTCCTGTAGAGTTACAATGGTTTTTCGTGCAGTGTGAGGTCTTGCATTATCATGGAGCAATAATGGTGACAATCGATTAACGAGTCGGGGCTGTTTCACTGGCAGTTTCGCCATAATTTTTTCGAAGTTCGGCACAGTAAACAACTGTTGTTATTGCTTGACCAGACCTGATAAAGCTATAGTCAATAACACCATGAAGAGACCACCAAACAGTTACTATTAGGTACCTTTTTATTGGTAAGCTTTGCTTTAGGGCACTGTTGCGGCGTTTGACCTGGGGTCAGCCATTGCATTTTTCGCTTACGGTTATCGTAAAGAATCCACTTTTCGTCACATGTCACAATTCGATCCAATATTTCTTCGTTTCTGTACCGATTCAACAAGGCAATACAAGTTTCAACACGCATTTCTTTCTGCAGATCAGTCAAATCATGAGGCAACCATCTTTCATATTTTTTTATCTTATTGATTTGATGCAAATGAGTCAATATTGTAGTTAGAATAACGTTAAACAATGCCGCTAATTCCTGGGTAGTTTGACTCGGATTGGCTTCCACCATCTCCATCAATTCAGCGTTATTCACCTGGGTGGGCGGTCTTCTACGTGGTTCGTTCTTCAAGAAGTTTTCATTACGAAAGCGTTTAAACCAAAAACGCACGGTGCGTTCATTAGCAGTCTCCTCTCCAAATGCAGCGTTGATATTATTGCGAGCCATTTCAGCCGCGTAGTTCCGCGTCGGAACTCGTATTCAAAAATGACTTGGATTTTTGCAGTAACCATCTTTCCCGTCTAAGCTGCATAAAAAAAACAGCTGAAAGTCGAAAAACGAATGACGCAATTTTTAAAAGAAAATCTTACTGGTATCATGTAAAAAACTTTCACTTGAAAATCTCACACCATGAAGGTTTTATGTCAAATCAAAGTATCTATTACTGTACAACGACAACTTCATACTTTAACCCCTATTGTCTCTATATATTTAATATGTTTCGCTGGCTCCGTGACGTAAATTTACGCTTCTGTTCGCATGTGATCATGAAGTCTCAGCGTCCATTCCCAGTTCGCGTAAAGTGTTGTTGGGCTTTACTGTTAGGAAATGGGCAGTAGAAGCATGAAATATGATGAATAAATATAAAAAATTGCTTTGGTCATCGAAAATATCGATTTCCAAAAATTTTATTTTGTGTCCTACAAAGTTAATATAAGAACAACAAAGTCACAGTAAAACATCTAATTGTTGGTAATGACTTTTTATGTTCCTATTGTTTTAACAAGTTTGGAATGGGTGATGCTTTGGTCAAAAACCATTCATTACGGCGCACTTAAATATTTCCGAGTCACTTTTTTGTGACATCTCCTGCAGTAGGAATAAAGCTTGTGTCGCGAGAGGCTGTACAAACATTCAAACAACGGACACAAAGAACATTTAGACTCGGAACAACCACTGTGAATCACACAAATTTGTCATGTATGCGATGCTCAGTGGGGACCAACAGACTGCAATGCAGAGGGTCTCGGTTTCGAACCCACGTCGCGCACCTCTGACTTTCGGAAGTTATATGACTTTTCGAAATTATGTGCGTATTGATTGACAATTATCGCTTGCTCCGTGCCTTGGAGAGCACTTTAAGCCGTCGGTCCCGGCTGCCATAAACATCTATGGCAGTCGTTAAATGTAGGTACCCTATGTCCTTTTTTCCCTGACGTGTATACGAAATGTCTGGTCGAGTAGTTGAGGCGTGAAAGCATAACAAACAAATAAACTCACATTCGCATTAATAGTTACCTATATTTTAATTTGGATATTCTCAAGCATACGTGGACTTTATAATTTGCTGTATCCTTATGCATGCGACACGTATGAATTTATAGTTCTAATTCCGAGACATTGATCAGATTAATGTGCTGATGCTCTCTATTTTGTTTCACAGAAGTAAGCTCGTCAAGTTTATTTCGTAATTGTATTTTTGTAATTAATATTAAAGATTACGCCAAGGCAATTTTCAGTTTTTATTATATAAACTGTATAGAAATAACAGGTACTAATTTATAAAAGTTTTATATCATACAAATATTAATATCCTAATCCCCTATATGATAATCCCTTATAATATAAACGTTTTCAGACTTTTACGAATTGTACTGAACTTGGGTATGTAATGCAATTAATTTTGATCTCGCTTATGCTCAATTTATTTGTGGATTACTTATTTTGTGTGTAGTGATCTCACATTACTCGCTCTATTCAAGGATGAAGCGGGTTCCTAAGCAATTAAAATGGAAGGAATGCTTTAATAAAATATAAATTCAGATGTAATTTTTAGGGCATGATGGGCGCAATTTTGCTTTATTAGCCTCTAAATTCTAATTAAGAAAAACATATATACATAGTCTTACGTCTCTATAGGTACTCGAAGAAGTAGACATATCGCACCCTTAATAAAACAGAGACTTATCTCAGTATTTTGGATTAAACAAATTTGAACTCTATTGCAAAGATTTAATACAAACATAATATTAGTATTTAACATATACAATTAGAGTTCAAATTGCCTTACTTTAAAATTTTTTTAAGTCGCTGTTTTATTAAGAGTGCGATATGTACACCTCTGCCTACCGTTTCGAGTACAGAGACGTATTACATTTCACCCACATTCCGTTAGCTATAGTTTTATGGTTGACCAGATGTGCCTGCGGTTTCACTCGCGTTTATGATTACTGCGCTGCCCCCGTGGGTCGTAGCGTGATGGTATGTAGCCTATAGCCTTCCTTGATAAATGAGCTATCCAACACTAAAATAAATTTTCAATTCGGTCCAGTTGTTCCTGAAATTAGCGCGTTCAAACAAACAAACTCTTCAGCTTTATAATATTAGTAAAGATTAGTACCAAGCTATCAATTATCCGCAAACAGTTCCCAACTCTATATTGCCACAAAAAAAATCTTAACAATAAAATCCAATAACAGTTTTCCCAACACGGTAATCGAACCCAAGGCTCTGTGCTCAGCATTCTCTACTGCAGCGCCAAAGCACTCGATAAGAAGAGAGAGGCAGAAAATATTTTGTAGTGCTATTTTATGAATCGTTTTAACAATTACTAAGTAATACTATGAATGTTTTTAAATGCGTGTATATTTCAGTTTGTTATGGTAGCTAGGGTAGTGTCAATGACGTAGCAGCGTTGGACACAGGGCGCATCTTGCCGACTTGTAGTTTGACATCTCACTAGCGCGCTCATTATTTACTGTCATAACTGTTCCTTTAGGCGGAGCTCGGTCGCTTCTCGAGCTAATTAATGAGCCCCGAATGCCAAACAACACTAAGTTATTACCGCCACCGGTGCTCTTTCACTTTTGATACATCTCTGTTTGAAACGTCTTGTGTACTTAACTAATCTTCCGCTCCAGTGAACATAAAATATGTTCTGATGGGACAATTTATTGATTATAAGCATTTATTTAGTGGAAGTTTCGTTTTTTATACTGAGTAGCATACGCCTTGATATGGCCTGTGTTTGGTAACTGAATTTATATATTTATTATCCAATAACACAAATAACCTTACAGGCTGAAACCAAGCAATGTAACACTATCTTCTCCTAGCCTTTATTATTCCCAAGTCACATGGGGTCAACTTTTCTAGTCTAACCGGATTTGACTGGATTTCAGTTTTTACACGGAGCGGCCGCCTCCTGACCTTCGGGATATTAGAGGGTACTGACTTTTCCATTAACGACTGCCATAGATGTTCACGGCAGCCGGGACCGACGGCTTAACGTGCTCTCCGAGGCACGGAGCAGGCGATAATTGTCAATCAATACGCACATAATTTCGAAAAGTCAAGTAACTTCTGAAAGTCAGAGGTGCGCGACGTGGGTTCGAACTCGAGACCCTCTGCATTGCAGTCTGTTGATCTCGCCACTGAGCTATCGCTGCTATTTGCAGCAATGTAACACTGTAAAGAAACATATTAATTTTACTGATAATAAAAAACTTTATGCAGTGCTATCTCTGTGAATTTACACAGACCTGACCCTATGTAAAAGAAGTCTCGCTGTTACTAGTAATGTACATAATTGCATTACTGTACACAAAGCAATACCTGCTTTAAATTGTTAAATATACATACATACATACATAGATTCACGCCTGTTTCCCAGAGAGGTAGGCAGAGACTACGAGGATTTCCATTTGCTACGATCCGGACAAACTTCTCTGGCTTCATACACTTTCATCATATTCCTCATACACGCCCGTCGATTCAAGGTGCTCTGAACCTGGCCTATGTCCAGAACGCCTCCGATTTGATCGAGAAACGTTCGCCTAGGTCTTCCTCTTGCGACTGTTCCATTCACACTAGCCTGCATAATACATAATTGTTAAATATGCGGCACACATACTTATAATGTTATCAATACATTCAAATGATTCGGATATAATTATGCACATTGCTAGCTGCTATCCCAAGTCTTCATATCACGGGTAACTCTCACAAGTAGTTGTTCCGAGTCTGGATGTTATTTGTGTCCGTTGTTTGAATGTTTGTAAAGTCCTCCGCGACACGGGAATTACTCCTAGTGCGGGAATTGTCTTTAGAGAAATATAATCTACATAACATTATTTAGCTGCGTACTTCTGCAGCATGACTAATTGTTCTAAGCGACTTTTCTCAGGTCCTAGAAGCAATTCACCTAAGACCTTTACAATAAATCGTATTTTCACTAACCGTCATTCGCTGAAGTCTGCGACGAGCGAAATGTGCCAAAACAGATGGTCACAGTTAAGTGATAAAATAAACACTTTTTGTTTAATACAAATATAAAATATACATTTACCATAACAATGAATGTGTTTACAATTACTTCGTGTAAATAACTTAAAACAATTAATATTTTCGCCTACAAAATTACGTAAATATGCATGAAAAATGCAAAAACGTAAGCTCGAATTACGTGATTTTTAGATTATAACAGTTGAAATCTATCCTATTTTACAGCTTAAACGAAACATAAATAGTTATATTACAATTTGTCCGTCCCAAATATTTATGTTATTGGTTGACAATAAAGATACATATTTATCAAAAAAGCACTTCAAATCCTCCATATAATTTTACTATGGCGGCTGCGCGCCGATTTGAATATGCACCGCACGAGCTCTGTCATTATCTGTCTTACGCTCGGCGCAGTCTTAAACGGAGTATACATTATCGGATCACAACTGTCCTGTGCTGAACACACAAAGTACTTAACGATCGCACTGGCGATACGTAGTGACATTTATGACGATACTTTACACGCATGAATTATCTTGTTAACACAACACAAAAGCTCGCGCCCGACGTACTCATATTTATTGAGTGCGACGCGCGCGCATCCCTCCTTACGTATTTACAGATAACGTATGTCCTCCACAAAGCTCTCCACTTTGTCTCCATTTCCGACATGCGTCTGATCAAACGCGCACAGCTCCGTGATTAAACTGCTGTCAAGCTACTCTATAAATGTGTCCGTTTATAAGTTTGTTGTAAGTGTGGACAATCGATTTTATCATCTCTTACTTGACTGTAAAGTGTGTGTCACTTCATATCTGTAGACTACATGAGTATTCTGTCTTCTTATTTTGTATATTATATGTACAGCATTGCAGTGTCTAGAAACTTAAAATTGTACACACGGCCTTTGTCATAATATAACATAGGCATGCAAGTAAGAAATGGTTTAAACACTTCAGGGTTACAGGCGCAATCATGCCTTTTAAACACATATGTAGGTATATACTAAGCATGATCGTCGTAATACTGGATTTCTGTAATATTTAAAAGAAGGGGATTTCAAAATTAGTAGATAGAATGTTGTATATAGAGCCTTGCTGATTTCAGTATGAATGGGCCGGCTCGACCGGGGAAGGACAACCCTCTCACAGAATATCGACGTGAAATAGCAGTATTCCTACTGTTGTGTTTCGTTCGGTGAGTGAGAATGCCGGAGGTCCAATCACCCTCTTTCCCAGTTCCCATTTCCCGCTCCTTCCCATTTCCTTTCCTAAAGGGTTGGCAACGCACAAGTGATGCCTCTGGTGTTGCAGGTGTCCATAAGCTACGGTGACCACTTACCATCAGGTGGGCCGTATGCTTGGTTGCCACCTTAGTAGTATAAAAAAATAACATTTTGGATGTTTCTATTAAATCCGCTCATAGTGGAACACTCAGCAATGGCGATCCAGAGTGTGTAAGCCACATGAAAGTATATTTAAGTTTCGCACGTGTGATCAACACTGCAACAATTAAGAACTGCGGTGCCCTTGCTGAACCTTAAGGAACTGTTAAGCCTTTCTTCTGATAGCAACAACAACACGTCGTTTTACTGCGTTTTTCTTTATTAGACTTAGTGAGACTAACTGACCCGCGCAACTTCGTCTGCGTCACATAAGAGATATTTCCTGTTTTCGCAAAATTTTTCATTAATGCTCCGCTTGTATTAGTCGTAGCGTGATGTTATACAGACTATAGCATTTCTCGAGCAATGGGCTGTCCAACACTAAAAGAATTTATCAATTCGAACCAGTAGTTCCTGAGATTAGCGCTTTTAACCAAACAAACAAACAAACTCTTCAGTTTTATAATATTAGTATAAGTATAGATTGAATTTATTGCTGAAGAAACTATTGACTGTATGCTGACAGTGTAAGCGTAAGCTCGATTATAAACCTGTTCAAAACACATTTATAATGTAATATATTTTTTGTTAACGGCATATATTATATATATGTAGGTACACTTGGTCAACACCAAAAGACCTACTATGAAAAGTAATCGCCTAAGTTTCGGACTGATTGTACAATTAAACACGTGACGTAATGTTTTGATCGCAATAAAATCTACCAGGAGGTGCTCTACAACATAGCAATGTCACATGGAAACAATAACTTCAAGTTAAATCTTTTTTTAATATTACTTTCTATCCGAAATTTCGGTTGCACATTTTCATTGGAGACTTTCTGTTTTCTTTACCTTTGACTTTGATCAAGTCAATGTCCCGTTAAAGTTAACGGACTGCTAATGAAAATCTCTTGACAAAAAACCCAACAAAACTTTCCCAGAATCGAATCCGGTGCATCATGCACAGCAGTCACATACACTATCGGGGCCTCACGGAGGATCTGTTTACGGACACATCAGTACATAATATAATATCTATGACTATTATTGTAGTTACAGCAACTATAGCATGCAAAGCGGGGACTCCGTTCGGCTGCCAGACAGAGACATAAAATTCTATTAACCCCTGGCACACGTACAACTGCTTGAATTAATGTGCATATTAAATAGTTAAATATTGCTCATTTTAATGGTGAAGGAAAACATTGAGAAGAGCTCTTCATGTCTGAAAGTTCTCCGTAATGTTCTTGAATGTATGGCTGCCGACACGCCCTGTTCCAGCATGGACTATGGCCTAACATATCCTAACCTAATCATACTGAAACAAGTCTAGTGCTAATGATAGTTTTTTAAAAAGATCTGATTTGAAATATAGTATTTAAATCAACATTTTTAAATCCACAAGTCGATAAATCTCGTTATGCAAAGGAATGAAAATCCGATCATCATAAATACACACATACATGGTCTTACGCTTTTATCTTCGAAAGAGTAAGCAGAGGTGTGGAAGTATTTTGCTTACCTATTTGGAGCCTATTGTCGTATACTGATAACCCTAATAACACCCTACCCAGGAATCGAACCCTCATGCCCAGCAGGACTACAACCAACGCTGCGCTACCTAAACAATCATCATCAGTATATGGTGTGTATTTCTAATCGGCGAATATACAAGAACAAATCCTATAGAAATACAAGAGCAGCGATAGCTCAGTGAGAAGACCAACAGACTGCAATGCAGAGGGTCTCGGGTTCGAACCCACGTCGCGCACCTCTGACTTTCGGAAGTTATATGACTTTTCGAAATTATGTGCGTATTGATTGACAATTATCGCCTGCTCCGTGCCTCGGAGAGCACGTTAAGCCGTTGGTCCCGGCTGCCATGAACATCTATGGCAGTCGTTATTGGGAAAGTCAGTACCCTCTAATATCCTGACACTGGTCTAGCCTTAGGGTATCGTTAGCCTTCGGGTTGCGGAGGTCAGGTGGCAGCCGCTCTGTGTAAAAACAGATATTCAGTCAAACCCGGTTAGACCAGAAAAGCCGACCCCAAGTGACTTGGGAATAATAAAGGCTAAGACAGAAGAAGAAATCCTATAGAAATACATCTAAAATGTAGCAGTACTGACGTCACGCACATCACATGCGCATCGCGCTCGCAGTAATTGACGGCCTGAAATAATAGCTATTGACGTGATCACTTTGTACGAACAAGTTTAACATTCGCAACATTACAATACAAGCTCCGTTGAGCGCACGGAAGCACGGACGAACGGACGGACACGGCTCATTCATACCGCTATTATGAAGACTTACATCGGTAACAATACTCAACATAGTTTATATTTACACGCCGCCCAGTGTGGAGGGGAGGGGAACGCGATTTATGCGCGCGCGCAAGACAGCGCGAGATTTATCGCGCGACGCCCGCGCACGTGCGCAAGCGGTATCGTACCGCACCGCTACAGACACTACATCACACAACACTTGTATTGTTCTAATGAGACATTGAGTGTATGGCAAGTTCCATGTCTGTATTTAAAGTAAGTATTAAGAATATAAAGTGACATTTTACACAGCTGACGATATCTGCTTGTAATATGGTTATCCCTAGGTATAGGTTACGGTTGGTGTTCACTTTAATCATTGAATAACAAGAAGAGACGCTGACTATAGATCTTTTGAGTGATGACAGATATAGTCAAGCGGGCTATAACTTGTGAAGCTGACTAAGTAAGTTCCCTCACGCCATTAAAAAACCTAAGCTGCTAATATGGAGATGTATAGTGTTCCTGTGATGATTAGGCTCCCATTTTCAAGGAGGCTGTACTGCGATGTCAGTTTGTTCATTATTATCATTTGTAGTCATTCATCAGCACTTCATTGTTGTCCGTACTTTGCGAACGTCCATGGGGTGAGGTAATCGCTTCCCGTCAGGAGGAGCATGTTTTTATTGCTCTTAGTGACAGACCAGCCAGCGGCCTGTATGGTAGGCCGTAACAACCGCTCCTAGAACTTTATGCCTTAGCTTAGGAACTACAGAAACACATTTAATTACACTACTTCCTATCGTACAGAAACTTTTATAATTTTTTTTTTTTTTTATAATAATTTATTCAATAATAATAACGTTATTATATATATATATATATATATATATATATATATATTCATAATACATGGGTATACATTTTTGTTATTAGTCTAAAATAATATTATACTACAATAAATTATAATTATCCTTAATCTGGTACTTGTTTTACTTATACTTTAATCGGCCGACATTGTGCATTCTAATTTAATTTCAAGCGCTAGGTTTAATAAAGTGGTTGCCTGAACTAGGTTTAGACCTGTGTTTCAGGCTATATCTCTACTTACAAAAAATATATGCCAAGTAATATTAGTTTTGGTCAATGTGCATAAACTTAAAATAAAATATGTATATTGATACAATAAAAATACTTAAATTACATACATTACATTGTTTATAACTTAGACTATATATATCTAAAATTCTATTTAATCTATTATATAAAAATGGTCCTAGGAATAAGAAGAATTTATTTACAAAGGCATGTAAACAGGCCTAGTCTGCCCTTCAATCGTTGCACAAATCTGCTTAAGGACTGACCAAAGATAATTTGTAGCAGCGTTTTACGTACTTATTAAGGTCGACGCGAGTTAAATAGGAAAAACCATACCAACAAGTTCAAAACCAAAGAAATATTTTTTTATAAATACAGTATTGCTATCTGAATAGCAAACTTGTAATAGAATAAGGGGAAGTAGTAAGTAGAACTAATACTGCAGATAGAACAATATCGAACCGTTAGCGGTATCGGTTTCTCAGCTACTCGAGTGAGGTCAAAGAAACTTACCCGTGTCACCTATATTACCTGGACAGCCTGCCAACCTGGGTAATATTCTGACTCATATCTAAAATTTATGCTTTTCTAGCTTATCAAAATTCGATCTAATCAAGTATATAAGTTTATTGGTAAGTCTATGTTATAACATGAAACAACATAGTAAAAAACAATGGCTTTGTTAAGATAAATGGGCAACCGATTGGTTGATTTTAGTGGCGAACGAGCTTATGGTTCCCTGATCGTAAGCTGTTATCCTAAATTATAATAGCTTGCAACAACAAGAATATCACTAGCGCGTTTCGGTTCTAGAGAAAGATTTATATTAGGATGAAAATTGTGATGAGAAAAAGGAAAGAAATGGGAGAAGTAGGCATGTTAGCCACCGGTACACTTACTTGCCGAAAAAAAGAAAAAACTGTGTTTTTAAATACTCTTCCTGCATTTGGTATAATTCCTGTGACGTGAAAAATTTACGAGTATTTAAACAACAGACACAAAGAACATCCAGACTTAGAACAACTGTTTCTGGATTACACTACTTTTGGAAACTTATGGAACTAGAACCCATAATACTCAGCGCAGAGGCAATGGCGAAGCGGCCACATAAACCACTACGCCAATCTACATGGGTGGCGTAATGGTTCATAATGGTCGGATTCAACGACTCTTCGGCCGTGGAATCTGACTCATGCAGTCAGATGTGATCAGTGCTACGACTCTTAAGCTAGTTTCCTGTAACAGGGTAATAATTTATCAACCCAGCTGGCACATACAATCTCCAAGAAAGTGACAGGGCAAGATCTTCCTGTAAAATTGGCAGTATATTGTTAAATTTCATGATCCAAGAAATGTTTCTATTAAAAGTTTAATGGGCTAATATCCTGTCAAGTCTTAGAATACTAGACATAATACTGAATTTCCTAGCATTTACATGACACTCCACCGCTATTACCACTTTTCAAGGATAGTATGTGAAACGGTTGAAATTAAAAGAAGCATCGCAATTTTGACTGGATAGATGAATATCGTTTATCTATATCTTGTAATCCATTCATCAGCAGATGTAGACTTCGTAATGACTTAGTTCGTCAGTAAGTAAAAGTCGTTACTTTTGTGTGTCAAAATAACGACATTATGAATGTTAATAACAACGACCAAGTGAGAGTATTTACCGAAATTCGCACTTCAAGATGGCGCTGCTGAGCTTACACCAGTACAAGATCGAGGCTAATTACCTGAAAGTTCTGGAATAAATGGGTATGTATAGGTTACCTTTAAATAATATATTACACGACATGCTATCACGCCCATACGTCCAGAAGGACATTGGTAGGGATATATTTCAAACTAATTTCTATAGCTATGTTTATGTCCTACGTGGGTAATATGGAATAGGAAAAGAGCCTATTATCATTTATTGGGCACAGCTCCAAACTGTGTGAGCATTTCTTTACAGGGCCGGCCAATAGCACTTTGCCTATCGATTTCGAGACCCCATGACTGTAGATATGAGTCATGGTATCTTATTTCACTTCATATTTTGAACAGAGCTATTATTTTGACCACTGGACGATATTACTAATTTCAGATTCTATGGTTTATTATAATTGTAAAATAAATCTATTCTTACAGTTGAGTGTAGACACATTCATAACAGCGTGTCATCGTGAAGAGCTACTAAACGTTTGTGGAAGCATTAAGCTAATCAGCTACATATAAATCGATCGTGCGTTGAGCAGGTACAAATCAAACGGATGCATGTGTCGCACTCCGGCTGTAGCAGCTCCAGTAAGGTACCGCGGAGTGGCCGCTTGGCCGCTGCGTACGACGACGAGATTTACAACGGTGATTATTGGCGGCAGTAAATCCACAGCGGCGGCTTTGATTCCGCAGTCTGTCCACTAGTTATAATACAATAAACATATCAGCAGCGCACTGTACCTCCCCTCCCGCCTGCACCAACAAGCACTTTGTGTCGCACTACCGACGTTTCCTCCATTTAAATTAATTTATTTGTGAGCAAAGCGCCCGCGCAATGCAATAAGAAGCGCGGGGTGTTAGGGAGTGCGCGGTGGTGAGGTGCAGCAGCGCGGGCCGGAGGGGTGGGGCGCGGGCTCGTAAACATGTCAGCGAGGAGATGTATCGGTGCTCGGCCCGCCCGCTGCCCGCCGCCCGCCACCGCACCCGGTAACAGTAGTCAACAACGACATACAGCGTAAGTACTGACCCGCCGACTTATTCGGTAATACGTCTTAGTCGATAAAAAACAACGCGTCAATACATTTGCAGCGCGAATTTGAGTGCGTTATGAATGGCGACTCAACGCACCTCCTCCGCGAAGCGTAGCAACACAGCGCGTCTGCGACACTAAGATAAACGAGTGATCGGATTCCATTAAACGGCGGCGACACTGGACACCGCGCGGCGTGTACCGCGCAGCATTAAGTGCACGGTGAGTAATGCGTGCGAGTGGGCGTTTAACGATCGGCGCATATCTCAATACGCGCGCGGATAGCCAAATCTGTAGAGCAGCGGTGAAACGCTCTCCGGAGATTAAGGGCCGACGCGCCGCAACAAAAGTGGCATTCTCCGCGGGATTTATTGTACGTTATTTGTAGGCGGGCGCTGCGGGCCGCTCGATTTAGTCCCGGATTAAAACACAAAGGTAAATGTCGCGTGGTATATTTTTAGTCAGCGCATTTACGTCGCGCGGCTAATGTGCGCCGTGACACCGGCCGCGGTAAATCACCGCCGTTTGTCGCGCGTCACGGCTCGGGGAGACAACGCGACAAGCTGCCGCCGCCGTCTGTCGCACAGACAAGTCGCTCACGGGACGTCGCGAATCATTATTAAAATGAGATCAATTGTGTCTTAAATGGTAACGCAGGATCATTATGCGCGTGCAGAGCGCATGGCATGTGCCAATAGAAGGGCGCGCCGCAAAAAGCGACGTGTTCAAACGACGAGCCACCTCGTACGGATACATAATGCAGCGCGAACATTAGAAACTTAGAATAACTGAATAATATAACAGCTGCCGAGGTGGCGCATTTACATGATACGGGCGCTTACACCATTATCACCACACTCGTAAACTACTATCTACATATATTGTAGCTAGTTTATCAAACACTGTTCTTTAAAAAGAAAAGAATATATATTTATATCGATCCAGTAAAAACGAAAAATATATGTGCTTACATTGTATAAAATCTGGGCCACGAATAGGTAGAGAGGGCTTCCCGACCTAAGTTTGTGTTCATCTGAACACTAAGGTGCTAATATTTATGATAGTTATTTGCTTTTAATACCTACGAGATTCACATTTACACTGGGCTATTTCATATAATAAGATCTTGACGGAGGAGGGCGTATTGGTGCAGGAAATATTATAAGTGTATGCAAACACAATTGCCCTTCCTATTCCGTCACTCTCATATTCCGGCTCATTGGACGGCTATCCGACGCAGAACCAATGCCTTTATGTGCTTACCGAAGCACGGGGGTGCTAAATATTCTCGACAAAAACTTTGTAACTGAATCTGATTATCCACGATACAATCAAAATAATAAACAAACGCCCCGTATGATGATGATCACATGATCCTGTAACACTAGACTCGCGACAGCTGTTGACATTGCCATAAACAAGTGTAAACAGTTTACAGAACCAATTAGAGGTGTGACTCGAGATCATTGAGTTCACGACACTGCACGGTGGGTTAAGAAGGGCTCAACACCTCGTGCAAGTTAATCCTCGGAGCATCGCTACTAGAAGAGCCGGGGCGGGGTGAGCCCGCGGGCGCGAGCTAATCCCAGCGGGATTATGACTACACGACGTCTCAGCCAGCTTGCGCATATGTCCATTGAATAAACACAGGCCACGCTCCAATGTATTACGATTAGGACTACCAGGCTACGATATCAATATAAGTTTTTCTTTTTTGCAGGTGAACTAGCAAACAGTTAGGGGGCTAATACACACGAAGACACTTTTGTCTGATACCGTCGACATGGTAAAGTGTAAATATAAATAGTTACAAAGATGGGTTTTTAAAAATTTGTATAATTGTTTTTAAATGTTGTCTATGTCGAATGAAAGTGGCGGCTTTATTAAAGATAAAACAATTTTAAACGGCATTCGTTATTTTATTTGATGATATTCTATATATATATGTATCTATTAGCCAAATAGTCTACTTCGTGAGAATTGGTTCTTTCGTAAGCGGTACCACTGCTATTAACAGAGTTGTGTTTTTTAAGTATTGTCGAAATAAATCCAATTAACATAACCAATGTTCACTCTGTAAGGGAAAGGAGAGGAAAAACGAGTATCATGCAAGTAGATAGATATCTTGAGCAAATTCAATGAAATAGCTGTGTAACTCCCGTTTTCTTTAAATTTCTTATTGGCGTTGATTGCAAGGCATCTTCACTTTAAATCAATCAATCTATTGCAGTTCCCTACTAGACACAGGCCTCGCCTGATATGACCAAATTGCTGTTAACCGCCTTCTAGTTCGACTAAATCAAATTATTTAGGCCCTCAGTCCTACTAGCCGGTTGGCTTACCTTGCCTTTAGTATCTACTGTAATGTATGTATATATGTATCTTATGTGGGGGCCAGTCAGTGCAGACCGGCGACATTTCGACCCAGTGGGATCTTTTGTGTCGACACTCTCCCAATAACGAGTGCCATAGATGTTCATGGCAGCCGGGACCGACAGCTTAACGTGCTCTCCGAGGCACGGAGCAGGCGATAATTGTCAATCAATACGCATATATTATTAATTTAACTTAATTTCGGAAAGTTATATAACTTCCGAAAGTCAGAGGTGCGCGACGTTGCTGTTGCTTCGAACCCGAGTCCCTCGAACTGTAATACTCGTTTGTCCCAACAGTCACCGGTCTTTTAGCAGACTTTACCAACTTATTACTATTTGAAGTTGCTTATTTTGCTTGCTATGTCAAAACCGTGCCTCAATCGTGCATGGTTTTTGCATTGACTGGCTCACTATTACACGGGTTGTAAAACTATACCTGGCAAAATGTGTATAATACACCTCTATCCACTCCTTCGCGGGTCTTGGCGTGAGTCTATATATGTATTAATGTCAAAACTGCTGTGAATTTAATGTGCAGGCTTGGTTGAGCATAAAATCAGGAAACGTCCTCACAAATTGTAATCTTTTGTCACCCCTACAATCAAGCGACTCGTATATGTTACATGTGCACTGTTACGATTGTTTACGTAGCGACTGCGATGTAAGGATTAACACAAGTAATCCCACAGGAACACTCCTGTCTACAACTGAATGTTAACTAATTTGACTGTTCGCTGATTACGGCGCGAACGTGCCTAAGCTACTGAGTAGCGGGGCAATGCCCACTGTATTTAGATAGTTTAAAACGATTTACTAATCTATCGTACGAGGGTTTACGTATAGATATGCGAGATGCGATGTCACGTGAAGCCCTGTTTGGCTTCCTTTGATCTTTCGTAAAATAATATAAAACTAATATTGACTGCTTTAGTGGCCGTGTCCGTGCCTCGGAGAGCACGTTCAGCCGTCGGTCCCGGCTGCCATGACATCTATGGCAGTCGTTATTGGGAAAGTCAGTACCCTCTAATATCCTGACACTGGTCTAGCCTTAGGGGGGTGTATCCCACTATTTCCATGGAAATGCAAAATGGAAAAAGTGGGACAAGCGTTTTATACAAATTATATCCCATTATTTCCATTACGGCAAAAAACCGCTAGTACCCGGAAAGAAAAACGGTAGTAAAACCTTATTCCACCTAATCTGTTCATAAGGTACTGGTAGTTGACGAAAATGAAAAGTTATTTGTTTTTTTAACAAATAAATATTTTTATTTAAAATATTTTTTTTTAAATTAATATAACGGCAGTAGAATATGTAGCTAAAACTATTATTAAAATTCTAAAGTAACTACGTAAAGTGCTGGGAACTTACTGGGGATACTGTTAGCGACCCTCGGCATTTAGTTTTATGGCGTTTGTTGCATTTCCATAAAGTATTATTATTTTTATAGACTATGTGTTTAGTATATTCATATCCCATGTGCAATAATACAACACCCTTCCCACTTTTTATAAACTCCATGAATAAAATTATTTTATTATTATTCAGTCAATGAATCAATAACGCAATAGTGCATTAATAGAACTATAATAATAATGACAGCTGACACTATGTTCGAAAGAGGTTTTATCTAAAGAGGAAATATGTAAATATAGTTACCGTTTTTTAATCGCCGCGCCGCCCGCAATGGAAATAGTGGGAGACTCTGTCCCAGTATTTCCATCAATGGAAATACATAATGGAAATAGTGGGATTCACCCCCTTAGGGTATCGTTAGCCTTCGGGTTGCGAAGGTCAGGTGGCAGTCGCTCCGTGTAAAAACTGATATCCATTCAAATCCGGTTAGACCAGAAAAGCCGACCCCAAGTGACTTGGGAATAATAAAGGCTAAGAGAGAAGGATTGACTGCTTTAGTGGCGCAGTGATAGTGAATGCTACTGATGTGCATAAGACCTGACGTTCGATGAGGATCAGGCAAAGTGATATTAGGATTTTCTCTTAAGAAATTATCAGTAGCATAAAACTTGAACTGTGACCGGTAGACAGGAATAGACTCGTTTTGATTATCTGGCATCTAAAAAACATGGAACAGCAAAATATGAGTGCAAGATTCAGCAAACTTAACCCTAAGAAAATATAGGCGTGCGATCATGTAACTAGAGGACTACCTTTATTAACAAATAAATGTCACAGCACCAAGCTCGTATGTAATTAAACCAAACTGAACCCGTCGTGCATACCTATTATACAGCGACGTGCAATCATGAAATGTCGTGAAATACCGCAGGTCGGGCCGAACCGCGCCGCCGCACTGCCGCCGCGTAGAGTGACGCGTGTGATGAATTTATTCGCGAAATGAAGTGAGAGGTACCCTCACACCACGAGGGGGAAAGAGGAGAAAAGAGGGGAAAGCTGAGCAGCGTGGGGAAAGGAAAGGGACGCTTCTAAAGTTTCATTAACCGTGAAAATTACATTTCCCGTATCACTGCGGAGATGCTTTATATCAAATTGTTCGCGCAGAGCTGATTTGTTGAGTAATCACACGAACAATGAGGAGAAGGGACGCTCAACTGACTTTTTTATATTTTTAATGTGAACAATCGTATTCTTATATTCTTTTTAAAACGCTTTTAGTTTGTTTGTAACTGACTCCTTTGGACTTGATTTTGACCCACTTCAACGGTCAGACTTCATTTAAACGTTTGTCGACTTATCGAGGACCGATGACAAAAAAAAAGGTTAAAAATATCAAAATAATAGTTTAAAATACTAAAAAAACTTTTGTAAGATGTCTACAAAATAAATAATAAATAAGAGTATAAAAAAATTAATCATTATAGTGTAAATAGCGTGGGGTGCGGTTAAGAATATATCTTAGAAAGCACCCCACGCTTTTCTACATTAAAATGATTGAATGATCACTCTATTCTTATTATATTTTTACTTTTTAGTTTGGTTTTTTAAATAACGCGTGTTTTTTTTAGTTTTAAAACAATTTTTTTTTTATTTTGTAGACATCTTACAAAAGCTATTTAAAAGAAGATCTCTAGTAATTTGTGACACAATCATTTATTAGGTTCTCGTCGACAGTGAAAAGGGTGGAGCTCGAACTCACGATCTCTACATTGCAAGTTCAGTGCCTTCTCCATTGGGCTAAAAAAGGGTGGAGCTCGAACTCACGATCTCTACATTGCAAGTTCAATGCCTTCTCCATTGGGCTAAAAAGGGTGGAGCTCGAACTCACGATCTCTACATTGCAAGTTCAATGCCTTCTCCATTGGGCTAAAAAGGGTGGAGCTCGAACTCACGATCTCTACATTGCAAGTTCAATGCCTTCTCCATTGGGCTAAAAAAGGGTGGAGCTCGAACTCACGATCTCTACATTGCAAGTTCAATGCCTTCTCCATTGGGCTGCCGCCGTCGCTTATATTCCTTTACATGTTGTGTTACAGTGTACTTACGCAGAGTATTTGACTGACACCGGTATTCAAATTGTATAAGATATTTTTGTACCTTCGACTTATTAAGTTTTATGTAATGATGGCATGCCAAAATTTGTAGGTTTGGGTGAACAGGATAGAAGATAGAATGCGATGTTGATATTTATTTACTCATTAAAAATGTTCTAGATCCATTATACGTTTTTACGTTCTAATACATACATACACAATAACACACAAATTGCGGACGTGACGTGACGTTGCAGAAGTAAAATAAGTTTATTTTACTTCCTTTATAGTCGAAGGACCGTTTGAGATCCGCAGGTGTCTGTCACTTTACAGATGCTAATTAGGTATCTATTTACGATAGGCGACTTAGCTAAACTCTAGGCCAGTAGTTCCCAAAGTGGTCCAGATGGACCCCTAGGGGTCCACGGGAGACTCGACGAGGGTCTACGTTGGCGTGACAAAAAGAATGGGGGTTCACAATTCGTAAGCGTCCACGAAAATTTATTTGCTTTCGATAGTGAAGAACTAAAATGTTGGCTTGACTTCACCTATAAACGTCGATCGACGGATATTTTGAGGAATACGTCTCGCAAAAGACCAAGACTACAAAAAAAAAATTCAGCCCGCCTACCGTGGTAGGTTTAGTACCGAGAATTTCTAAATAAAAACAAGGAATATGGTAGAAATGTAGCTGCCGGGGGTCCACCGAAACCAGCAAAATTTTGAAAGTGGTCTATAAGAAAAAAGTCTAGAAACATCAAAAATCTCAACCAGTACAGCTAACCAGTATACCAGTAAGGTGTTACCAAATAGATTAAGGACGGCTCATCGAGCATAAGAATCAATAAAAAATTTGGTGACGCTATTTGGTTAAGAGCACAGCTAAAGTTTCAGCTAACAGGTAGTAAATCGACTTGTGGTTGGCACTCAAATACGTATCGATAACTATTTATATTTTTATGTGATTTTTATGAATTCCTTGTTCAAATATAAGTACTGATAGATAGGTTTCGTAGACTTGTTGTGTTTTGTAGACAGACATTACGAGTTTCCTCTTGCTACGAGCCTGACATATAGGTATATCTTGTTTTATCCACTCTTACTAGTTTCTTAACACACTTGTCAGCTAAAGCAAGAAAGCTACCTACTTTTACTTTTCGCCAGAATGTTTCAAGTTTCATAAGTGAAGTTTCGTGAGAAACAAAGAAACACTGTACACAAAGATCATACATCTAAACGCGTATTAACTTAGAAATCCTACTGCAGTACATCAACATCTGAAACGTATTGGGGCAGCATTTACTCGTGTTTATCGTTAGAAAATGCTAATTCAGTTCAGCGGAGATGTACTGAAGTAGCTTTTCTACATACGCGGCCCGGCTCCTATGTCAAAAGCAAATCGTTTAGCCTTGACCGGGGGCGGTCAATATTATGACACATAATCTATGAGACATATATTTAGATTAGATATAATTCTCATAGATGATGTGTCAATCAAATTAACTTTCCGTAAGTAAAACGACTCGTTTCTTAAATATAGGCATCGGACCAAAATATACATTTCAACACAGCGCTCACTCTTAAATCACTGAACAACTCAAATAACATAATAAGGTATACGCTATACAAACACTACTAAAGATAATATTGTCTTACGTTTACGCGAGTGTTAGGTATACATTGAAATTAAACCGGAACGGGAATTAAAGGGATGAAAAGGGAGAGGAAGGCCAAGGAAAAGATGGATGGACTGTGTGAGGATGGATATGAAAGGGAAAGGGGTAAATTAACAGATGACGGGTGACAGAGAAGCATGAAAGCTAAGGACATACTGCGCCGACCCCAAATAAATTGGGACCAGAGCAAGAGGATGATGATACGGATTTTGTCGCGTTGAAAGAACTACACTTCAGAACATTGAAACAACTACCATCTTAGTCTCCCCGTGAAAACAGTAATATCGGAGAAAAGTATCAACCTAAATATAAATAGTTTTAATTAATTTAAATAGCTTAAAATTGTAGTAACGTTCAATAATAGTAAGTGTTATAGTTCAAAATTATGTAATAAAAGTGTTGTGTAACAAAATCCGTATAAAGTAGTTTAATTTCAACCACTAGAGATACTAGATACGCAAGTAGCGATGCAAGAGTCGCGAGCGAGCCTGCGGAGGCTGCACCGAGTGGGCGGAGCTTACTCCGCGCGTCGAACGAACGCAGCCCACAGATAATTACCTCTTCGTTCTCACTGCGAATAAGGCATGATGGAGTATTGATACACCCGCAAGAAATACACCTCTAATGATATCTACTGTTCGACGAAACGATTATTTCATATGCGCTCGCTATTTATATCCTATGATTGCCTTGTGGGTCTTGCTGTAAGATTTAGCTTAAGTTTATCGCCGATTTTAAATGCCGGGTCGGATAATGTTATCGTTTTATATTTGGTAATTCTAACTGATTTAAAACTGCTACTAACTTTGAAATATGGACCGGGGCCTTAGCAATCTCAGTCTTGACAATGTCTAGGTGTGAGTGAGATAGCACCTCACAGTGTATAGCTTTGTCTCGTTCTCGCGCATGTAGTGCTTTATGAGATGGTGGTAAGGCCTTGTAGCTTACTAGGCGACAATAGCTTTACTATGACTAACTCAAGGTAACTAATGACAGCGATATCCTAGAGATCATTGTACTGCACGCAGATGACTCAAGTTCGGCGTCACGGCATGCAAATAGGCATTGTCGGCCTCAATGGTGTAGTGTAACCGACTGCCACGCCTGAGGTCGTGGGTTCGATTCCCGCACAAGTCAAGCATTTGTGTGCATGAACATGGATGTTTGTCTTGGTCTGGGTGTTTCTGTGTATAATATGTATGCATTTACAAAAAAAAAGTATATATGTATGTTTATCCATTGTCTAGTACCCATAGTACAAGCTCTGCTTAGTTTGGGCTAGATGGTGTTGTGTGTATGTGGTAGAATATTGTTATTATTATTATTATTATAGTTCAACATATGTAATACTTTACATAAGTTAAGCTTATGTAAAGACATCTATTTGGACGTTGGATACGAGTATTAGATTCGAGTAACCGGTATATGAAGTAAAGATAGTAGATAATAGTTGGAGGTAGTAGAGCCTCGCTGATTTCAGCATGAATGGGCCGGCTCGGCCGAGGAAGGACTACCCTCTCACAGAATATCGACGTGAAATAGCAGTATTCCTACTGTTGTGTTTCGTTCGGTAAGTGAGAGTACCGGAGGCCCAAACACTCCCTTTCCCCCTTCCCGCTCCTTCTCCTTCCCACTTCCTTTCCTAAAAGGTCAGCAACGCGTAAGTGATGCCTCTGGTGTTTATTTATTTATTTATTTATTTATTTATTTATTGACCATAAAACTTACGTCTATCTTTACAGGCAAGCCTAATGCGATAGAGTAGCTGAACTTAGACTATCTTATATCTATATCTATACTATACATACACTTACTATACACTATACTATACACTTAAACTAAGCTAGTTACTGCAGTGGCAATAAGCAGCACTTGTGAATACGTTCAGTGGACATGTGAACAAATCTATCTGGTCAGACAGCGTGTTGAGCACACGCAGCGCCCGGACGAGCGGCGCGCGCTGCAACAGGTTGGTGCGCGCGCGAGGCACCGCTAGCAGCGACGGCCGCCGGCGACGACCGAGGTACTCGTTCGGAACGCACAGCTGCATCGTCTCTAAGATACCCGGATTGTGGATCTTACCGCGCATTACACTAAACACGTAGGTAGCAAGAGCTACTTCCCTTCTTACTTCGAGTCTGTAATATCCCACCATTCCTAAAACAAATAAAGTAGGATACAGCAGTGGGTACCCTGGGAACACGCCATACTGCTTCATATATAAAAACCTAAGAAATTTGTTTTGTACTCGTTCTAACATTAATTTGTAGTTTTCTTCGTGTGGAGACCAAATGACCGCATTGCACTCCAAGTGGCTCTTTACGAGTGCTTCGTACAGAGCTTTCAAGGCCCCAATGTTGGTAAAATTATTACCCTGGCGTAAAACCACCCCCAAATTTCGGTACGCTTTCTTGCATACGTCTGTGATATGCTGCCGAAATTGTAGCTCGCGCTCAAAACGCACACCCAGGTCTCTTACCTCTGTGACGCGCTTTAACGGCAACCCATCCATGACATATTGGTACTGGCTCGGAGCTTGTGCTCGGCTAAACGATAGTACGGAGCACTTATCCACATTGAAGTACAGCTTATTGTGTTGCATGCGTCCATAGGCTACGGTGACCACTTTCCATCAGGTGGGCCGTATGCTTGTTTGCCAAAATAATAGTATAAAAAAAAAAGATGTGATCATATTTGCCTTTGGGATGGGATCCCCATGAATTTTAAATGACTGCACGCATGACGTAGTGATTTAAATGGTCGCCTCGCCAATGCCAATATGTCGAGTGTAGGTTCGAAATCAAAAGCGGTTTAGGAACATTTCGCACGAAATGTAATTTATAAAAAAAAAAGGTTTTTATAAATTGTATCTAAATAGAAATATACCTTTTTGGAACCACTTTGTTGTACGTGTGTAAAGAACACGTTTGTCAATAAAAAAATTCATAGATAATAGTGATGTAGGTCATCCTCTTGCCCTAGTCCCAATTTATTTGGGGTCGGCGCAGTATGTCCTTAACTTACATACTTCTCTATCACCCGTCATCTGAACATTTACCCCTTTCCCTTTCATATCCATCCTCACACAGTCCTTCCACCTTTTCCTTGGCCTTCCTCTCCCTTTTCGTCCCTCTACCCACATATTCATCACTTGCTTACCTACATACGTACCAACTCTTTGCATATCATGTCCATACCAAGCCAAACGATTTCCTTTCACCTTCTCGTCTATGGGCACCACTTTCAGACTACCTCTTACGTATTAATTCCTAATTCTGTCCATTCTCGTCACTCTACACATCCATCGTAACATTTTCATCTCTGCTACATGCAATCGTTTCTCATCCATCTTCTTAGTAGCCCAACACTCAGCTCCATACAGAACGACAGGCCTTATAACCGCCTTATACATGCGACCCTTTAATTTCAAAGGCAGTTTAGGATCGCATATTGTGCCCGAGATCTGTCGCCATTTCATCCATCCTGTGTTGATTCGTTGCCTAACATCCCGATCAATTTCGCCGTCATCTTGCAGAAGTGAACCGAGGTAGTGAAAGTCGGACCATACTGGTAAAGGTATACCGCTGAGTGTAACCGGTATAGGACTGGAGAGACCGCTAAAGTCACAGAACATGTATTCCATTTCGGTACTGCTTATTCCAAGGCCTACATTCTCCAGTCTCTGCTGCCACTCCTCCAGCTTACTCTGCACCTCTTGTCCACTCTCTGCTACCAAAACGATGTCATCGGCAAATAGCATGCACCAGGGTGCCTCTTCCTGTATGTTCGATTTTATAGCATCGATAATTAACAAGAAGAGTTATGAGCTAAGAGTCGACCCTTGGTGCAAGCTAACCGCTACATCGAATCTGGCTATGATACCAGCTGCGAACCGGACTTGCGTACGGCATTCAGCGTACATGGCTCGAATCAACTTCAGGTACTTTTCAGGCACTCCTTTTTTCTTAAGGGCCCACCATAAGACTCTACGCGGTACCCGGTCATATGCCTTCTCAAGTTCGACGAATACCATATGCAAATTTTTATGCGCCTCCCTGTTTTTCACATAATTGGCGAAGTGCAAAAATGGCATCCACCGTACCTGGACTAGGCATAAAACTCAATTACTTTTGCCCATACTTTCAAACTGTGAGGCATTAACTTTATTCCCCGATAATTGTTCCATTCTAGAGTATCACCCTTATTTCTAAAAATGGGCATCAGGTAACTTTTGCACCATTCCTCGGGTATTGTTTCCTCAGGCAACAACTTATTGAAGAATAACGTCAGCCACACCTATCCATCCTCTCCTAACGCCTTCCATGCTTCTACTGGTATTCCATCTGGTCCTAACGCCTTTCCATTCTTCATCGCACTGCCAGCCGTTTTCACCTCATCGTTACTTATTTCATTTACTAAACCAATATTTCACTTCATTCTCAAGATTTTCGCTCCAATCGTTCTCTTCATTCATTAACTTTTCAAAGTATGTCCTCCGCCTTTCTTTTATCCTATCATCATCCGTAAGAATCACTCCTGCTTCGTCTTTCATGCACTTGATATAGGATAAATCCCTCGCCTTTCTCTCTCTAGCCTTAACCATACGGTATAAGTATTTATGACCCTCGGGTTTTTACAGTAACTCGTATAATTGATTCAGGGCTTTAGCTATGGCAACGGCCTTTTGGGCTCTTTTCTTACATTCCTCATACTCCCTCTTCTTACTTCCTTGCAAAGTGTCATTGCCACTTTTCATCAGCTGCCATTCTTTAAACCTTGGTTTCTTTTCCTTGAGCGCACTCTGTACTTCTTTTGTCCACCACCACGTATCCTTATCTTTCATACGTTTCCCTTTCGATTCACCTAAAACATCCTTTGCCACACACCTTATGCATTTACTCATCTCTTCCCAACACTTATTTACGCAGAATCTTTCATATCGCCCATTTCCATCATTTTATCTACCACTCTATCTCTGAATTTTACTGCACATTCATCCTTCTCTAGCATATGCCATCTTATTTTTGGGGGCAGTTGCTCCTTGGTTCATTTTTAGCTCAGCCGAATCTTTAATTCGACCATGCATTCAGTAGGTACAGATTCCGGCAAGTGTACAAAATTCAATTTTCTTGACTGTATTTAAAAAAAAGCAAACTGCATAAGAACTCCCAGACTCGCCACGACTATATTTATGAATCAGACAAACTTTTGTCCCATGTGGGGATCCAACCCACAACACTCGGTGCAGCCGCAGTGTAGAGGCGACCACTAAGGCATTCGTGAAGTCAAGAAAAATAAGCAGGTACAGTCATCTGTCTCATAAAGGGTATTTACTCGTTGATCTAGAGTCGATCACTCTATAAGTATAAGTAAATGAATAACCCAATAAATCACCGACATTGTCGATCAATCTGAAAAGAATTCAAAATTTTACAGCCGACACAGTAGTCCAGAAATTCATTAGAATGTAAAACTGTTCATTAGCGGATAGTGCATGTAGTTTCATAAGCTAAAGGCTTGGTACAACGTTAGTAAATGCGACTGATATGCATGAGGTCTTGGATTGGAATCCCAGGTTGGCCCAACAAAAAGTTACTGGACTTTTCCACTTAGAAAGTGTAATAGTAGGCCGGATTCAAGAAGTTGGCGATGTTACACATCACCGTGCCTCAGAAAGCACATAAAACTGTTGGCCCTGTGCCTGATCTCTCTCCGGTTGTGTCGGATTGCCATCCCATCGGAATATGAAAGTTAGGGAATAAAGAGTGTACTTGTGTTGGCAATGTCATAAGACATTGGTTTGATTTCCGGTACTGCTTCAATGGCGTAGTGATACTAAATGCGACGCGCCTGCTTGACACGGGGTCCTGGACTCAACTCCTGAATCGTGACGTGTTATTGCAATTTTCTCTCAAGAAATTCTTGGCAGCAAAACGGAGTAGGGGCTGTGTCCAGTAGATGGTAATAGGCTTGCACCCTATAACGTGAGACCCGAAATCATAGCTCTAGCGTTTACCAGCGGCTCGGATACGACCCACCGAGAGCCACGCCACTTTAAACCTTATTTTACTAATCCTAACGATTATAATTTGTTGTTTTTTGGCTATAAATGGAATTCTTTGGGTTAATATAAAAGGAATATTCAAAGTAACGAACAGTTTAGTTTTTGACCTTTAGATTTATTTAGCTTAGTCAGTGATTTCATTTGCGCAATAAATTAACATTATTAACGTATTCTATGTATATAACGTACGTACTTAAAAAAATGCCAAATCTTTTATTTATCAACCGATTTATACACAACAGATACTAAATGTTATGTTACACGTACAGGCAAACAGTCTGTTCACGTTTTTAATTTACGTATCTACATTATAAAATTGTGAGTTAATATAGGTGAGTCTATATTAAATGCACTCCGTCAAACTTGTGCACCCTTCACCCCGATAAGTGCAGCCGTTCACATAGCCAGTAGTTCGATACCCAGCGGTCCGGAACTACAGCAGTATCGATCGCATAGCGCGCGTCATTATCAGCCACGCTCGCAATTACCGTCTAAACGTCTGAAATGTGCGGCGTGCCAGCCTCGCACCGCACCGCTCCGCTCAGCTCGGCCCGTAGCCACATAAATAAGACGCTGGTGCGAGACAAAGCCGATGCAGCGATTCTCCGATAGCGACACAAAGAGCGGCTCGTTTTGGTCGCGTTGTGCGCGAATGGCGACGGCGACGTGTTAATTCCGCGGGGCCGCGGCCGCGATACCATCTCGTTGGCCGACACAGATATATTATCGCTGTGACAATTATTCCGATAACGCACTGCCCTTCCCCCCTCGGCCCGCGCACGCCCCCGCTTGTGCTCCTATGGTCCTGCTGCACACAGCGAAAGTTTAATTGCTCCACGTCGATAGCCGCCGTCCGCCCCCGCGTCCACGCCATACACACACACACATATACAAACATAACAACATAGGTAACTTCGCTACGATAAACTAGTCTCTGTAGCGCAAAGGCTAGCAACTTAATAGCCTCCATATTGAATACAAAGTAAAGATTTTGCAGTTAAATGGATTTTGCGTCTGAAATGATTGTGGTAACGACAATATTAATTGTCCATCTAATCAGCGCAGTTGAATCTTAAAATCAAGCAATAATATATTATGTACAGTCTTAAGATTAAGTCTCAAAACAGTGACACTGTACATCATTATTATTGTACATGTAGACAGAATAAAATAATTTAAATTTAATTTAAACATTTTATTACATATTATCACATATTCACGCCTGGATAAACCTGTATATATACCTATTAATATACAATTTTTACTATACAAGAATATATACCTATAAACATACCTAATGCTTTACGGTGCTTAGAGGATTAGCAGTATGACAAAATTATCATGTGACTGCTAATACAGTGGCGCACATATTTATTTATATAACATTCCTAAAATACATGTTTTGGTCAAAGATCAACTTTGTTTAGACAGCTAAGACGTTGACGGACATTTTATAATTGCACTACCATATTCATTTAGTCGTTCGCCACATCGACAGCGCTAGCTTATAAACAGGTGCACTAATAAATTACACGTATATTATAAATACGTAATGAACAAGAGTCCAATTAAACACATATCACTCATAAGGCATGTTGCAAGTTTTGGCACTTGGACGATGCGCGCGATACAGTGAGTATGCGCTGGACACGGCGCGATAAATAACTGATCCGTCCGTCACTTCAGCTTTCAAACATTATTGATCTGATCGAGCAAGACGAGGTACTTGGCGCTACACTTTGCGCACATTCCGATACGATTCCTTTGTCTATACATACTCACTTATACATGTGTGCAACTAAGTGGATAATCATCTTTTGAGACAATCTGAGCGTCGTCAATTCCAGTGATCCGGGCGACAGCTTTCAGCGATACAACAATACAATGTTCCGTGAGAGTAACCCACTTAGATCCAAAATAGCCGGAGCGGCGCTTCGGGCCGCGTATCACACACATCCCAGTGCGCGTCACAGCTACTACTAATAATTAGCTAATGGCAGTCTCTCAACAAAATTCATTAAGCGAACATGTCAGCCAATTAACGTCAAAGCGCTGAGAGTGTCGGCGTTGTGTGTAACGTGAGATTTGTGATGTTTTCACGTGGAGGAGCAAAAAGAGGGTACTGTGGTGCAGGGTAGTTTGTAGGCGGCGCGCTCCCTGCAAACAAACCGTTAACGTCAGCGAGGCGGCGCGGGCGCAGCGTGCATGTGCGCGCCAGCCGCCGCCGCCACCGCCGCGCCGTGATCGATGGCAGTTCCGACAACACGCCACATTACACATGTCCAATTATCTCTAGTAGCACAAACCTCACTCACTTTTAATTAACTATGTTTTGCTACACAAATAGGTACGAGTATTTATGCCGCACCTACAATAACTAGAGCTCTCCTCATGATAACTCGAACAAACATCGGAGTTATTAGTTAAATCGTTCATAAGAGTAACAGCTAATAAAGTCAATGGCCAACGCATGACTACTTTGGTAACAAATAAATTTGAACTGAAAGTGTTATAATAATAACATACCTATCTTCCGATCGTTGGTGTAGTAACCATGATCTATCTTATATAATTTCTATTGAAGTACTATTCTATTTAAATTTCTTGTAGGAGAAACAATCGCCGACAAGTTAAATCTAGTGTTTAAATTAGGCAACTGCCGTATAATCTTATCAACCCAACCGCGTTAACCGTTTAAAATCTTTAAAGAAACTGCCCAATCCTTTGGGTAGTAAGTTTTAGACTGTATAACATAATTATAGCTTAATGGTATTAGTCACGATCGAAAGTCGTTGTAATAGAATTACAGCGACTCTCGATCGTGAATCGTAAATTCCGAAGATAAGGCATTGGATTTAGATCAACAGGTCCAGTATTCAAATCCCGCCCCTCTTGATACGACATAAGCCCGACGTAATACTAGTAATAAACTGTTTATAAGCGAGCTGACTAAAGTATTTTTTTTAACCTGCGGTCAGCCTATTAGCATCTTGACAAAACGTACTCGTTGTTTCTCTTCCAAACACACAAAAACACAAACCCTTCACCTTTATAATATAATATTTATCTGCTTATACGAAGCATAATACATAAACCATTAACCTAATGAGTCGCAGCGGCACACCAGTGGCCAGACAGATACTAGATTTTAAATAAATCTGGTATTCTCTAACTTCACATATAAATTTGAATATCAGCCAGGCTTTAAATACCCACTAACCTGGCACGTTAAAAAATCAAAGATACCATTTACTAGCCGAAAAAAGCTGTGTTTGATCATTAGGTAAGCCGCAGATATAATATTCCGTGGAGTTTAGCATCGGTGCGATCATTAGCCGTGACCTACACACGTGGTTACGGGCGCACATGTGCGGAGGTGTGCCAGATATTCCGCTAACGAGACTGTGCTTCCGTGCTGCGCCCGCGCCGGACATATGGTCCTTTGGGACACCACTCACATTGGCATGGCTGGTACGACTCTCAAGATGCGTCAATTTACATCCATCATACGTCACGATATTGTACCAATCTTCACAAATGGCGTAGTGGTTTAAGTGGTCGCTTGGCCACTGCCGCCGCACCGAGTATTGTGGGTTCCATTTCCACACAGGATAAAAATTTGTGTGATCCACAAATACCTAATTGTTTCGAGTCTGGGTATTAAGTTCGTTGTTTGAATGTTCGTAAAGTCACCCGTGATATGGGAATATAAAAAATAACAAACTTATATAGGGATATGTATCTATATAGATACATATCTCTATATAAGTTTGTTATTTTTTATCGTTGCCGAGGATATCCTCGAAGAGCTAGAGGTAGGCAGAGATCTATTACATATCCATATTTCGCCTGCTATTCTTTTAAGTCACGGACACAGTTCCAGACTTCCTGCTGAAACTTTCTTGACTCAACTCTGAATAACGTTATGCGTAACCCGGGCATCAAACCCATGACCCTCAGGCGCAGTAATCGCATTCAATATGGCTGCGCCAGCGAGGCGAGGTAAATAACAAAATATATAGGTACTAAATATTCATAAAGGAGAGGCTGTTTCGAGTACCTACTATCCGTTTAGCCGTATGAAAAAAGGCACGCCCATGTCTCTATCAGGCACATTTCTAGGCTCATATCTCTATTGAAAACAAAAAAAAAGAACCTAATTGAAGAACCTAGTAACTTATTACCAGACCCGGCAATCCAAACTTAATTTCACCATCAGTTATAAGCATAACTCATTACCAAAACCATTGCCAAGTATATATAGATAATATATAGATGTATTAAATACTTAGATGTAAACGATATGATATCAAGTATGTTTTCTATTTAGGGTGAGTAAGAACCTATCCTAAGTATAAAATACACTACACGGGCAACACACGTCATAATGTGGCACCCGCTTCTTCTATCAACTTGAAAACATTGACGGGTATTAGAATTTAGCCAGAATATAATGTCAAGCACTGAACCAAGACGACATTCATATAGATTGATTTAAGACATCACAAACAACATTATGACACGAAGAATGTGATACAGCTGCAGCAAAGCAAACGCTCATTTCGGCAGTATGTTGGCGACTATTAGCATTCAAACTAAAGGTTTTTGTGCAATGCGTCGCGGCTCCTGAGGGGCGATTGTGTCGAGGGACTGCGCGCTTGCGCAGACGAGCCGCCGCCGGTTCCCACGCGCGCGCGCATTCCGACACTACACACACACTCATCCCTGTATACCTCCACCTTTTGGCCTCACCGCCGAAACAGAACAAACTTATGCTATTCATAGCTTCATATAAAACTAATTCACCAAAACTCGTTCCAGGAAAACAAAGGAACGTCGCGCAGGATGCCGAGAATGTCGCCAATAAGGAAATAGCGAAGTCACACACTCACTCTCTGTATTACTAATACGTATGATATCATTTTATAATTCCATGATACGTCGCACGTTTTACCAGAACTCCGATATGGTTATACCACGCGGTGTATTGCAAATAATTCCAATTGATGCCGATAGAAGGTGGTTTTTACCCTGCGCCTCGCTTCACTCGCCAGAGCTTTGTACCTCGCCGGCTGATCATTATTTAGCGACACATTCTCATAACTCATAATTTATTACATACTCACTAACAGTGAATTGTCTCATCTGTAATTCAATAGGTAGTCGCTGCGCCATGTTACGATCGGCTCATGTTAATTCGCTTAATTTATTTCCAACTTGAACGAGGGGGCGCTTGTAAAAATGTCTTCAGTTAAGCGAGAGCCTCGTTCGAAGACGAAATTGCTTTGGACTGAATCTGTTCTGCTCTGCCGATCCATTTATTGCTCAATAGTTAGTGGCCTCTCCGCATCTCGTGATATGCATACTAACTTGCTGAAAGAGGGCACTGTCGAAATTCTAGTAGGTTGATTTGTTAGAGGTGTGACGTTGCGTTTTCGCCGCCGCGTCAGATTACGTTCGAGCGTCCACAACAAGATGAGCGAGATTAAGTCCTCACCGACTAACGTAACCAGCACTAATTATAATATTTATGACGCCATTAACGATCCATTAGCATAAATTAAGTGTCGCGACAAATTTCACGGTGTCGCAGACGAGCCGGGGTTTTATTTCAGTGCCGATGTTTAGTTAGGTGAGCTCGCCGTGAAACCGTGGAATGTGTATAATGTGTCCAAAAGCGTCTCGCGCGTACTATAAGTGCGACAGCGCGTTATTTGTGTGATGCGCGCGGCGATTGTCTCGAGGTGACAATGCTCGTCTATTTCAGCGGCGTAATGTGTCGCGTGTTTACAAACATCGTCCGCACCTAATGGCGCTATTTCCGTGCGTCACTGTCGTGTTGCATCGTGCTGCGACGCGCCGTACCGCTTGTTGCATTGTTTCTCTATATTTTGTCGCGCGGCTGCTACTGCCGCACTCAAATCCCGGATTGATGAGCTTTAGCTTTATGAGCGGCCACCATTTGATAATAATACGACCGCGCACACAATGGTTCCGATTTAGAAACACATTAGGTGATTTCAGAACGAAACACTCCACACACCGTCGCTATAATACTTATTTATTGAAATTCTTCCTCTCTCGACATTTAAGTTATAAATTATGTAATAGGTGCTTAAAGCATAATAAATATTGCTACGTAGCTATAATATTTTATAGTTTTTATAGTATACAGTAATTGTAAGTTAAAATTATAAAACAAATAACAATTTTGTTTTGAATACTGACGAACAGATCATTGTAATAAATTTTTAACACTGATTTTAGAAAGGCATTCGATTTTATTACTCTTGACATTGTGTTTATTAAAATGTATGCAGTATTGCGTATCATAACTCCGCTATTATTCTTTAATTAGTTTATAAAACTGTATTGAAACTGTTTTATATGCGTAAGTATTAATATAGGCAATAATAATATATTATTATGGTATTTCACAGGGAGCAAATGTGGAAGCAAACAGCAATATAGTAATGTTTAAGTCCCTCATATCTATTACACCCTAAAATTTTAATTTATCTTATCTACATATTTAACAATACTGTTCATACACATAGAACTAAATATGTTTCTTAATAAAGAAATTGACATCATCGTAGGCCTCATTTAATTATTGTTTAGATTTTGCTAAAAACCAAATAATAATTAAATTCATTAATAAGCCTCTATAGGTATCTTAGATTACTTAATTATGCTCTCGAGGCAGTGTGAAGTCTACAAAAGCAACACTAGACCAATGTGGTGAACTATACTGTTCACTTCGTATACTGAGAAATATGCTCTCGATAACAAGCAATGAGACAAAACTAGGTAATAAACATTACTGATACGACGAACAACAAAGGTTAACATAATATTGTCTTATGTTTACGCGAAACACTTTATACGGATTTTGTAAAAAAACCGTATAAAGTGTTTAATTTCAAAACAAAAGTTAAAATAATAAACTACTGTGACCTGGTAGAATTCCATAAAATTTGCTTCATTACCACGTTAAATGGCCAAAATCGACAATGGAATGTCCATATGATAACTATAAATCAAACATACTAACATTTCATACATGTGATGCGTTGCCACACTGTCCGGAGGATGCGTCTCGCTGAGGCGAAACTCAAAGACGCATATTAGTGTGCTAGAAGCAGAATATTCCCGGTTAGAGTACGCCCGGATCCCACAACGAAGTTGTCCATCATCGGAGGAGTTCGGTATAGTCAACCTTTTTCTTTTGCAATAGTTAGGCAATTTGAGGGCGTGTGGTGGGTTCTTCTCTCCGCAATTACTTAATATTCATATATGTAATATTCACTTACAGCTTTTTCCTGAAAGATTAAGCAGAGACTTCAGGTTTCCACTTGCTACGACTCAGTTATATCTTTCTTATTTTATTTACTCAGTTATCACGTTTTCATGTACACTTCAGTTTCAGGCCTAAATAAATAAAAATGACATTTCCTCACACAGAAATGTCTGCCAACCGTTTGTCTTAAATGTTTCCGCTGGCGTTAACATTGACAGCGAATGAATTCTGTATAGGCCTGCTAGTCAGACAAAATCGCCAAAGGTTCTTTAGCATAATTATGTTAATATATAAGTAATATTGACGGTACTACCTACCTTCCTTTTGTTATCTACATTATCATGTAAAACGTGTGTAGTAGATAATGTCAGTCATGTCAGCTCGCATATAATAAGCGTCAAAGGTACACGCGTAACACAAGAATGTTCGACGATACAATAAAGCGAAGAACGCGCGCATCGCGGCTCGGCGGCCGGCGCAGGCGCATACAACAGATACGCTTTCATTGTAGTGGACTAATATAAAATTGAGTCGACACAAATACCACAGTGTTCATTATTTAGCAATAAATGTGACGAATATACGAGCGCATTTTTCAGTGCAGAGCGCATACACGACTTCGAGCGCGCATCGAACTACTACAGGCGGCGACGCATTAACCACCGTTCTACGCACTATGGGACGCTGTTATGCAATACTGTGTCATACTAAAAGCAGATGAACTATATTATTAAAAAGATTAACGTGAGAAATTAATAATTTTACTATAGAAAATATATATTACAAGATTATGGGAATATTGTAGGACATGGTCCAATAGTGAAAAGACGTAGTGGAGATGTAATTTTTCTTAATTTGTGGGATGACACAGTATTCCATAACAACGTCCTAATAGACCATAAAAGGAAAGCTTTCAATATATACCTATAAATAAATAAACAAGGTAAAGTTTTATAGTAGATTGTAATAGAACTATTAAAAGTCGAGGTTATGTCCCTTTATGATTAAACATTTTAATTTCATACATTATTGCTGACTATTGAGAATTACGTACAAAATAGGATTGCGAAAGCTGTCTAGACATATATTTGAGCAACTAGAAAATGATATGCCTGCGCATTTTAAATTGTCAGAGATTTTTCGTTGTCTAGTAGCAGACATGCTGCGGTCCATCCTAATGAAACATTTTCTTATGCAATGCCAAAATAATAAAGTCAATCTTCTGGTTCAAGGACGAAAAGGAATGATTATTCTTCCCTTTTATCAGAAAGTAAATTCAAGCCCTTATGCGTAGCAGTCGTCCCCATCGTAGCAATCCACAACACACTAGTCAGTCTGAAGATAAAAATGGAACAAGATAAAGTTCTTTTTAATTATTGCTAAGTATTTAAAAATAACTTTATCATCATTTTTCATCTTGGCCTATCCTGAAACCGCGTTCGTGACCAGCAACAAAAACCTATAGAAATTTCACTAGATTGCATTAAAATAGCTCTTTCTTTATTATCTATACTCAAATTATGGCATCTAGGTAATTAACTATAGGTACAAATTTAGTAGGTATATATGTGTAAGTGCAGCTGTATGTGTGATGTTTTGTATCGGGACATCTGCGTCCACATAGTTTGTGACATTGTATACGCAGTTAATTCTAAATTTCTGACCGCCACGATAATAATGAATGCTACATTTGACATTTCATAATTAAGTTATTTATGTTAACATTGCATTTCACTTTATTATCACCTGGAAATACTTTTCATGTTACATCTTCATAGTTCTGTAGCTACTTAGTTGTGGGTGATCAAGCCTGACTAGTGATAGTCTTTGTTGTTTGGTGTTGATGAAGTCAATGGTTTCGTTGCCAAATTGGCTAGTGCTATTGTATTTTCTCTAGGGAAATTTGCAATACGACTGCTGTACATGAGGTTTCGGGTCATGAGGTTTGTCGGCCTCGATGGCGTAGTGGTTAGTGTAACCGACTGCCACGCTTGAGGTCGCAGGTTCGGTTTCCGCACAAGTCAAACATTTGTGTGCATGAACATGGCTGTTTGTCTTGGTCTGGGTGTTTCTATGTATAAAATGTAGGTATTTACAAAAAAAAATTATATAAGTATGTTTATCCATTGTCTAGAACCCATAGTACAAGCTCTGCTTAGTTTGGGCTAGATGGTGTTGTGTGTAGTAGGTGGTAGAATATTCTTAATTCTTGGGTCGAGCAAACTGTTATTGGAATTTTCTGTTTTAAATCTCAGGAGCAACATAAAGGCTGGAACTGTGCCCAGTAGGCGTTAATAGGGTCGCCCGCTATAACATGGGTCCAAAAACATAATTAGCGACATGTAGGGTATTACTGCCTACCCACACGTTCAGAGATATAGGCATGATACTTCATATATGTAAATTCACAGTATTAGCATAGAATCTGGAACTGTTATCCGTATAAGGCCTTCTATAATGTCGGGTCGGGCTAATAAAAAGTTATTGAGATATTCTGCCAAGAAATCTCAATAGCAGCGCGGAGTTAGGACGAGCGGTATGTCATCTTAGTGCCTTGAAAAACACATAAAGCCTCATTGGTTTTACGCCTAATCTAGTCCAGTCACTTCGGATTGATTGCTCATCCGACTATGAAAGCGATTAAATAGAGAATGCACTTGGTTTTGCGTAAACTCTTGAGCACTATAATATCTCCTATGCAGAGGTCTAGTCTCTGTTAAGATTAGGCACCGTAATTAAAATTCTATCTGGAGGACATTATTATACACATTTACCTTACTCTTCCGAGACATATAGGCGATGTTATATAAAAAACAAGTTAGGTACAATTAATTTCATATTATGCTTACCTATATACCTAGTAAATATTATATATCATGACCAGAGTTCTCGTTAGCTTCTTAATAAATATCAAACTAGTTTCTAGAGGACTTGATTTAGTTTTTTTTTATATCTTTGTGGCCATGTACGGAAGGTTAATTAAATATTTATGCTGTAATGATGCAGCATACAATGTAGCAGTGTACAATGTGACCTGTATAGGATACAAGACACTGCGACATGAAATCGCGTAATGGTGTGACATGCGGTATTGCGATGCGACGTCAATGTTGCGGACCGCGCTCTCGTGATTTTCGCAGAGTACGCAAACTACGACGTAGAATTTTTGGTTTGGTTATGCAACGCATTAATATGTTGTGGTTTTAATCCTAAGACTATACGTAACAAAGAATTGTGAGTTCAAAAAATTCTATGGCCGTGTCTATTTCTCCTATAAAATATTGATTATAAATTAAGAGCAGTGTAATTACATGGTGTGTAAAAGATTATAGTGTGCATGAGCAATGATGTTTATATGGGAAGAAGTTCCCATATATACATAACTGCTCATGCACAGCAGGCGTATGCATTTCCACTCCACCATTGAGGTAAGAGTCTAAAATCAAATCAAAATAATAATAATAATATAATATTCTATCACATACGTGTGTATACACAACACCATCTAGCCCAAACTAAGCAGAGCTTGTAATATGGGTACTAGACAATCGATAAACATACATATATACTTTTTTTTAATAAATACATACATATTATACATAGAAACACCCAGACCAAGACAAACATCCATGTTCATGCACACAAATGTTTAACTTGTGCGGGAATCAAACCCGCGACCTCAGGCGTGGTAGTCGGTTACACTAACCACTACGCCATCGAAAATGAATAAATATAGATGTTATTCAAAGAAATTTACCTCCGATACACAATAAAAAGCTTAAGATAGCCAGATCTTGTTATTCTATATTACATGCGAAGTAAGTAGCTTATTAATCGAAGTATAGACAGCAAAAGAATGAAGGCCTTTACTTCTGGGTCATCATAACTACTTGTCTACAGGCGGAGTGGAGTCGTTCAGCGGTCAAATATAAAAAATACTTAATTATATTTATACTTTTTCGTCTTCAGAGATTTAATTTTTTTAAATATGTCTTGTTAAATGGTAGGCAGCATTTAGCTTTCCTCGTCTGTAATTATTATTCTCACTGCTTATCCAATGTGAAAATGGCATAGAATCGCTACCAAATCAAATCACAATATATTTAGGCCACAAATTAACACTAACTAAACTATACTATGAATTTACCTGTTGCCAAGTTCAGCAAAGCTATGCCATAAGTATAATAAAACTTATTATACATAACATGTGGGTACTACAGCAACGATCCGCTATCGGCACTAAAAATATCAAGATATTCGATAATTGTTCAATTTAGCATTCTAATTTCGACTTATTCTTTGTCACTGAGTATTATTCGAATCACGATTCTTTTTTCATTTTATTGTATCCGATCGAGCTATACTTTTTCGTGGTCAGTTGAAGGTTTTAAAACTTCTTATATTCGACTATTCGACTGAATACATATTATATTACGTATGGATATTTGCACTAAGAATCTATCAATTAACTATTAATTCGTATAATGATCAAAGGCATTCGAATGTTTAATTAAAAATCGCTTATCACTGTACTCTAGGGATGCGACTTTGCCGTCGCGTCGCGTCGTGGGCGCGACAGCACAACTACACTGACGGACTCATAAACTGCATCAAAGTTCAGGATTACTTTGGAATTAATATTTTTGATAAGTATACAAAGTTTTTAAAGTAAATTAAATGAAACTGTCGAGACTGTCAATTAATCATTAAAAAAACACAAATTTAAAAAATATAACTGCAGTAAAAGATAAAATAAAAGCCGGGAAAATAAAAATTATGCATAGTCTCAAATTCGTGTGTTATTAGAGTAAAGTTTGAAATTAATTCTTTTTGTTTTTCTTTTTCATTTGCAATTTAAATTATTGTTACCAATAGAATTACTATTAAACTCAAAAAAAATTCCTAACCATAAATATGGATACTTCGTCCGAACAAGCCGCTCAAATTGTGGCATTGGTGCGAAAAGGCTTGAATCGAACGATTGCTAGAAATTTAAATTTATACCTGTCTACGGTTTCCAAAGTATACCAAAAGTTTGTAGACACAGGTTCTTACAAAAGGAGACCCGGTACCGGCAGAACTCGAGCAACCACCCGTCGTGAAGACCGATTTATTGTTTCAACTTCCCTACGAAATCGTTTCCTCACGTCAGTAAACATCAAAACAGAGCTGAATGAAGTGCGTGGAGTAAACGTGAGTGCATGAATAATAAGAAGGAGGCGTAAGGAAGCGGCAATCACCCCTTTTAGACTAGCAAATGGTCCAAAGCTGTCTGCAGCTCACAGACAAGCTCGTTTAAGATTTGCGCGTGAACATCTTAATTGGACTGAAGAGCAATGGGCCTCCATATTGTTCTCCGATGAGTGTAGAACATGTTTAAATGATGCAGACGGTCGCAGAAGAGTCTATCATCGACGTGGGGAGAGATATGCTCAAAGTTGCATTGAGGAGCGTGTTCCTTTCGGAGGCGGTTCGTGTATGGTGTGGGGTGGCATTTCGATGATCGGGCGAACGGAACTTGTGTTCATCGACATGGTTCGTCAAAACGGTAGAAGAGGTGGTTTGACAGCACAACGCTTTATAACAGAGGTTTTAGAAGCTCACGTGGTACCTTACATGGGATTAATAGGCGAAAATTTTACTCTAATGCAAGGTAATGCCCGACCCCACGCCGCTGCACAAGTTTGATAATATTGCGAAAAGGTTGGGATACGTACCACGAATTAGCCAGCACGCAGACAGTTTAAAAAAAGCTGTATATGCGAGAAATCCTGTGCCCACAACAGTGGCAACACTAAGAACAGCGATTTCACAAGAATGGAACAATATTCCGCAAGACAGTTTATAACCCTAATCAGATCTATGCGGCACCGATTAGAATCTGTAATAAGGGCATGTGGAGGCAATACACCTTATTAAAAAAAAAAAAACCTGTGCTTCAACTTCTTTATTATTGTAAATTCCAATTTTTCAATAAACCAACCAAAACCAATTTTTGATACATTTACCGTTTTAGTTAATAAAAATTGAATGGTCCTTTCCAGTATACAAACATACGCTTAAGGTTATGATACTACGCTGTATAAAAAGTGTGAATACTTGGTTAAAATGTATATTTCTAAGGCGTCTTGAACATTGATGCAGTTTATGAGTCCGTCAGTGTACATTCTTAATAGTACATTCGTGTGTGGGACGTTTTATTCCGTGGCGCAGCGGTAGTGAATGTGTGTGTAGTGTGTGTGAAGTGCTATGCATGAGGTCTCGGGTTCGAATGCCGGGTCGGTCCAACAAAAAATTATTGGGTTTTTCAGTTAAGAAATCTCAATAGCAGCCCGGAGTTAGGAAGTTGGCGGTGTGAGACACACCCGTGCCTCGGAAAGCACGTAAAGCGGTAGGTCCTGCGCCTGATCTCTCTCCAGTCGTGTCTGATTACCGTCCCATCGGATCATGAGAGTTAGGGAACACAGAGTGCACTTGTGTTTGTATAATATCTCCTGCGTAGTTGGCTAGTCTCCGTTAAGACTGCCCGCCGTAGCCGAAATTCGATCTGGAGGATACTATTATTATTTACGTATTTTTATATAAAAAGCCTTATTTAAAAGCACACCTTATTTTTTTTAAATGGAGTTCTATTTACAGGTAAGTTGCATTAGCGTGAGCGTATAAGTCCATTATTAAACTTGTATTATTGAATTCAAAAGTTTTAATTTATTTTATTTTCTTTTAGTTTTTCATATTTGTTGGGGATGTAATTTAAGTAAGATTATATAATTATATTTTACATTAAAAGACATTTAAATTGATTTTACTTGGATATCGGGATTTTGGAGTAGCGTCTCTAGCATCTGCTGGCTACGCTAAAGATAGGGTGGTTGGGTAAAGTAAATAAAACGTCACAAGTGAAACAATCACAGTAGATAATGGAATTTATATTTAAGATCATTTATCTATGAATGGAGGCGATACATCATTTGTCAAGAGAACTCATCACATCATACGTTCATTGTATTACGTGCAAGAGTGATATTACATTACAGTTTTTCTTCTACCGACTTGGCTAGCTACTTTCTGTATGTAGACAAAGTACCGTGACGAACGTGTAACCTCTTTTCAGGCACACATAATTATGTCATACACAAAAAAAAATGCTTTCCATATTTAAACTTGAAACAAAGGGCTAACATTGTTCAAAATTTAAATTTGGATGTATGTCTTCTAAGGTTTGTAATATTAACTCTAATATAATCTTTACTGTATGAAAACCTGGTAGTAAGCTAAAAGTGGCTACACAATTAAAGTGTATCTATGTTACTCTTCATGTTATATACCAGTATTATTACTACTTATATCAGATTATGCATTAAAAGTCTTTGTAGTTTGTTCTCACTTCAAAAAATAGCTAGCCGTCTTAACCTTTTGTACATACATTTGTTTCCTGCCTACCACTCTAATACACGTTTACAACTGACCATCATGTTCACAAAATATACCGCAACCCGCCAATGAAGCTAACTTTGTGTAAATTCTAACACTATCGTATTTGTCTCGAATCATAAGAACCACTTTCAGTAAACTTACAAATTGTCAAACGATACTATGTACAAGAAACGCGCGTGTCAGACGCACGCGACCTCTACGCGCGATACGTATAGAATGATTGCACTAGGAGTACATTATCTACAATGTATGTCACATTATTCGCTAGTTATAAGAGCTAACTAAGTATGTACAATATATGATTACAGCTAATTACTCTACGTACGTACACAGTTATATATCTACTATATTCACCAATTGTCACAATATTACTATTCGAGTTCTCAAACAATTTCTACGCGCGACGCGGTATGACTACAGTCGTGGATATTTTTTTGTTGTGTGCAGATGTGATCGATGTTGCCGTCCAACCGTGTGTGGTTATCAATCGTGTATAAAGGTGATACAAGACTATAGTATTATTCTTCACATGTCATTCAGGTGCCATTGATGCGTACTCACTATTTCACAAATTCACTGACCTTATGTGTATGTGACTCCGCCTAACAATATTCTATTAACGGATGCACGTACTTAACAAATTGTCGAATAAACTATCATTTGAACTACGCAATATATTTATATGTCAGTTCTAACATATAAATTATACAAAAAAATACTGACATTTCGCTCGATGCAAGTTCACAAACCATGTCTAACTGTCAACTTGAGTTAGTGAGTGAGTTCTTGATAAAGTACACATCGACTGACACCGTGCTTAGGGTATAACTCGAAGATATTATAGGTCAACAATGATATACTGTAAGGAAACCGACAGGTCATCGAGAAGTATTGAAAGTCGAAAGACGTGCGTGGAAAGTGTCGCGGGTCGAGCTCGTCACCTGCTTATATTTTATTCAAGGGACGACCGCGGCCGCCTGACACATTGCGTCCCTTCATATAATATTTATTAATGTCAAAAAAACTCGCCTACACACAATTAGGACAGCGCACGGAGCCACATTTCATACCTACTGCTATGTGCAAAACATTTGACTGCCACATTTATAAGCTATGACCCCACTTACAGTTAAGTCAAATTTAATCTTATTTGATAAAATACAAACTCATTACAAAAATCATTTAGCGACTGCTTTTAGTGTTAATTAACGACTAAATTGAAATGACAAAAGAAAAGAAAGACTATAGAGATGGGTCTCTATCTCCAGCTACCAGTACGCCATATTTGCTTACTAAAAAGACATGTCAGAAAAAATCGACTACACCACAATAATTTATGACGTAATCACATCGCACACAACATTATCGCAACGAAAGATCTTTAGACTTGTTGAGTGACTCTGCGTTTACTCAACAGCTGAGCTACAGCGTTCGTAGAAATCGCATTAAAAGTCCACATGTCACATGTACTGGTACCGTAGTATCACAGCGCAAAGCGCTTCAGGTCCCTCAGTCCATACGACCACTAAGTAAGCACTACACTACGTACACTATCCGCTACACTAGAGTCCTTCAGACCGGCGTCGCGCCGCGGGTCCCTCAGAACCAATAGAGGTCCTTGGACGTGTCCTGCACCTGCGCCTCCAGACCTGCGTCAAAAAACGTTACTGTTAAACACGATGCTAAATACGATATAATATAAGAAACCTCAATGCGAAATAACACAAAAAAGGACGTATAATCTATTCGATTTGAGTTGTAAGATAAGCATTTAATATTTTAGTAATTACTTTTAGCGTTCACCGGCCGGCGGTCAGACACAATTTGTTTTCTATCATGTCTGGCATTTCAAGTATTGACAGATTTAACTGAAATACGTCACGTATTAACAGTGAAGCTTCGGTTTTAAGAACGCTAGCATTTATACGGACAAAGGTGAGATTACTGGTAGTCCAATATCGTGTGATGATTGATCATGGTCCAGTTTTCACGATATTCATAAACGAGGGTAATGATAACATACATAACATGAACGGGCACATTTTCAAGTTCAGTAAGTAGGCTGAATCCTATACTGATCTGGTTAGTACAATGCCATAAGAGATAAGTGAAAGACCGCGATCCTGACATGGCAAGGAAAAACACTAAGTGCTGAGGAATGGAAATCAAACGCCAAATACTTAACAGGAAAATAAATCCTGTATAGTAAGACTTTAACTTTCCTGGTATACGTATACCCACAATTCTGCTGGTTAACTATATGCGATCATACCTTTGTATAAAAATGGTTTATTATTGCAACAAAATACAAAGGAAATACTATAAAAGAAAAATATAGAGCCTGAAAACAGCGTTCGTATCACATTATACAATCATATTCATATTATAACATACATCAGCACTAATACCTATGTTACTGCATACATTTTTCAGAGAGTTTAAGCTGTCAGGAGGGTACCCCTGACAATATAGAGAACATCCAGAACCAACATCCAGAAAAAAATTATGTTCTCAGGGATGAAAATTTCGATGACAAAGTCGATATTACCGCAAGCGAGCGCGCAAAATCTAGTAAGTAAAGCAAGAAATCCACGAAATAAATGTCACCATTGTAGAAATCTACGAGCGGCCTACTTGTAGATTTAAATATGTATTAAAGGTTGCTCAATGTGGAACTCTAAGCATCGTTAAGCAATTTGTAAAAAACGTAACAAAAAGTTAATTAATGTATTGGGCAATATGCCTTTACTGGTATATAATTCTGTAGCTCACGGATTTCTGTTCTGATCACTGTTAGAAGGTATATTTTTTGTTTAAGACTATACCTATAAGTTTAACTTATTAGCTGAGTGATTTAGAAATGAATAATGGAAGGCTATATTCGACAACAATAAAAATATTTGCCTGTAAGTATTCGATCTTAAATATATTAGCGCGCTGCTGCAAAAATTGCGAATATTGATCGACTTCGATCCCTACATAGTGCATAAATACATAACACAGAAAATAAAATTAAACGCAAATTATTTTTCCTATATTCTTGTTTTCATATTTTATTCGTTACTAGCCGTTACCCGCGACTTAGACATTAACAAAAAAATCTAAAAGCTAGGGAAAGTCCCGTCAAGATCGGTCCAGCCGTTTCAGAGATAAGCCGAAACAAACAGGCAGACTGACAGACAAGAATTTAAAATTTGTTTTATTGATAAAGGTACTGTACCTACCTATATAATTTCATAAGCATTAAATAAAAGGCTGGACATTACAAATAGACACTTCAATTTTTTTTATACAGAAGTCTAAAATGTGATGAAAATTTATATTATATGTGTCAAAATTATTTATAAATTTATATTTAGTTCGACCTCTTATTGTTTACCAAACCTTATAACAAATGCAAAAATATATTTTTACGAAATGTTTCATTACCTATTGACATTTTCAATTAGCAATATAGTTGCATTAAAAATTAAAAAGGAAGGAAAAGACTATTATATATTATATAACGAAGCTAGATTTAGCAGATAAGCTCACAGATGGCGTATAGAGCAAGCGTTAGATTCACCACCACAGCCGCAGCACTGAGTTTTGGTTCGAATACCACCCGGTATTATTTGTGTGATCATTAAATCATTGTCTCCTTTATATGCTTATATATACTTTATTTATGAAGTCTCCTGCAACAGCGAGCGAAAAAATTATTCGAAAATAGGTACTCTATAAAAAGCTCTTTTCGGCATTCCTTCTCCATATAAAATTTACCTTTACCAAATCTCAAACTTCTCCGTGCGCGATACTTTTAAAACGATTTTAAAGTATTCTCTCCTCGTGATCCTATCGAATATTATGCAAATGTCAATTTATTTGTTACGCTTTTACGCGATGACTACTCTACCGATCAACATGAAACTACTGTTCTTGAGCAAGCAAGCAGGTCGCAAGCATTAGCTAGTAATCTTTTTTTTATTAATACGTGGTTACTCCCTCACTGACAATAATTCCTGTCACGAGAGACTTTAACAAACATTCAAACAACGAACACAAAGAACATCCAGTCTCGGAACAACCATTTGTAGATCTCACAAAGTTTGGTCCCGTGTGGGACTCGAACCCATAACACTCGTCACAATGGCAGTGGCGAGGCGACCTCTTAAATCACTGCCATCCGTGCATATTACTTATGAAAAGAATTAGGCTGGTAGCCAACCCACAGCCAATATATTTAATCGTCCATTTCTTTCAATAATAGTACGTATCTACATCACGACAATAACTATGTAGGTAGATATCAATATAGATCACAGTGCGGTCATACCCGACCGGCAAGCTGCCATTCGCGAGCTTGATTGTTATAAATGATGGTAACGGTGACCGGTCACCGATTAATGGCGACCGGTTCGTACTGTGGTCACCGCTGCCAATGGAACAAGACGATAATATCTACGTCGTGATTCGCGCTTCACTTCTATATCTATTCATTATATAATGAAGTAGATACTGTTATAAGGCACTGATACTTGTAAATATAATTCTACATGTTTAATTCGTAAGCGTTTTTTAAACCTCTATCGGTAATTAAGATGAATGCGGTTCTTTATGGCATGGTAAACTATCGTCAAAACATACAGGTACGTAGGTAAGTAAATATAAAATTTATAAAAAAGAATCGTTCTGAAATGTTTATTACGGTCAATACTTAAAATATTCAGTACCTGTCAGTGTAATAAAAGTACCGTATCATCATTAATAAAAGGCAAAATATTAATCTTGTATAATACCTAGTTTCTAGAAAATTTCTTAAAGCGACGTTATAAGCTTCTTGTAAATTTTATGAATATGACCGTACTTCTCATGCATATTATAAAAATGTATACGTTATATTTACTATTACAAGCGGTCGCCTAGTGGTCAAATTCGACCAAAATTCCTAAGCTTGCTACTTTGTTTTCTGTTTTTCTCTATTACATATAAAAAGGTATAGGTAACCATAGTTACAAAGAATTGTTAGACGTCAAACGAACAAATAACAATGTCGAAATACTACGAACGCGACTCGACTCGACTCCGTGAGTCAAATGCATGGTTGTGTGCGTGTAGTGTTGTTTCATTAAATTAATGTATTTCTAATGCATATTTTATGAAAATATTAGGATTCGCCCCTTCTCTCCATATAAACTTTAACTGTGCCAAATTTCATACTCCCCCGTCCGCGCAATTTTCGTAAAAGGGGTACAAAGTTTTTGTTTCACGTATTAATATATAGATAATAATAGATTCAAATTAAATGCAGACAATAGCATATCCTTTAAGTCTCTCTGGAGAGCAATTCTTATTTTAACAACAACGTAGGTATGCGTTTTCAAGCACCCACAATTTTATTTTAAAATACTGTATTTTAATAATTTGTATTAGCTACATATTTATATTTAAAATTTTCGTAATAGTGAAATATATTGCCAATATTTGTATATTGGCTATATATTATACAGTACTATTACAAAAAATTAAAATATTTGATGTCTAATTAAAAATATTTATCGTTTAGTTTTTAATTGACGTCTAGCCGGCATCTCTTTTACTCGTTAGTAGTTCATAATTAACGGGAAATAGAGCTTAACGTTCAAAGTAAATTGTGGCGCTCGGCGCCTTAATACTACAGTTAATTTTATGTAAGTACGGTGCTAGCTGGTATAACATAAATTGTCGAGTAGTTAGAACTCGTAAAGGCACCGACGGTACGCGATCTGATCAGTGGTTAATGAACCGGCTCAATCACCGCGAATAAACCGTTTGTTCTGACCAGACGGTTTACGAACACTAGGTACCTTTCAACCGTTACAATAGATCTGATAATAAATAGTATGTATAATAATAGGTATAATAATATCGGCCCTGTATTAATCTATCCCACTGCTGGCCACGGAAGTGTCATGTCCTCAGTGTGAGAAGTGTTTTGGCAATAGTCCACCACGCTGGTTCAGTGCGGGTTGGCAGATTCACATATCTTCGAGAACATTATGGAGAACTCTCAGACATGTAGACATGTAGGTTAAAGCGAGCGATAATTAGCTATTTAATACGCAAATAAATTCGAAAAGCCAGAGATGCGCGCTTTGGGATCGAACTTAAGATCTCTGCATAGGAGGCCAACGGTCTCCTACCAGGTTATCGCTGCTATATGTAATAGTATGTATAACTACTACTTAATCTATCAAGTCTTAGAATACCAGATATAATTAAAAATTGATTGTGACTAGCCACCGGTGTGCCGACTCAATAGGTTAAGTTACTGTTGTTGGCAGTAATCGATTTCTTTCTTTTGACCACTGTGAATTTATGAGGGAAAAGACTCTCTTAACATTAGCGTTATGACCCCGTATACTAAACACATATTCAGCCACTTGCCGTAGTTCGGCATACTGTTCCTCAGAAATGGATTGCTTGAAATATGTTAGCCACAAGGCGTTTAAGCTGCAAAATTTTTAAATTATCCCACTAGTCAGATAAGGCGCGCGAATTTTAAAATTTAAAAACCCAGGCCACAGGTTAAAAACTATTCAGGACGTCCCAGGACACTACAAAAACTAGGACATGTCCTGGGAAAACAGGACGGTTGGCAACTCTAGGTTAAGTTCATATACGTTTTTAATAATTGCACTATTAACCTGACATTGTTAATGTTATAATGCCTCATAAATGCAAACTTGATATTTCTTTATTGATTAATTTATTTCGTCAATATTATTTTATTTTTTAATTGCGCATGCTGTTAACTTGAATATGACAATTCTTTTTTATGTAACAACGTATACCCATGCTCCTATTGAACAAATAAATAAATTTTATTTGATTTATTTTATCGGTATTTACTGGTCAACTATAAATTATTATATCGGCATCGATAGATGTAGTACCTGTTTAAACTAGATATAGGTAAATTTATCTACTAGATAAACGTCAGCCGGAGGAAACACGTAAGCCAATATTTCAAATGCTTGGATTGTTACCTTTACCGTCTTTATATATTTACGAAATATGCATGTTTGTATATAAGAACAAAGAGTTGTTTAAAACAGCAGATGAGGTACATTCTAGAAGTAGACGAGATCCTTTTAAATTGGTCTTAAGTGACATACCGAGACTAACCAAGTACAACAATAGCTGCATTGCTATGTGTGCGCGCATCTATAATAAACTACCGAATCACTTTAAGCAGCTAGACTTCTGATTTTTTTAGAAAAGGTTGTATACTTGGGTATGTTTATCCAACTTTTACGACATAAAAGAATTTTTGGATAAAAAATGTAATGATTTTGTACCCATAATTAAAATTTTGTATGCTATAATCTAGCAAAATATGCTTGTACTATATATAATATTGTAACACCACCAAATACCATGTTTTATGCAAATAAATGATTATTATTATTATTATTACAGATAGTTAGATAAGACAATATATCTACACTGTCATCCAGAATAAAGGCGCATTAACACGATGACTATTTCTTGAAGCAAGTGTAGTTCAGTCTTGTTTTAATGGTTAGCAAAAACAGAGAAAGTATGAGTGGTCCTTAAAACGAATTTTGGCTCAGATATACCTACTTATAGTGTTGCATCACATCGCGCATAGGTATGCTTGACCCCGTATTAATATTTATTAAACATTGAACAACCATGTTCTCTTGTAAACTGTTAAGTAAACCAAAGCTACGAGAATCTATTAGCTATACAAACTGTTCGCCTAACCAAAACCTCACATAATCAACCGTAATAACAACAACTCATTATCCATACTACGTGTACGACGGCTATTCTAGTTACATACGTAGGCGTATATGACGTAGGGTGTATCTATGTAGATGTGCGGGTCACGTAGACCGGCGCGCGGGTAATTGACAGGGCCGTGGTGATTTAGTGGTAGTGGTGGCGTGGTGCACCCTCCCCTCTCTCCCTTCACCTCCCCCCCTTTCGTGCGGGGGTGGGCGGGCCGGACGACGCGTATTGGCACGCGTGCGCCGCCTCGCCACCCCACCATAACTACCACCACCCGCGCCTCCGCGCCGGACAATACCGGCCCCGCAGGCCAGCCTATTCTATTGAGCGACCATTCCCTATTTATCGCATTTTATCTTATGACTATGCGTTTCATTGTGAACAATTTACGACTAAGTACTGGTGGGGCCACATTTTAGAATATAACATTAAATCGAAGGTTTTCTAGACACAATATATAGTACTTGTGGACGGTTAACGATCCTGTTTTATTTAAAGGATCATAGAGTAGGGATTATGGCCATTGCCGTTCGTAGTAATTTAATATGTAGTACTAGATTTATTGATAAGGGACACTATGGATTATGGTGTATCGCGCCGAATGGGTTTGAGCACAAGTGACAATAATAGAATTATATTAATCATCCAATATATCCATAAATGGTTGTGCCGAGTCTAGGTGTCTGCTGTGCCCGTTGTGTGTAGATATTTTTGCCCCCAGTGAGTAGGTATTTTTAAGACCCCAGCGACGCAAAAATTATTAGAAGTTGACTTTAGAAAAGAAATACATATCTTATCATATGTGGGGGCCAGTCAGTGCAGACCGGCGACACTTCGACCCAGTGGGATCTTTTGTGTCGACACTCTCCCAATAACGACTGCCATAGATGTTCATGGCTAGTTTAATTTCAATGAATAACATTCGCGTAAACAGAAGACAATATTATGAAAACTATATTATAATATGGCAGCCGGGACCGACGGCTTAACGTGCTCACCGAGGCACGGAGCAGGCGATAATTGTCAATCAATACGCACATAATTTCGAAAAGTCATATAACTTCCGAAAGTCAGAGGTGCGCGACGTGGGTTCGAACCCGGGACCCTCTGCATTGCAGTCTCTTGGTCTCCCCACTGAGCTATCGCTGCTCAAGAAATACATAAGTAGCTACATATATGATTTTATAACTTAGTCTCGTAGTAATACCTAGATAACTAATCAAGAAAGAAAACTCTTTCGTCGGCCTGTTGTTCTAACATTCTTGGATTATTGTCAGGGTACTTAATATTAAAACCATCGATAAGATAATTAGGTTCCTCTACATCTAAGATCCACTTCTTTTTAGGTAAGTATTATTTAGTTTTATAATTGATGTTGAGGCGCTCATAGCCAGTTGCACTCACTGATCGGTAAACGAATAGCGAGGTTAAGCAACGTTGGGTGCGGTCAGTCTATAGATGGGTGACCGCTTAGTGGTATTTCATCTGAGCGTCTCCGTGCTTCGGAGGGTACGTAAAAAGTTGGTCCCGGTTGTTGTCAAATTGACAGCAGTCGTTAAGCCATGTCAGAGGCCTACGGACGGCTTGAACAACTCTTGACAACAGGTTGGCCACTAACCACACGAAAAGAAAGAAGAAGATAATTGATGTTCAATTCTAATCGTTGTTTCGAGTCAGGGTGCTCTTTGTGTCTATTGTTTGAATGTTTGCAAAGTCGCCCGTGATGCAGGCATTTTTCAAGTGCTTAGTCCTTTTTAACGAAAACTATATTCATTGAAATTAAACTACTATATACGGATTTTATCGCGTTATTTACTTTACACTTTATTACAAAATTTTAAAACTTCTTTCTATTCTGCGTAAATAGAAACACCAATGATTAAATTATGTTCGGGTACTTTGAAATAACGACACTGGAACATTGAGACAACTACCATCTTAGTCTCCCCGTGACCATGGCTGCTGAAAAGCATCCGAAACGTCGGGGAAAGTGTAAACTTAAATATAAATAGTTTTAATAATTTATTAGCTTAAAAATTTGTTAAGTTCAATAGTATCTAGTAGTATTGTGACAGTTTCAAAATTTTGTAATAAAGTGTAAAATAAATATCGCGATAAAATCCGTATATAGTAGTTTAATTTCAATGAATAACATTCGCGTAAACAGAAGACAATATTATGAAAACTATATTATAATATAAGTATAAAACTATTCGATTAAATGTATACTTACTACTTGATATCGAATCGTTTTATTACGGACACTAAAAACCCCAGCAAAAACAACTGCATTTAAAAATGTTCGTATTGCGATTTCGATGGCTCTGAATTTAAAACAACTATCTCCCTAGTTTTACGGTAAGTTGTTTTGTTTGTATTTTACTGCAGATCTTACATAGGTTATAGGTACCTGCCTAGAGAATTAAAATAATGTTCGTGTTATATGCGAGTTCAGTTCGTAACTAGCTTTTATTTTTAATGTTGCTTGTACAATTTATTTTGATACAACGTAGAATTGGATCGGTATAATAGAGTGCTACAGTGTTTTAATGAGTTTGCAGATATTATAGTTGTACAGATATTTGAATATTTCAATAACAATAACTAATAATAATAATAATATAATAATAATATTCTACCACATACACACAACACCATCTAGCCCAAACTAAGCAGAGCTTGTACTATGGGTTCTAGACAATGGATAAACGTACATATATAAATTTTTTTTTGTAAATACATATTATACATAGAAACACCCAGACCAAGACAAACATCCATGTTCATGCACACAAATATTTGACTTGTGCGGGAATCGAACCCGCACAAGTCAATAAATACAACTAAAAAAATTACGTAGGTACAATTCTTAATTTTGCTGCCACAATTTGACTAGCGATGCATTTTATTATAAAAAATGTATTTATTAAAATTAACGGTCGCAGACTGATCGAACATTTAACGTAATTTATGTATTTTATATTTTCTTTTTCTATTAGTTACTCTAAAGCTTATCCTGGTACTAAACGAAAAAACAAGGATATCAGTTGACAAACAGAGTTGAAAGAGGTAGAGATACTGAACTGTTTCGACTTTGCATAGTTATATGTGTACAGAAAATCGATTACTTCGTTATGTTTACTTATTTGATACGGTAGCTTGGGATTTACATCCAATATATCACATTTACAGAACCTTAAGCATAATATATAGTAAAAATTATTCATAATGTACACTGATGTGTATAGATAACCAAAGGTGTAGGCAAATATAATATATATCAATCACTTTTAGCCAGCTCTGTTTTAATTACACACATAAAAGAGGTCACACTTATTGCCGACAACTGGGTACGATTACAGAGTACAGAGTAACATGCTACTTTTAAGAATTTTCTACCAGTAAATATAAAAAATATTGGCCCGGTAATCGACTAGGATTACATGATCTCATGAAATACGTAGGTGTGTTTGCTAACATGCTTAAGCATCCGTCAAAAGAACCACACACGATACTTATTGTTACAATTATTTAATTACCATAAAAGGTAATTCTTAATTATTATAAAATTCCTTTAACTGACATCTCCTAATATGGTCTCACCATATAAAGAGATCACAATTAAATAAATTAAATATTTAATAAAATATGTTGTATTGTCTATGGCTCTTTTATAACAGATAATAATATAAATAATATTATTTTACAACCTAACATAAAGTTCTAATAATCATATTGAATTTAAATAAAAGTAGGTATAAAATCGGCCAACATTTTATTACTTTTATTAAAAGTCAAATCAACATTTTAAGACTTATCTATTTCATTTTTAATATAATTATGTAATATTGTCTTCTATTTACGCGAATATTATTCATTGAAATTAAACTGCTATATACGGATTTTATCGCGTTGTTTATTTGACACTTTATTACAAAATTTTGAAAATTGTTACACTACTACTACTATTGAACTTTACTAGGTAATTTTTAAGCTTATTAAATTATTATTAAACTATTTAGATTTAATTTATTTTTACACTTTCCCCGACGTTTCGGTTGCTTTTTAGCAGCCATGGTCACGGGGAGACTAAGATGGCAGTAGTCTCAATGTTCCAGTGTAGTTATTTCAAAGTACCCGAACATAATTTAATCATTGGTGTTTCTATTTGCGCAGAATGAGCTCAAAGTATCATGAAGTCTAGCTGTGGTTTGCTTCTTCTTGGGTTTGACTATTTGTATTACTGGATCCCAAGCTGGTGGTACATTCCAACCATCTTCTCTATTAAAATTAGGATGTTTTTTGATTTCAATAGCCTCGCGAAGCATCCTTGGTAGGATATTATGTAGTATAGTAGTAGATAATTATGTAGGTGAAGTCAGGTTATAATTTTCGTAACTAATATTATAAATGCGATGAGTTTGTTTGTTACGCTTTACGCCTTAACTACTCGACCAATCATTATGAAATTTTGCATACACGTTGTCAGTGGAACAGAAAAGGAGATAGGGTACCTTTCATCCAGAAAAAATACGGTTACTAATACAAGCTAATCTACATTTGCGCGAGCGAAGCCGCGGGTAAAATCTTGTAAGGAGTATATAAAAACGCCAACATGCTGTTGATTTCGGTACCAACCTATTAAAGCTATTTAGAAAAGGAAAACCAAATTTTATAAGCTTCTTTCTTTTCTTTCTTTTTATCTTCTCGTGTGTTTAGGTCAACCTGTTGTCAAAAGTTATTCAAGCCGCCCGTAGGCCTCTGACATGGCTTAACGACTGCTGTAAATTTGACAATAACCAGGACCGACTTTTTACGTGCCCTCCGAAGCACGGAGACGCTCAGATGAAATACCACTAAGCGGTCACCTATCTATAGACTGACCGCACCCAACGCTGCTTAACCTCGCTAATCGTTTACGGATCAGTGAGTGCAACTGGATATGAGCGCCTTTAAACTTTTTAAACTTACCTTAGTATATCTACTTCGTTTTGAACAGGTAAGGGTAAAGACAGGTTATAATTTGAATTTGTAAATAATAAAAGAAAATAATTACAATACAAACCAACTGTGTGTCTATTATGAATATTCAGTAGTAAAGTGCGTGCTCAATTATACCATTCATACAATATGTAAGTATGAATAATGCTATGCTAATATTATAAATGCGAAAATAACTGTCTGTATGGTACCTGCGTTTTCACGGCTAACTGTTTATTTATATTATTCGATTTTGCTGTATTCGACCGCATCCCCGTTACGTTACGTATCGAATAACAGTGTTGTTATTCGATTGTTTATAATGCAAGTGTGTGCCACACTTGTATGTGATCAGCATTAAAGCTTGTACATTGCCACACAAAGACACCTTTATTTGCTTGGCTATGCAAAGTCCTGTATACCTATTTCTCGCAATAGATATAATTATGCATCAATTGCTAATAAGAACACGATAAGTTATTAAATTATTTTAAAGGAAGACTTACTAGGAATACCGCCTGCATCGCGGGAGACTCTAACAAACTTAAAAAAATACTCAGTCTCAAAAGAACCATTTGTGAATCATAATTTGTCTTTTGTTTCCTTTGAGATTCGAAACTACAACCCTCGTCATAGTGGCACTGACGGAGTGACCATTTAAACCACTCCGCTATCAGTGATCGAAGTTTGGATGATGATGATGCTGCTAAAATATTTCAAAATAGCACGCCGTTTTCAGTAGTTCAGATTCAACGAAATATTGTCCCACAACTCAAGACTCAGGCAAATTTGAAGTTTTAACATGACGCCTATTGCCATACAAATCTTGATATCATACTGTCCTCTAAGTTTTATAGGAAACAGAGATTCAATAAACGTTCTTAGACTTTCCCAATTTGCACTTAAGACTGCGCCGAGCGTAAGACCGATAATGACAGAGCTCGTGCGGCGCATAGGCATTCAAATCGGCGCGCGGCCGCCATAGTAAAATTGTATGGAGGATTTGAAGTGCTTAATAAATATTTATCTTTATAGTCAACCAATAAATTAAATATTTGAGACGGACAAATTGTAATATGTATGTATTTACAAAAAAAAAAAGTATATATGTATGTTTATCCATTGTCTAGAACCCATAGTACAAGCTCTGCTTAGTTTGGGCTAGATGGTGTTGTGTGTATGTGGTAGAATATTATTATTATTATTATTATTAATATAACTATTTATGTTTCGTAAGCTGTAAAATAGGATAGATTTCTACTGTTAGGTACTTATGATCTAAAAATCGCGTAACACGCGCTTACGTTTTTGCATTTACGGCAAATGCGAATTTACGTAATTTTGTAGGCGAAAATATTTATTATTTTAAGTTTTTACACGGAGTAATTGTAAACACATTAATTGTTATGGTAAATGTATATTTTATATTTGTATTAAACAAAAAGTGTTGATTTTATTCACTTAACTGTGACCGCCTGTATTGGCACATTTCGCTCGGCGCAGTCTTAATATACTACTTACTACTACATAACTTACTTGCGATACCGACTTGCCGCGATACAAATGCCGAACGGGTTGACTGTCACCACGTGACCACGATTGAAGCATATCAGTGAATGACGGATAATGAGGCATTTATTACCTTTAAATAATTAATCGCAAGTAAGCCCCGTTATCTAATATTATATTAAACAGAAGTCCATGGTGGTGGCTAAAACGAATACAAGACTCGAGGTGCATGGGGTGTGGGGGTGCGTCACATCATGTCGCCGCAGTATTTGTCAATACGCAGCGCCTCTACCCTCGCGGCCTGACACGACGCCCTTCTCCCCGCGCAGTTATGCGGCGAAGGGACACCACGCACCGCCTTCCGTTACAAGTCCCTGTATTTCACACCCTATGCTTACTAATGTATAATATGCAAGATCAACTTAACCTCTTACCAGTATAATATTATTGCTATGGTGCTTTAAAAACATTCTAGTCAAAGCTTGTCAATCATCATTTTGGATTAAACATCGGCGAAGCCAAAAATCGCGTCAAATTCAGGGTATATCAAAACCCTAATAAGGTCTTATTTCAATCCTACGTTGTGAAAACCGACGTTTTTGATGACGAAGTCGCCACTAGAAAGCTCTATCATCATGTCAAAAAGCCCTATAAGTATTCTATAAATACAGCACAGTTTATTCTTAGAGCATATTATACCCTTTGGAGTATATTATATGTTTAAATAGGCCTTTCTGGCTTGCGAATATTTATAGATTTATAAAGTGTGTATTACATAGTTTATTTGACCAAATAGATAAATTCAACCAAGTTGAAAAGTCACTTTATCTCATTTATGGACACAAGATCAAAAGTCATGTTCGTCGGACGAATAACTACGCTATAAACATAATGTACAGTAGCTACATCTAAATTGCCTCATGACGGTACAAGAATTATAACGAAGTATGGCAAATGGCTTCAAAGAATGAATAAAGAAAACTCAAAAAGCATGAAAGTAATACATTATCAAACAAGCCGGCGATTGTACGAGGTAGGCACCAATTAGAAGATACTAACTTTAGAGGTTTACGCTACCATTTGTTTGTAAAATTCACAAATAAATAAAATACACATACCCTCAATCGCGCGCTCCCCTTGCCTCGAGTAAAACATTATCTGTCAAGTAGACGGACGAACATCAAGACAAAAGGGAGAGCGCGGGTTACAGGGGGGCAGGAGGGACGTGCGGGGTTTGATCGTGAGGCAAGAATTTAATTTGCGAGCGGAGCGCTCCGTTCGAGGGACGGGGCGGCGGCGGATCGCGGAGCCCCGCGCGCCGTGCAAATTAATTTTAATCGTCGTCATTAGGAAGCGTGGGCCCCGCGCCGCCCCGCCCTACCCCGCGCCTCTCCGCGGACACTAGAGCCCTTTCAACTCGCCGCCTCCGTTTGTTTTTACTGCATCAACCGTCGTTTATAATCGTTTCTTATCCGCCACTCGGCAATTATTCCTATCCTTAGAAGCGAATCTAAATTCCGGACTGTGAACGATTACGAATCAAGGGAGACTTTTTCTGGTATGTGAAACTTTTGCGGCACACTAATCAGCGTGGCACACTGCCTTGGTTATAGGACATTGTAGTAAGCGCGCTAGTACGACGATGTACCGCGACATAACTAGAACTGTTGCACGCGGCGAAGGCGGGGGCGTGTATGGATGAGCCCACAAAGTGGGAATGCTTTGTTTTGTCATTCGGATAAAGCGCCTAAATCATCACAATTAAAATATCTGCGCTCAACACCAGTGGAATCTCTTTGAAAATGAAAATAAATGCGACCGCGAGGAGCGCGCGCCGCCGCCTCCGCCTAGACGCTGCCGCGGACGTTACAAAAACATTTTGTCATTAAAGTATGTACGGTTATTTATCGCGGCGTTTGATCGTTTACACTGAGACCAAATTATACGAATGTCTTTGATATCCGCGCACATTAACGAGTGCCGTTGCTGGGATTACCCGCATAACATCTATCAACCACGACCGCTCTGAATTTCAGGGGGCGGCACATGTCATTAATTGTGTGTAAAGTGGAGATATGTGCGGTGCGCCTGCGGACCGGGTGCTGACACGCTTGTGACTATGTAGTGACATAGTCCTCCATTTAAACGTGATGTCGCGGAGAGACGACCAAGCCCTGGCTGCCGATAGTATAAACTTGTAGAGACATTGCTGACGCATTGTCAGGTGCAAGTATGCAACAGCGCTGTTGTAGTCATCTACCCGCATCCTCTCAATTAAGTCGTAGTTTAAGATGTATTATAATAGGTAACCCACTAGAGAATACATATCTATATTTTACTTTAGCACCTTGAGCATATTGTGGCGACACTGTAGACGATTTAGTTTTATATAGTCAGGCGCAAATATGCAATAGCGCCGCGCGGCAGGCGTCTTCCCGCAACCACTCAGTTAGGTCGTAGCTCAATATGTATTATTTATAACTGTTACCAATAAATATATATCCATGTCTACCATGAAGCATTTGGACACAATACTCCTTTAATTGTAATGTAATTGTAATTATAGGGGTAATGTTATGAATTAAGAACTCATAACATTACCCCTACAATCTTTACAAGCTTACTTACTCAGCGACTGCAAAAGTAGCATTTACTTTACTGGTAAGTGCATCGTTTTTAATTACACATGTCGTAATGTTATTATTGCCCAGCTTTTGTCAATGGTTCCACATAGAGGCTTTTATTTAATTTGATTATCAATAAATTATATTTATTTGAATCTAATGTAATTAAACTGCTATATACGGATTTTATCGCGTTGTTTATTTGACACTTTATTACAAAATTTTGAAAATTGTTTCACTACTACTACTATTAAACTTTACTAATTTTTAAGCTAATTAAATTATTATTAAACTATTTAGATTTAATTTATTTTTACTTTTACACTTTCCCCGACGTTTCGGTTGCTTTTCAGCAGCCATGGTCACGGGGAGACCCCCCGTGACCCCGGAGAGTCTCCCCGTGACCATGGCTGCTGAAAAGCAACCGAAACGTCGGGGAAAGTGTAAAAGTAAAAATAAATTAAATCTAAATAGTTTAATAATAATTTAATTAGCTTAAAAATTAGTAAAGTTTAATAGTAGTAGTAGTGAAACAATTTTCAAAATTTTGTAATAAAGTGTCAAATAAACAACGCGATAAAATCCGTATATAGCAGTTTAATTTCAATGAATAATATTCGCGTAAATAGAAGACAATATTATGAATCTAATGTATTAATAAATTTTACACCTCTGCACGTGTATAGACTACCGCACGGCGTTGTGGTTTAAGTGGACGCCTCGCACTGCCTCAGTGTTGTACCCACAACAATCAGCGCAGTGGCAACAGAACCACATCGAATCCCACACAAAAATAATTTGTGTGATTCACAAATAAAGTAAAGACCAATGCGATACAGGAATTATTCCTAGTGCGGCAATTGTCTTTTAAAAAAGAATCTTATAAAAGGGTTGTATACTGACCGGGCACCGCGGGGTAGGAGTACGGCGAGCAGGCGGCGGGATCGAGGTGTGGTGCATGCTGCGCTCCCCACTCAACGGGCTTGTACTGGTGGTGGAGTGAGCCGCGGCCCAGCAACAATCCCGGGTAACCAGCCGCGGCCGCCATGTTATGGTGCGCATGCGCCGCCGCGTGGTACTCAGCCGCGTGCCGGTGCGCCGCGTGCCCATACCCGCTGTAGTGCTGATGCCACGGGTCATACTCGTAAATGTCCACTCCTGAGCAAGCCGCAGCTCCACCCCCCACACCCGCCGCCGCCGCCGCATTAAAGAACGACGCCGGTAAGTTCCGTGACACCATCGGCACGCTCTCTACACAACAAATAAAAATCACACATTACATTCATACAGATAACAGATTCGTTGGCGGCCTCGATGGCGTAGTGATTGGTGTAACCGACTGCCTCGCCTGAGGTCGCGGTTTCGATTCCTGCACAAGTCAAACATTTGTGTGCATGGGTATGGATATTTGTATTGGTCTGGGTGTTTCTATGTATAAAATGTATGTATTTACAAAAAAAAGTATATATGTACGATTATCCATTGTGTAATACCTACCCATGTTACAAGTTCTGCTTGGTTTGGGTTAGATGGTGTTGTGTGTATATGATAGAATATTATTATTAATATTATTATTATACAAATAACAAATAAAAACATCCTGTAGTTACGTACACTCGTATGCATAAAATGGAAACGCTATTTCAATAAAACAAAAGCGAAACAATAATTGGACTGAAAGTTTTGCGCAAATGAAATTCGGTGAAGAGTTTCAGTAGTAACTATTCACCGAATTTCATTTGTTTCATACATTTCGTATTTATACGAACTCGTAAAAATACCACGTACCGTGACATAGGTAGGTACTAGGTACCTACATCGCAATGCAGAGCTGATTGTAAATAAATATATGCCTATCTACATGCTTTAACTAAAATCGTACTATCGTCGTAACTATCTACAGCGTTATAGTTACTGTAGATCAGCATTTGTATTAACAATAAAGTAGATAATATCTCATCATTTTGGTACTCAAGACATAAGCACAGCCTAGTTTGACTTCAACTGAATGTCTTGTACCATTAACCTAGGTATATTTTTCATCCTAATTTCGGGCAAATTATGTAAATTAATTGTTGTATGTTGCCATGTCACTCGTTTTCAAAGGGCATTCCTTGACACAGAATCCATTTTAAGATATAAGTTAGACACAAATCTATCTTTAGTATATTAACACAATTACAGACGACTACGCCTGAAGCAACTGTTAAATAAATCATTTGTATTTTCCGCGTTTTTACCGCCATGATATTAGTACCTACTTGTCTATGTTACTTGTCTCCTTTAAAATATAACTTGATTGAAATGACAGGATGGATATAAACTTGTAATGCCGTCATACGGTCAATAAATATGTTTACAAAACGACAGCATACAAAATGTTTTCAAATACACGTGGGCATACAAGTAATAGTAATGTAACCCCAGAAATTAAAAATAAATCACTTTTGGAATTAATTACGCTATAAAACGTTTGTAATGACTTTTGTACAAGTCGTCAAAGTTATGTCAGATGTTATTAAAGATATTAATATGACACTTTAAAAACTCATAGAATCGGGTTTTGGATGTTTGAATGAATTTAGTTTTTTTATATTTTTCATATTGCTGTATTTTGTATGCAATCGAAAATATATTTTCCAGTTATTTGTTACCTATCAAATTAAAAACAAAATGTATTCGACATTAATTCTGTCACTTAATTAACTTTTTAAATTATTGCGTAATTAGGTATGTTGGATGATTGATGTGTCATTTTATTCAAGCCATTTTTGTTTTGTCGCTGTGTTTTAAAATAATCGATAAATTAATTAGATTAGCTAGGGACCTGCTAGCATAATGAATGTATATGCAAGGGCAAAAAATATTGTAAGTTCATTAATAATCTGATGTTAGTGTTTTATATGTACTTATATATAGGTATATTACGTAGGTATGTCTGTTTATTAGATTTTGTAGCGGCTCACCGGTGGCCAGATATAATACACAGATTTTTAATAATCTCTGATATTCTAAGACTTGACACACTATTTAGAAGAAAGGCGTAATTATTCAATCAAAAGATTTGGTAACTTTTAACAAAGCTGCGTATAAATCTCAAAAATAATAATACGATACACAGTACTATGGCCTACATTAGCGCAGCAGGATTCATAACAAAAACAGTGAAACAAAAGGTGTTAAATTGTGCCCTCCATATCATAGAGTATTATGTAGAGCGCATCCTTTCGCACATAGAGTCCGTGAAGACGGGGCGTTAATATTAAAGCGGGTGAGCAATGCGCTCTCACAGTTAGTAGGCCTATATGTAGAGCGCTCCCGCGTTCCCGGCGCAAATCGCGACGTCTCTACAATCAGCTCTATTAGCGCTACACGTATCGGCCGCGCCCGCAATACCCGCCTCTAACTCTACAACGACTAAATTAAATAAACCTTCTAACTATTTTGCGGAACGATGACTTGCACTTAATCTTCACAGCTCTATGTCCATTGTAAAGATTATTGCTTTAAATATAGAATTAATGTTACGGCCATATTTTCCAGTAACGACAAAAGAACTTGGGTATCCCAGAAAATGAAAAAAATACCAATAGTACACACACCTATTGACTAACAAAAAAGCTTTTCTTTAGCCTATTCTACAATTACGATAAATCTATGTCGAGAATTTTGTATTACTCTCATAAATTAATAAAGAGATAGAGGGAGAAAAACAATACGTCGTGGGTCGAATTCCACCCAATGCACTACTGCCGTTAACTGACTCCTACACAAGGATCTTAGCTAGGCTGGAGAAGTTACAAAGAACAATAAGTAATATGTAACACAAATCTCTAGAGATCTTGAAAAACCAAGAAAAGTTTGTGAAAATCGCCGATAGTTTAAGTATATCAAAGAGAAACGTTCAATGATTTATATAGATGTTGATCGATCAGCCCATCTTTGTACGTTGAAATAAACTAAGTATACCTATAACAGGAAAGTTCCCAACAACCGCCGACGTATTTGTTCAGTGACCAAACCTATCGACGATTCACAAAAAGCATAATAAAACGATTGTCACTTCTGGGAAGTAGAGCCGTGTGCGGCGGTCACCATCGATTAGTAGACTAGGTAGGTACATCACTATTGTGAGAGCAAACGTCACTTAGAAGCCACAGACACTGAATTATATTCTTCAGTCGCCAAAATACAATTCTTCTAAGTCACTACTAGTTGGATAGTAAGTTGTCTTTTGAATCGCTTATTAGGGAAGTGTAGCTAGTCGATAATCGCAGCCGAGGGAAAAAATTTGTTTAGACAATAGTGTAGGTATACCTACTGGACTGTAAGTCCTTGTGGACGCTATTACAAATGTCGTTCCTCTAATACAGTTTGGCACAGTAACGTCGCGCGTGGTGTATGACGAGAACCGCGGGCTCGACTTAGACGTAGTCGCCGCAGTGTTTTTGTGACGCGCGGTATGCAGCGCGGTGCGGCGCGGCGTAACACAAAGCCTCGCGGCCTCGCCCGATGCCAACGTTATGCGTTTTTGTCACGCGGCCCCTTTCGACCAGCTTTTAAGTAATGGCCCGCGTTTTTCCGATCTAATCACGAGCGCGGAACTATGTCCCGAGTCTCGTCGCTCGCTCGCACATCGCATCGACGATTCCTACTATTTTTTGGTGAGCGCGGGGCTCGGCCGCAAAACCGGTCGCTGTTGCGTCACGACCTCCGTCGTCATCGCGTCATAATTCCTATGTACACTAACAAGTCTAACAAGATGTTTCGTTCCATTTTTGAATTTCAAAAATTTGAAAACAAAATACCCAAAACGGAGGCAGTCGATAAAGTACTGCGCTTCATAATAGGCAGCCAAATGAAGTGCACGAAGGCTGACCGAGACCAAGTGAAGAGGTGGAGTAATATAATGAGATGAGAATGGCGGCGAAGCGGCCACGGGGAGGCACGCTGGCGACCGCGGGGGTGCGGTGCGACGCGAGGAGAGTGAGGCTCTAGTTCGTAATTAAACGTCGGGTTTAATTAAGGCGGCTTCGAGAATCACTCCAGTGATTTATCTAGTGACTAGTCGCCTAGCGAGTAGCAAGCCGGCTGTGGCCTGGGCCGGTTCATTCTCACAACGAACTGAATAGAAGCTCTTCTGCGAAATTGAACCGATGCGTTTTTACACATAACAATTTATTACCTAGAAGAGGTAGGTAGTTAAGAACAAGCTGAGACGTAACTCGTGAGTGGTAAATAAATAGGTATAATGAAACTTGACACAGCCGGTATACATTATGATGCCAATCCTATCAGATACCTAATTTTACTATTGGAGTTTAATTTATATATAATTATTAAAGGGTAACGATAAGTTACAATGAAATTAAACTGCTATATACGGATTTTATCGCGTTGTTTATTTGACACTTTATTACAAAATTTTGAAATTTTTTACACTATTACTACTATTAAACTTTATTAATTTTTAAGCTAATTAAATTAAACTACTTAGATTTACATAATATTGTCTTCTATTTACGCGAATATTATTCATTGAAATTAAACTGCTATATACGGATTTTACCGCGTTGTTTATTTGACACTTTATTACAAAATTTTGAAAATTTTTACGCTACTAAGTACTACTATTAAACTTTACTAATTTTTAAGCTAATTAAATTATTATTAAACTATTTAGATTTAATTTATTTTAACACTTTCCCCGACGTTTCGGTTGCTTTTCAGCAGCCATGGTCACGGGGAGACTAAGATGGCAGTTGTCTCAATGTTCCAGTGTAGTTATTTCAAAGTACCCGAACATAATTTAATCATTGGCGTTTCTATTTACGCAGAATGAGCTCAAAGTATCATGAAGTCTAGCTGTGGTTTGCTTCGTCTTGGGTTTCTTCTGAACTTCTGACTTCAACATGTCAAGCAAGTACTGCAAGACAACAAGCTCCAACAGCCGCGCCGCTGTCACAGATCCCGAGAAAAGCCAGCCACAGTCGAGCGCCAGCCTGCTATACTGCCTTATGTAAGGGGTGTCACTGACAAGATTGGCTACATCTTGAAGCGAGCTTCAATCAACACATACTTCAAGCCGCCAACGAAGATAAGTCAATTTTTACCATCCGTCAAGTGCCAACTACCTTTACAAGATGCAGGGGTCTATAAAATAGATTGTGACTGCGGACTCTCATACATACATTGGTCAAACCAAGAGAAACATAGGCACCCGCATAAAAGAACACATAGCTGATGTAAAACACCAACGCTCGTTGAAGTCTGCTGTGTGTGAACATGTGCAACAGGGAACCAACCACTACCTGAGATTTGACAAACCACAGATTCTCGCTAAAGAACACCGATTCCTACCAAGGATGCTTCGCGAGGCTATTGAAATCAAAAAACATCCTAATTTTAATAGAGAAGATGGTTGGAATGTACCACCAGCTTGGGATCCAGTAATAAAAATAGTCAAACCCAAGACGAAGCAAACCACAGCTAGACTTCATGATACTTTGAGCTTATCTGCGTAAATAGAAACACCAATGATTAAATTATGTTCGGGTACTTTGAAATAACTACACTGGAATATTGAGACAACTGCCATCTTAGTCTCCCCGTGACCATGGCTGCTGAAAAGCAACCGAAACGTTGAGGAAGGTGTAAAAATAAATTAAATCTAAATAGTTTAATTTAATTAGCTTAAAAATTAATAAAGTTTAATAGTAGTAGTAGTGTAAAAAAATTCAAAATTTTGTAATAAAGTGTCAAATAAACAACGCGATAAAATCCGTATATAGCAGTTTAATTTCATTGAATAATATTCGCGTAAATAGAAGACAATATAAGATAAGTTACAATGTTTTAAAAAATACTTCTGCGAGTCTTGCTGTAAAACAATTTCACAATGTATTAAAATTTTCTTATACAGAATCCCTGCTATTGATTTAAAGCTTAACTAGCACCTAATAGTCAATGTGGAAACCTCCTCCTCCTTTTCTTGCAATCATAGAACTGACTCTATAGTGTGATTGCCAACGCCTATAGCTTGCAAAGCAGTGAAATTGAATGTCGAACCGCGATTTTAAATACCAAGAAATCCGTATTTTGATAGATAGGTGTATAGCTTAATTGCTATACATTATTTTCTTTTTACTATTGTGATATGATATATACTAACCCTTGGGCTTGTCAATAGAGAGCGCCCGCGCGAAGTGCTCGTCAACAACAGCGGCGACGTCTCCTGAGTAGTGCGTAAATACGACACAGTTGGCGCTGACGTACTGCGCACGCGCGCGAGCCGCGCTGCCGCCACCACATTCGCCTTCTGACTCCGAGGATCCACCGCCTGTTAACAAACCAAACATATTAATGTATAATCAATTTTTTTTTAAAGACATCTCCAATTCAAGGCACAATGCATAATGCGACCCTGTGTCGCGAGAATTTTACAAACATTCATACAATGGATACAAAGGACACCCGGCCTCGGCACAACTATTTACGGATCACGCAAATTGTGGTTCAGTGTGGTGAGGCAACTACTCAAATTACTTTGACATCCATGCAGCACAATTAAGTCACACTAGTTTCTGAACTGAATTTTGACCTATGTCCATAAGCCATAAGCTAATTTATTATTGAATGTTATTCCTTTACAAGCCTGACAACTTATTTATATCGATAATTAATGATAAAATTATTGTCTAGACGCTGGCTTATTAACGATAGTTAAGAATACTTCTCTTGTCGAGAAAGCATTTGGCATTTTTCTTTACGATATGATAAACTTTAAGTTGTTGTTTTTTTTAAGTCAAGTTTCACAAAGACTGAATTATTACATCAGTTTCAAAACAGTTTCTAATGTTAATAGCACATAGACAAATCTAGCAGCCTGATAAAAATTATAAGATACCCTGTATCTTTACGGTTAACTAAATGAACATTGACGGCATCCGTTAAAAAATTTAAATTATTGTCTTAGCTACGTTTGCACAATAAAAGCAAGGCTAACTTTTTTTGCTCCGCAAAACCTTCATCAAATGTTGTTAGCACGTAACACTTACCATCGGCACTGGCTCGTCCGTGCGCGGACAGATCCTCCTCTTTAGCGCGCAGACGCGCGGCGTGATGCGCATGATGAGCGTGTGGCGGCGATCCTGGCGACTGCGCGCCACTGGACGCCGAGCCGGAACTGACGCCTGCGCCCCCAGACCCGTACGCTTCGCTACCTGCATTGCCAGCGCCACTCTGCACGTTGAACTGCAGACACACGGTACTGTTAAACTTCAATTTGGAAGAAGTAGCAACATGGTATCCCACTCAAACATGGCAAGTCTGACTGGAAAACTTTCTTCACATTGCAGATGACCATTACCAAATAATCTTGTTTTGTTATTCTGAGATGTGCAGCATTGTTAAGTCATTTAGGAAGGGCTGCTACTCGTGGTATTAGGCTATCGTCATCGCTAACAATATAAAAGTAGTATGATTATTTGCCACCTTTATGGGATGTATATAATTAAACAGTTAAGAGATTTTATAAAACTTCCTATATAATACATAGGTTAAATTTCGCAATGTTTTTCTGAGCACGTGACATCACTAGGCTTTAACTTAAAATTATTAGTAGTAGATATAATTTATTAATGTAGTCAAAGCAGTTGACATTTACTAGCTCCCAGCTATTTCCTGTGACCAGTACCAGTACCAATGAAATGCAGATCAGAATTCAACAGATCGATTAGTCGCAGATATCTGCACATTAGATATTTACGTGATATTTATTCACAACCTCCGCCATCGCCACATAAATAATTATGATGAACTTTGTGGGCGAAGAGCAGTGAAATAATTCGTAACAACATATCTAATGGTGTGTAAAATAAATAAAAAATACGTTACGGATTCCTATCTCCACAAAATTGTTTAAGAATTCAAGTCTGGATGATTAATTTATATTGCGGTACCAGCTTGGATTCTTACCGATTTATATTTTGAGTACGTTTCGTATCTTCGCATAATTAGAATGCCTGTGGCGCCTACAGTGAAAACAGCAACAACAAATTAATGTTATGAATTAAAAAAATATATATGCCCCACATTCAACAAAATTTATGCTTTATGTAAGTGAGATATCAAAGCAAATAAAACTGAAGTGAATACTACAAATCGTTTCGGTACTAATTGGTATGTATTATACGTTAAAATATGAATTAGTAGTGACTGTATAAGGGGAGCTCGGGTACAGACTGCTTCACGGATTAGTTTCTAGAGGACATATTCGATGCCAGCTGGGTACACGCTATAAATACCTACACACTATTGTTTCAATGTGTTTGTGTACGCAATTAATCACAATCTAGTAAAGCAAAACATTGTGACAGCCACATGTACGTGAAATAAAAATAGGAGTAGAATATAGCTAGCATCTTATAGTATAGCTCTAGTCTAGCACTGGTTTACACTAAATAGCAACAAAAGTAGAGCACAAGAAAATGACAACTATATTATTTGTATATTTTTAGATTTGTATTTTTTTAGATTTGCGAGAGATTTTGCAAACATTCACACGACGGACACAAAGAACAGGCAGAATTAGAAATAACACAGAAAGTGTTTCTCTAATTGATGGTGTTAACTGTTGACCTTTTAAAAGCTTTTTATAGGGTAAATCACAGTGAAGCTGTTATTGTGGCAAATCTTGCAAGAAAACCTATTGCAGAATGAAATTCATTTCTTAACACTTACATACGAAACAAATCATTAACAGTTGTAGTTAATGTCTGTGTTACCTGTCGTGATAATTGTTACATTAAGTGTACCTCAAGGTTCTCTAATTGACCCCCATTGTCAAATAAATGACACGGAAAATTCATGCTGAATAAATTAGTTCTTACTTTAATCAGTTGTTTGGAATTTAATTATAAATGACATTAATACATACAATAGATGACAGTATTTTTAAAATATCGTAAGTTTAGACCTCACATAGTAGCTATGAGCTCAATATAAATACTACTCATTAAGCACTCAAAATGTATTAAATGCATATAAACTGAATGCATAGATACAACATTTGAAGACAATCTTATCGATCGAAGAGATTATATGGACAATTTGAAATAACTTAATTAAATTGGGTTATTTAATTAGTCAACGTTCTAAAAATATTACCACGCTGATTCCAGTAATAATGATTAAACGTTCTTTATAGATAAAAATTGTTGTATCAAAAAAGATAGATTTACTATCGTGATCATCAGAATTAGTAATTAACAAAGTTCTAGATCCAATAAATTTAACTAAGACATATCTAAGAATGAGATTGCAACAGTTGACTATTAGCTTGAACTGTGGGAATGTCATTTAACAATTATTATTGTAGACGAGTGTCGGTGACTACAACTCTATACTTTTAATAGTAGTAGAATAATAGTTAAGTTTATGTGAATAATTATTAACTTGACCAATGGTAGAATATGCTGTAAATTATATCTACTATTTTGTCATCTGTAATATGAAATGATACCAAAAATAAAATTGAATTTAATTAGAATTTTAGATAACCTCCCGATAGAAATGATTGAAGCGCTGCATATCTGTGAGTCATTTTAGTCAGTTACAACTATAGCTAAATCAATGAAGAAGAGCTTTTACATATGTGTAGATATACTTATAATTGATTCTGTGCAATATTTTAATTAACCTATCGGATCTGCAATTACTATACAATATTATTTATCGCTTAACTAATAGCATTACAGCGATATAATAAACAAACTGATAAAAAATAGCATGATGAAGTAAACACTTCAAGGTAAGGTAATATGCACTAGTAAGTGATACAATATGGTCACGTCATATCCATCAATAATAATCGGATCGTGTGATTGAGTTTACGCTTACACTCGCATACATAGTGAACTTGACTGTCACGAGAAACATTTATTCTTTGCTGTGTTTTATTTAATTATATGAGACAATCTTGCACCTATAAAATAACGGCATAAAATATAATGACCTTTAAAAATACTAATTGCACAGCATAACGAGCACTTATACGCCTCAAATCAATGCATTCCGTCTCGGAAAGGTTAGGTTATGTTAGGTTCCTTCTTAAACCCACCCAAAAATAGGACGTCGACTTAGTTTGATCTCTTTAAATATATTTTGCTGTGCAATTAGCATTTTTGGTAAGCATATTTTGCTGTGCTATATACTACCCTAAAATAACACCTTGTTAATTTAAGGTGATGTAAAAACTAAATTCGGTCGATGAACACTTGGTAATGTAATTGCTGTACCTGTGCGATACTGTAACAGTTTTCATCTACAACTCAAATGTGACTTCGATAGTTACCACAGAAATTACCTAATCTTATTTTTATTTTATAAACGTGTTTCTTTTTCCACTTCATACAACGTTACTTTTCATAGCGGATTCAGAAGTGAGTTTGATAATAGGTTCTTGCTTTAATAGCATTGCACTCGTAAGTTTCTTGTCAAGAATCTGTTTATCTGTTTTTCTTTCCTTCTCTTTATCTTTATTTTAGTTTGTCTCTTCCTTTGTATACGGCAATACTACTATAGGTATCGATATAAAGTTATATTTACTCTTAGAAAGTATATACCTCCTAAGTGCAAATATAACTTTATAGTAGCTTCATTGGTTTTGACATTCACGAATGGTATTTCATTATGTAAATTAATTTAGATGGATGTAACGGTATGTGTATTGTAACACATGTTATGTAAAAAATGCTCAATGCGTGCGAAAATAAGTGCTTTTAATAAATTATTATTTATTTATTGCTATTACTTTGGCAGAAGCGTTAGCTCAGTGGGGAGGTCAACAGACTGCAATGCAGAGGGTCTCGAGTTCGAACCCACGTCGTGCACCTCTGACTTTCGGAAGTTATATGACTTTTCGAAATTATGTGCGTATTGATTGACAATTATCGTCTGCTCCGTTCCTCGGAGAGCACGTTAAGCCGTCGCGCGTCGGTCCCGGCTGCCATGAACAACTATGGCAGTCGTTATTGGGAAAGTCAGTACCCTCTAATATCCTGACACTGGTCTAGCCTTAGGGTATCGTTAGCCTTCGGGTTGCGGAGGTCAGGTGGCAGCCGCTCCGTGTAAAAACTGATATCTAGTCAAATTAGGTAAGACTAGAAAAGCCGGCCCCAAGTGACTTGGAAATATTAAAGGCTAAGGGAGAAGATACATATTATACATAGTATATAGTAATCTTAAAATGCTTAATTTAGAAACACTTCGAAAGAAGAAACATTTATATTTAAAAACCATTACATATATCTCTATATTTAAACACTGACTTCAACATGTTTCTTTGTTAGCTATTCTCGTATATATTAAATGCGTATATAATAAGGTAATCGCGGCTATTAATACTAATAGCATTGTTCAACTCGGTTTTAGAACATGAAACTCTTTTTAACTAAACGTACGGAGATAACAATCGGCACATAAATTATATTGTTTCTTAGAAGTTCACACTTTATGGCGGTGTTTAATTTTAACAACGCCACGTTGTTTTTTGATCGATATCTTGATATATTAACATAAATCTTCCATCATTTGTGACGTATACCAATGTATTGCATGTGGAAGGACTATAGCAGACTTAGTAGGTAAGTTTTAGTTAGTTTTTAGCAGCTGGAGGCATTGTATAAACTCTTAAGGGAGCTTGAAGATACATGCCAATTACGGCCATTAAGTTGTCTTTAGCGCCCAACGCAAGAAAAGTGGTGTTATAAGTTTCAAGGCTTCGTGTCTGTGTATCTGGTATGTCTTCAAGTCTGTTCACCACGCCTTAGTAGATCATAAACGGATTCGTCTCATTCGATGCAGTTTTACTGAAATATGGTTTTTTGACTTGATGTTAAAATGTCTTTAATGAAAATGAATGAAGCCAGACAACTGTGTCAGGATCGTAGCAAATGGAAATCCATAGTCTCTGCGTACCCCTCTGGGAAACAGGCGTGAATCTACGTATGTATGTAAAATGTTTTTAACGTTCAAAGATTAGTTATAGAAATCATGGTAAGTTTATTATTTAAAAATGTACTATTTATAGTTTTAAAGATTCTGAACAACTGAACTCGTAAAGAAAAGGGTAGCCACAGCGTGGCAACAGTATAACTATAAGCAAGTTTTAAAATAATTACCGCCCACGGACACTTAAGTTGTGAAATGGCTTTCCAGGTGTGGTTTGGAACTCTTAGAAAACATAACGGTTTTTGCAAGAAAGACCCATCAATAAAGCCTCTATGATTGCAAAGGTTCCAGCTATGAGCTTATGACCAGGACTTTATAGTGCAAGCAAATAATAACCTAAGCATAAACTCGCATAACAAAACAAGCAAGCATACAAATTATATTACAACAGGCTGATTTAGATAAAACGATTAAAAAGATTTTGTCGCCAAGTCGACGATACTAAAAATATAAGCATGTCTACTTAAGGTCTTAGTAATTACTAGCTATTACCCGCGACTTCGACTGTGTGGAATTTAACCACAGGTTAAATTTTTTTTTTCGGGAATCTTATTTTTGTCCTTAATAAAATTAGCCTTAGTTACTCCTTATAAGCTATTTGCCAGTGAAAGTCCTGTCAAAATCGGCCCAGCCGTTTTAGAGATTAGCCGGGACAAACAGACAGACAACAATTTTGAAATTGATTTGTTGTTATAAGTATCGTTCTTTCATATCCATTTTAAAAAAAGCTGTTATTTTGACATTTAAACAGACACTTTTTTTTTTAAATCACAACGCCAGCCCTATTAATAATTCCTGTGTCGCGGGGGACTTTACAAACATTCAAACAACGGACACAAAGAACACCCAGACTCGGAACAACCATTTGTGGATCACACAAAGTTTTGTCCCGTGTGGATTCGAACCCACAACACTCGGCGCAGTGGCACTGCCGAGGCGACCACTTAAACCATTACGCATTAGGGGTCACAAGGTCATAAGGTCAGGGGATATCCACCAACAGAGTGATTTGGAAGTCCAAGGGAGAGCCTTTTGCCCAGCAGTGGAACATTACAAAAAGCTGATGAAAAAAACAATAAGGGTCGTCGTAAAGAAGTTGAATCCTGGGTTTTTACACCCATCTCGTTAATCTCTGAGTCTTCCTCGAAGAGGTTAATGAAAACACTATGTGGGTGTGTGTGTGTTAATGACGGATTGGTATTAGTGACAGGCATAACTCCGGAACCACTAGACCGACTGACTTGTAACTTGGTGTGCGGACACCTTGGGGTCATACCTCAGTCGAGTTTGAATATGAGCCCTGTAGGTCAAAAGACCCTCGAGATATAGGGGTCACATGGTCACATGTATTTTAAATGCTTTTACATTTAAGATGAAGAAGTTGAATCCTGGGTTTTTACACCCATCTCGTTTAAGCATACGGTTGTCCTGTTGTAAATGCGAGAACGTTGTAAAGGGTTGCTCGACGCCTTCGTTACATGCTAATGTGTCTTGTGGACTCGCCGCGATACGCCTGCAGCGGTGCGAGGCCTTCTACGCTATTTACTTCAATAATTAGCTGTCGGTTTTAATAGATGTTCGTATTAATTAGGAGTACTTACGCTGTCGTATGTATATAATCGTATAGGTTTTATGCTGTTGTGTTTGTAATTGAGTAGTTAAAGTAGTCGCGGTTATTGTTTCAGTGCAGTGTTAGAGTTCTTCTAGTGGAATTCGAACCCGTGGCTTTTAAGTCGCAAGTCTACATGTCCATTGGATTACCGCCGCTAAGGAGAGAGAAAAAAGGATAGCAATACTTGTGATTGATGATTGTGATATTATAATTGTTCTCTGTGAATGGTTCCACAAAGAGGTTTTTATTTATGATCAATTAATTATATTAAAGTATTTTAGTTACTTTTAAAATATTACTTTTGTATTAGTAATAACTAGCGGTCGCTAAGTGGTCGATATGCGACCATAATTTATTTATATTTTTAATATGATCGTTATTATATATACCGCGAAATTGTAATAAGCACTTAATGTATGTATGTAACCATAGTTACGAAGAATTGTACGACATCAACCGAACTATGCCGAAATACTACGAACGCGATTCGACTGCGTGAGTCAAATGCATGGTTGTGTGCGTGTAGTGTTTTTTCATTAATTTAATGTATTTCTAATGCATTTTTTATAAAATTATTAGGATTCGCCACTCCTTCTCCATATAAACTTTAACTGTGCCAAATTTCATACTCCTCCGTCAGCGTAATTTTCCTAAAACGGGGTACAAAGTTTTTGCTTCACGTATTGATATTATAGATAATTAATCACGAAATTAATAAGAGAACTGAAATCAAGATGTCATATTGACGTGTTAGCGACGGTTAAGTGAAGTTACGCTCACTGGCTTCGCCCGTGTCAATACCGCGATGACGAATAATTTAATATAAAGAATCTATTTGTATCACTCCAGGACATGGTCTATCTGTGTAACAAACATCCAAACATCTCTACAAACTCATAATACGAGTACTAGTAGATCTACTTACTAGTAATAATTATTATATTGTCTTTGGTCTAGTGAAATTAGAATACCGCGGCTTTACATTACCGCAGGAACATAAACACTCAATTGTGAAATGAAGAATATAGTTTCAAAGCTTTTAAATTCAGTCGTCGCGCAATAAAACCATGGCACCAAGTTTTTCAATAACTGTCATATCAATTTATATCCCTACACTGGACAAAAAAGTTCCAAGAGTCATAGATAATTGCACTATGCCTTGGTATTCTTTTGTTCGTCGTTTTAATGTGGGAACTATAGCCGCATGGGGATTATACCTTTAATAAAAAAAATATAAGTTGGTAGATTTTGCCCGCGGCTCCGCTTTCATAAATGTGGGTTATGTGAATTTTTATATTCCTCTGGAACAGTGTTTTATTTCTGGACGAAAGGTACCCATATCCTTTTCTGTACCCCTGACAACGTGTATGCTAAATTAAATGATGGTCAAGTAGTTAAGATGTGAAAGCATAACAAACAAACTCACATTCGCATTGATATGTAACTATATTTTACCCGCTCGCATAAATATAGTTTATGTCAATTATCTATACATCGGAAACAGACTTTTTCTGGATGAAATTTACCCTATGTCGAATTACGTACCCCTGACAACGTAGGTATATGCGAAATTTTATGATGATCGTTCAAGTAGTTAAGGCGTGAAAGCGTAACAAACAAACAAACTCACATTCGCATTTATATTATTAGTTAGGATTTCATAAGCACTACTGTTCTTATATAGTAGTAATGTACAATTGTTTATTTTCCCAAAATTATAAATAAATCACCTATATTAAGATCGGAAAGAAACGTTTGATACAAATACACATTGGCATCAAATCTATCAGAGTGACCGACTTTCGAAGGTTTATATCTAGACTGATTGTAACCATGAAGTTGACCGTTGAGGAATGGTGGACATGTCAAGTAAGTATCGCAAGTACGTCAATGCGATGGACGCGCATTTTTTGCGCGCTGTGACATATGGTCCGGTCGGACCGGTGCGCGCACTCGCTGCACGCACACTGTAGCACGCGCAAAAACTGCCTACTCTATGAACCGCGGCTGCTCCATACGCGCGATCATTTTTACTTTCGTGGTGATCGGTTCGACTCGGAATAGTTCACACCTGTCACAAAAACCATGAGAAGCGCGACTTATAAATGTGTTCAAGTGCCATCATTTACTGTCCACGCAGAATATTTATACCACGCTTGCATTGAGAAGCATCTGCGATTAAAGGCTTCTAAACGGACAACATCTTTACTGCAATGTGTACTATGTTCTCAACTATTGCCCAGCCAGCTAAAACATTTGAATGTGTCGGGCATTCCAAACACAATTATTTGGATTGTCATATATTATGCAAAATATTGACGTCTATAATATGGCTGTTATTTCTACCACATATTTCAGTAAAATAATGATTCTTTAGAAGCTTCTTTAAAGCCATATAAAGAACAATAATACATAATAATGAAGATAATGGATGTGGTATCTATATATTAATACGTGAAGCAAAAACTTTGTACCCTTTCCACGAAAATGCGCGAACGGAGGAGTATGGAATTTGGCACAGTTAAATTTATATGGAGAAGGAGTGGAGAATCCTAATATTTATATAAAATATGCATTAGAAATACATTAAATTAATGAAAAAACACTACACGCACACAACCATGCATTTGACACACGCGTAGTCAAAGCGCGTAACTATGGTTACATATGTCAATATATAATGACATATATCAGCAAAATCTTACAGGCAAACTTTGGTCGAATTTCGAGCACTAGGCGACCGCTAGTATAGATAAAAGCGTGTCACAATTCTGGGTAGGTGATCATAACTTTATAGGATCAACCTATCGGATTACAAGTAAACAGTGTACCTATTACACCTACCTAAATAGGGTATACTTTTGAATAACAGCATTTTTTTTCTAGCCTGACCCCTTTACGATTAGTAAGGCGTTGTCTAAGATCGGATTAGTAAAATTAGCTAACGTGATAATTTACATATGTACCTACAGCTAATTAGATATGTCAGAATATTATTAAAATACGTTACATAATAAATTTCACAATGTTTTAACAATTTTTTTTATTTTTTTTGTCGTCGGATTTGAGCCCCGTAAATTAAAAAAATTGCCCCGTTTGGAATTACCACAGCATAGAAAAATTAATTTGGCTTCACTGGTTTGCGTGCGTAAATGAAATAATTAAATGTAAGTACAGAGTTTACATAGGATTGTTATTTATACTATTTCGTAGTAGCCTGATAGATGACTTAATAATTTATACTTACATTAAAAACTTTTGGCAATACTGACTGAAATTTGATACTCATTACAAACCTAATGAATTCCAGGACTAATAAAAATAGGGTTACAATTGCATATATACATATATACCCGAAGGTAAGGCGAAGTGCATATGCAACTACATTGCGCAAATTTCACATAATAGGGAGGAAGCCTTTTACCCTCTACTGAGTGCAGTGCCAGACTTCTAGCTGTGCCTATTTCCCAGAGGGGGAGGGAGAGACTACAGATTTCCATAATTCATAATTTCAATTTCCATTGCCGGGATATCATCCCGGAATCTTATCCACAGCCGTGTTCACTAGCACGTCACCGAGACAATATTTAATCGAAGTAATAATTCGCTTTATGCAGCTGGACTCACTACTAATATGGCATAGTTGCATAAGTGGCTACTGGCTACTGCCAGTACACCAAGTTTTAGGGATTCAATCCCAAGATATAAGTGTACGACTATTGTGATGGTCAGCGACTAGTCTATGAGTGCATATAACATTGTGGTATCACATGCACATTGCCAACCCTTCGACATATGAATATGTTGTAATTCCAGTACAAAGGACAAAGATTAGATTGCCTCCCCTGCTGACAGCGCACCGTTTCCTTGAGGAGTCTGGAAACACTACTCACCACGGAAACACACTGTTGCTTGATTGCAATCTTTGTAGTGCAAAGCGACAGCAAGCAACATCCTGACTAATTTAATAAATACGAATGTAAGTTTGTTTGTTACGCCTTCACGCCTTTACTACTTGACCGATCATCTTAAAATTTCATATACACTTTGTTAAGGATACAGAAAAGGTCATAGGGTACCTTTCATTCAGGAAATAGCATTGTTGCTGAGGAATAGAAATGTATTGATAAAGTCTACGTACACGCGAGCGAAGCCGTGGGCAAAATCTAGTAACTTGATAAACACTTGCGAGAATTTTATTTATTACAATATCGTTGCACAATATTGTTATGCGTATAAATTAATCACCATTTCCTTACTTTCCAATAATTGGGCTGCCCGGGTATGAACCAAATTCCAGTTTAAATGCAGATAGTCATAGCGTCATAAACATATGTGAAATACAAAAACATGGAGCAGCTCATAGTTTAGACATTCTTTGTTGCTGTTGTTTCAATGTTTATAAAGTCCCTTTAAAGACTGGAGTTACATCTGGCGCTGAAGATATTTTTAATAAGCAGGTTACCAAATAGTCCATTAAGTATTCACTACTGAAAATAAACTCTACAGTTGAACCTTAAACCAGTAAGGAAACCTTAAGATAAGCAACGAATGCGTACAATGTAATACAACTTAAATTGGCATCCACGTTTGCTAAATAACTTTCATGTTCAACATTAAATATTTACAACTTGATGAGTATCTTTATACCATATACCTATATTATGCGATATTAATACTCTATAAATATGTTCCCGTTATCTATTCGATCTACTGCATTACAAACCAACCTGTTACTAAGCGATTGGGCAATATTATTAGCGATACTCGGACTGTAATATTTTTTATTACGTTGGAATTTCACTACAATAATTTTTCTGGAAAGATAGACTAGCTTTGGCGCTCCTTTTCAGACTGTTGATTCGATATCTGATTGGATTAATTGCCTTAACTTTATAGAACGTCGCAGCTAAATAACATTGTATTATGGTCCTGCAGTAAGTAAGAATACTGCAGCTTTTATGCCTGACAGCATTGCGTCTTCTAAGTAACCACTAGAGCTCTAAAGGTCAATAAATAGATTTCGATCATCCGGAGCAACGAAGTCATGTTTGAGAAGAGATTCAAGGATGGCACTAGTCTGGTTTGTTTGTGCGGTGTTACCCAAACGATGTCACACCTTACATATCGCTCTTTATTTCCATACATATGCATGCAAGAGGAATTGGTGGCTGCCTTCGACTTTGCAGTAAATGTGACCGTGTTTTGGGTGCAACAATATAATTTGTAGCAATATTTGTAGGCTTAACGCAAAGAAGAAACAATGTCATTGCTATTGGCAAGGACACCGACCATTGTTCCTTGCGATGGCAACGTAGTGTCATAATTTTAGGTTCAACAATGAGTACGTGATACCCATCGTCGCCGTCCACTGACTACGGTAACTACTTAAACTCGTTACGCATGTTTTATACATCAGTTGCATCAAAGTATCATAGTTTGATAACATAATATATTTAGTACTATCATAATCAAACGTTTTATGAATCTATTATGATCGCGTGAATATATCAAACGTTTCGTTCAAATGTGTCAAAACTTGGTGCTTTTTACAATCACCTCTATTGAAGTTACTAAACAGGCTACACAGGCATTACAGAGGTAGGAGTGCGGGAGCAGTCCAAAATCCCTTTAGGAACTCATTCGCACTTAAACTCTCGCACCAGACTACAACTGAATAAAAACGATGTTTTATTTTAACAAGAATTGACTAAAGGGGATCTTTTGTTTTACTTAATATTGTCTTCTGTTTACGCGAATGTTATTCATTGAAATTAAACTACTATATACGGCTTTTATCGCGTTGTTTATTTGACACTTTTTTACATAATTTAGAAACGACTACTATTAAACTTTACTCATTTTTAAGCTAATTAAATTTTAAAACTATTTAAACTAGTTATATTTAAGTTTACACTTTCCCCGACGACTAAGATGGTAGTTATCTCAACACAACTACCATCTTAGCCTCCCCGTGACCATGGCTGCTGAAAAGCAACCGAAATGTCGGGAAAAGTGTAAACTTAAATATAAATAGTTTTAATAATTTAATTGGCTTAAAAATTTGTAAAGTTTAATAGTAGTAGTTTCTAAATTATGTAAAAAAGTGTCAAATAAACAACGCGATAAAATCCGTATATAGTAGTTTAATATTTTGTTTTGATTATTACTGACTAAAAATAATCTTTTGTTTTCACCACTGAAGATTAAAAAGGATCTTTTGTTGTGACCACTTTGACTAAAAAGGATCTTTTATTTTGATCACTGCTGACTTAAAAGCATCTGGTGTTTTGACCACTGCTGTCTAAAAAGATCTTTTATTTTGAGCACTAATGACCAAAAAGGATCTGGTGTTTTGACCACTACTTACTAAAAAGCATGGGGTGGTTTGACCACTACGAACAAAAAAGATTGGACCACTGATGACTTAAAAGGATCTTTTATTTTGACCACTATTGACTATAAAGGTTTTGGTGTTTTGACCACTTCTGACTAAAAAGGATCTTTTGTTTTGACCACTACTGACTAATAGGACGTGTGTATATACTGACCCTGTCGTACTGGAAGTGCGGCGCGTGGTGGAAGGAGCGCGCGGCCCCGCGCCCGTACAGGTAGGGGTAGTAGGCGCCGTACATCACCTCGGGGCAGCTCACCGCCATGCCGCCGGCCGGCCGCGCGCGCGCCCCATGCCGCCGCCGCCGCCGCCCCTACCGCCCGCGCCCTCTCCGCCGCCCCGCTCACCTCTGCACAAACATACGACACATACGTCAATAAATTATGTCACTATGAGAAATTAGTAAGTACGGATATATGCACATAGCTCCGAATTCGGCTGCACGGCGGCAATGAAGGCAGAGCAGAACCAAGGCAAGATGGAAAGATGTAGTGCAAAACAATATGAGTGAGTGCCAAGTGACTGAAGACGAGGTCGAAGATAGAGCGAAGTGGAGGTAGAAAATTAGGAAAGCTGATCCCACCACCATGTAGGACTTGAGCTAGGAGGAAAGAGAGGATGGCGCAATGATTTGACTGGTCACAGCTCGACTGCCAGAATGCCTGTTTGTTTTTATTTAAAATTCACAACTCCTGTTACGGATATTCTCTGTGGCGTAGGAATTAACAAAAGTATTAAAACAACGGGCTCAAAGAGACTCAAAACAACAATTTGTAGACCACACAATTTTTCTCTCGTGTGAGGTTTGTCCCCTTAATCTCCGGCGCACTGTTAGTGAGGTGACCACTAAAACCAGTGAGCTATCTGTGTAGTCATTGAGTTCAATCCCCAATCAATAAACTTCAGAATTCTCTTTTAAAGGAGAACGTTATGGAGTAATCCGTAACTTTCTCCACGAACTATGAAATCTGTCAACTCACACTGGGCCCATGTTATTTTCATAGAGAAGCCGGTGGTCAACAATAAGATAAATAAATAAGTTTAATAATAATCTGTCGCAAACATAAGTACATATTATGCTATTGTTAAAAGGCCGGTATTGGCAAACTGCAGGATAACATTTTCTCCTTTCATTTTCTTTGTTCTTTCTTATTTTTGTTGCGTTCTCTCACGTTTCTATATAACATCCTTGTTAAGTTTAAGTTAGCTTACAAATACTACACAATAATTAAAACATAGTAATGGCGACTAGTAAAATTAACATATCTAATTAAATTTATATGCTATATATCAGCAATATTTTATAAGTTTTTATTACCCACTTAAAGAGCGAAAGGCGACAGAAATATATTAATTTAATTTTTATCATAACATGCTTATTAATTATAAAACAGATAAGATCATTAATTTAAAATATTTTTGCTTAATTATTTTATAATGGTTTTTTCATATTTAACTAATAAAAATGTATTTATATAATTACTAGATTTATCATTACATACACCATTCGAAACTGCACTGATTTGATTAGTGTAAAATATTTTATGTGCTAGAGCTATTTTTAGTGTCTATTAATTAATATATCTAACTTTATGGGACCGCGATATTAACTGTAAAAGCGAATAACATACTTATTATCAGTATACAATCCCTATCAAGTTTAACCAGTGATTTCGTACGCGTGGAATTTGGAACCTGTATACATATATTGATCTGTATACATTTACCTATACATATTTATAGATATCTCTCTAGACTTCAACTACTAGGCAACATATCACGGTTGAAAATGCACAAGATTCAAAGTTAGACTTGCAGCAATACGGGTGTAAAAATCGCATTTAATTTTGTGCGGCTTTTCAACGTCAGACTTGTACAAACATACATACAGACAGACAAAGATTCTAATAATAGTAGTTTTGGGTTGTATAGCTCTCATAAAGACGACTCAGATAATTTTTTTTAAATTAGATTAGATACTATGTAGAGATGTCGACCAGTTACAATTTTATTATATGTATAGATTTGAAACCATTTTAGACTTCGCGCGGCGTATTCTGAGGTCGGGCAAACAAAACCTTATTGTTTGTCAAGAAACTTTCAGTAGAAACCTGAGTTAGGAAGTTAGTGGTTTTTAAACCTGTGTAGCGACACTGCTGAAGCTTTAGTTTTGTATAGTCAGGCGCAAGTAGGTATACAGTAGCGCCGCGCGGCAGTCGTCTCTCCGCAACCACTCACTTAGGTCGTAGCCTAATATGTATTTATAGTATTTACCTACATCTGGTACCAGTAAATATATATGCGTATCTACCACAATTTATTTTATTTGACTATGCACAACGAGAACACTTCTGATTACCCCACACCTGTGCCCGTAAAAGACGTATGACAAGGAATAACGGCCTTACATACTTGCCAAGTTTTCTCATTTTTCTTCAGCCGTGACGAAGCCCTCTCATTGCAGTAATGAGTGTGAAACAAAAAAAAGCCCTTTTTCATTAGCCAGTTGTTTTGCCCCATTGCTGGGCAAAAACCTATCCCTTGGACCTTCAAATTTCCCTTTTCAAAACGTCCACGTGTTGTTGTGCAGTCAGTTATACCTTATAATACCTCTCATGCAAATGATTATTCCACGATATCATCCAGACAGCAAGAAGACTGAAATCATGGACCGAAATTCGGTCTGAAGGATTATCATGATATCAATACAGAGGCCACGATAAATAGGACAAAGCATAATCACATCTTATACTTGGAACTGAGTCTGAGAGAGACGGCAGCCTGATAATCTTGTGTTATGTTCCTGCGGTGAATACCTAATATTATACAGTTCTTCAAGACTTGCGTTGACATGGAGGCCCGTGTATATACCCTTAAAAAAATAAGTTATTTAATAATTATTTATTTATACAATAATATAAAATGCACTAATATCTATAATATTTGCCCGAACTAGATTAAACCTGTGTTTCGAGCGACAAACTGCTTACATACTATTATCAGTATAAATAAATTTACATTATAATAACTTTTATAATAAACTAATGGTAAGAGTAAAAACAATTAAAATAAGTTTAATATTCTACTTTAAAACTAAATTATCAAAATTTTATTTAGAGATTGCATGTAACTGCTCGGTTTGGTCATATGACAGAGTTTGAGTATATGTAGAAATTAAGTTTTATAGCTAAAATGAGTTAATTTATAAATGCTTAATTCTCTATTTAGTCTATTGTACAAAAGTGGCCCCAGAAAAACAAAAAATCTATTTGTAAAAAATGTTTTGAGCATGATTGTGTGGTGCAGACTATATCTTGCCGTCGCTTGTTAGTTATGTCAGCGTTATAGGTAAGCATCGCTTGTTGTTTTAGTATTGTGTGCATAATGAAGATTTGACGGACAGTCATTACTTTGCAGGATTTATATAAGCTTGTAGGAAATAGGAAAGGACGGCAGGCGGCTACTTTTAAAATTGCTCTCTGAGCTCGTTCAAGAGTCACCATAGTAGTTTTGACTGCTCCACCTCGGGAAGTAATGCAGTATTGGATAATTGATTGACATAGAGCTAAATAAACATGAGTAATCAATGTAATATCTGCTACTGTTCGGAGTCTTTAAAATACATATATTAATTTACGAAATCTATTTACTAAACTATCAATATATTGATTAAAGGAAAGTGTATCATCGACTATGATCCCAAGATATTTTAAACTCCTAGTTTTCAAGATAGGAGGACAATTATACATATTTTTTGCGGGGTTTTGAAGCGGACATTTGTGTGCGTTTTTATCAAAGACTTAATTTTTTAAAGGATATGTAATGTGTGAGAGCTTCCCCTGGTACTGCAAGACTGCAGGCTATTATAACCGCTTACTATCCAGGAAGATAGTATGCGTGTGTGGTGTTGTGATTTAAGTGGTCACTTCGCTACTGCTGCCGCGCCGAATATTGTGGCTTCGATCCCTATACATGACAATAATTTGTGTGATCCACAAATAGTTGATCCGAGTCTCGGTATTCTTTGTGTCCGTTATTTGATTGTTTGTAAAGTCTCACGTAATACAGAAATGATTCCTAGTGCAGGAGCTGGCATGTTTTAGATTAAAAAAGATAAACGCTAGTTTTGTAAGGATGAATGAATGTATGTTTGTCACTTCTTCACGCAAAAATTACTTAACGGATCTCGATAAAACTTGGCACACACGATTATCAAGTAAGATCATTTTTATTCCGTTTTGTATTCCTGTTGCATTCACGCGGGCGATGCCATGTCAGAAACATGTAGCAGAAATAACAAACCGCGAAGTTAACCACTAAAAGAAGATAAAATTATTCAAAAATGTTGATTGCTAATTCTCATTCCGCATATTAATGACCGCAGAATGTAACTGGTTCAATACAGCAATCTATATATGTAACAGGAGAAACTGATTGACAGAATGACTGACTATATATAAAACTCGCGGTTTTACCCTCGTTTATGACTACGATTTCGCTCTCGGGTTCTCGGCTTGTAGTGTGATGCTATATAGTCTAAGTTACTTCTGCATAAATAAGCTTTCTAATCGTGAAAGAATGATTAAAATCGATCTAGTAGTTTTTGAGTTTATTTATTAGAAACCAAAATACTAATTCTCAATCTTGCAAGCTTGCAATGGCATGCTTTCAGTATGCTTTATATCAATCTTGATATAAAGACATGCTTCTGAGATTTTGTAAAGTAACCCGGGATTTTTGGCTTTTATTAAGGTACCACTTTTTAATAACAGCGGTAGTCTAAGGGTCATTGGACGTATGATTGAAAGGTTGGTTTGAATTCCACCAATATTAATACCTTGGAAATCAAAATGTATATACAGGGTGTGGCATTAATAATGGATAACCCTGAAATTGTCGACTGGCCAGATTATCATCTATCATTTACCCCACTTATATCACCATATGCCCATGGACATTTTTTATCGATACATGCGCCCAAAAATGTGTAATTCCTTATAAAACGTGTTAAAATTTGAGAAAAAGTATTCTTTGCGAAGTTGTCTTAGATTTAAACAAAAATCTTGATACTGGTCTGATGATACAAGTATTCAGGAGTGACATAAAAAAAACAGAACGAGAAAATGTCGCCAATTGTAGAAATGGCAGCTGATTTTGTATGAGTAAGTACGATTTTTATTTAAAATATCAATAATTTGGTCATCCATGGGCATAAGTGGGGAAATGATAGATGATAATCTGGCCAGTCGACAGTTTCAGGGTTATCCATTATTTACGCCAAAACCTGTAAATGAATCATGGTTTTACATAATATAGAGTCCTATCATCCGACACAATACACACGCAGATGGGGCCGCAGCATATCTCAATAGTATACTATATGCTTCTTATTATCCGAAACTAGTCATGTATAATGTAGAAGTTGAGTGAATAAATCACACTCTTAATAAAACAGAGACTTAACTCAAAAATTAAGTAGGCAATTTGAATTCTAATTGTGCGATTCTATATTCTAATATTATATATGTGTCAAGTAACTGCAACAGGGTTCAAATTTGTTTAAGCCAAAATACTGAGATAAGTTTATGTTTTATAACAGTGCGAAATGGACAGAAGCTCGCGACGTATGTGACACTGACAAGACAGACGTCATCAGTCCCAGCTGACATGGCGCGTCACTCGCCACTCCACGATACGATGACACGTACCCACAGACTGCTTTACATAATATTAGTACGCGTTATTGACTCTTTAATATTCATACACACTTATTATGTATTCGATCGCTTTCATACATTATGTTTTATACGTTAATGTGGGCAAAACAGGCTGGTTCGTAACCGGTTTGTGGGTGTTGTGGATTCACATATAATTTTGTGTTGATATTTAAACGGTGGGTGGATATTAGGGCACACCTCAGGGTTTTATGGGTCTGTATCCTCAAAACCGAAACCTATACTTCAACAACCAATCAACGTGATATAATTTTGTTTTAAATCTAACTTTAATTTGACTGTCCATTTTTAAATTTATTTATCTTATTAATCCAACAAAATTACATTAGAATCTTGCACGTATTACATAATATATAGCATCTTATCTTATCTTATCTTATGTGGGGGCCAGTCAGTGCAGACCGGCGACACTTCGACCCAGTGGGATCTTTTGTGTCGAGACTCTCCCAATAACGACTGCCATAGATGCTCATGGCTGCCGGGACCGACGGCTTAACGTGCTCTGCGAGGCACGGAGCATGCGTTAATTGTCAATCAATACGTACAAAACTTCGAAAAGTCATATAAATTCCGAAAGTCAGAGGTGCGCGACGTGGGTTCGAACCCGAGACCCTCTGCATTGCAGTCTGTTGGTCTCCCCACTGAGCTATCGCTGCTCTAATATATAGCATAAACACAGTTATAAGATAATTTGCAGCGCTGTTCTCTGTGTTAAGATGAAACAGTTTGCCCCAAAAAGGTATACATGTTTGTGACAATTATAGGTTTTATTATGTGCAATAAATCTGTAGTGACTTTAAACTTGCCTTAAGAGAAATAGAAACGTTTTACATCTACATTTTGCCAGCTTTGCTTTTATCCCGATTAATAGAGCCAACACTACTGCTGTTTACCGTGCCAAATCCAGTATCCGTGCTGCTACCGGCAATTTCATGAGGGGGACACCGAATATTACTTAGCCCGAAAACCGAACCCGAGACTTCATGCACAGTAGTCGCATTTATTACTGCTGCGCCACGCATTAGTAATGACAGAAAAACGTAACAACCTTAACCTATAACAATCCTTTATACTTCATTTACGTAGTAACAGACCAACTGTCTGCACTGACTGGCTCCCACATAAGATACATACATACATACAACAGACCAACTGATAGAAATAGTTCTATTGCATCAAGATAATTTATCGACAACCAATGATAGTATTCGTAATATTGTAAAAGCCTAAGTACCAAAGTTTATGACGTATTGCCGACATTAAGCAATATAAAAATATGTTTATAAAGTGTATACTTCTTACAAATACCAATAAATATATGCATCAAAGCTTATATATAAAATTCTCGTGTCACAATGTTAGTTACCATACTCCTCCGAAACGGCTTGACCGATTTTTATGAAATTTTATATGCATATTTAGTAGATCTGAGAATCGGCTACTATCTATTTTTCATACCCCTTAGTGATAAAGTAAACATAAAAAAAAGAAAATTACTTTTGACAGAACGAAGTCTGTCCGGGCAGCTAGTAATTATATAAAAATATCCTAATACTTAAAATCCTTAACCATTAAATTTTTTTTATGGATTTATTGAAATTCACACTGGAGAGGGAATAAAGAAATAAAAATAGATCTAAATACGTTATTAAAAACATCGATCAATGACTACACAGTTACACTTCATTTGATACTGTGATATCCTGAATCGAATTCGAACTCGGAGTGTGTACTGACTGCTCATTATTGAGAATCAATATATGATCTAAGTATCTTAAAATATTCTGACCACGTATCTAATCTTGGTATATCGTTATCCTTTCTAGCAAAAGGACAGTAACAGGTTGTCAGTGACTGTCCCTACGCAGAAAAACCGGTTGATGGTTATTCCTTCTGTAGGTACGTATAGGTATATAAAACAGAATGTTTGTTTGTTTGTAACGTATGTGTGTCTATGCCATTTATCCCACTGCAATTCAATTTTGGTGCAAAAATAGCTTTCAAAAATGTAAAAGTATTGATAAACTGAAGCGGTCTATTTGGGTATTGAACTAATCTTGCCGAATAATTTATTTGGTATTTAGACTACTATATATTAATAACATTTGGTTGGACCGAGTATATATAACATAAAACCATGCCTTGAAATAATATAGTATTCAATCTATATACACGTGATGATGTTCGAGCCTATTGCTATCCTGATTGCAGGCCTAGACTCCGTGTCGATAGATATTTACTTACAAGAATGACAGATAGTAGGCAATTATACTAAGAATTGATGTTTTTCTATTTATAATATTTATTTTGCTAAATACAAAATAAGCATTTCTTAAATCGACAAATTAACCAAGTCCCTTTTGCCAGTAAATGGTTGGGAAGATGGGCACAATGGATTGCACTGCTAGACGAATAAGAAAAAAGCCACATAAAGTAGGTATAATAACGTCAAATTCGATAGAAAATTCTTTTTAAATAATAATAATCTGCAGCCAAATTTTTTTCTAGGTGATAGATATTCTATGTTACCGTATTCGGACTCTTTATAAATGTTTAAAAGTAGCTAACAACATAATTTGAATTTTTGATTTGGTTATTACCACTTTAAATGAGGTAAATCACTTTTAACAATGACAAAATGCCTCATTAGGTTGAATTCTAAACATATATTTAAATTTATAAAAAAATTTAGCCGGAAAAAATATGATATTTATATCAATTTTAACTTAATTGTATTCGAAAACGCAGTAATTTCCGAGTTATTGTTTGTCAAACAGCGTGGTTTATGATAATTATAGTTTAAGAATCTGTGGTATTTCTATTTGCCTTTGTAATAGTAGATTTTCAAGTCATTGGCTATGTTTTAAACCAAGTCTTGACATTCAAAACTTATTAATTCTGTAAATTCTCGATCTACATTCTGAACCTATTCATTCGATCTCATAATCCACTGCCTACATACAACTGTAGAATCTAAGTAGGTATATCCTAAAATTAATAGATATATATTTTAATTCGTGGTAAAATTATTTAGGTTTAAACGTGATAAATCATTTTGTCTAAACATAAATAAAATTATATTTATATATTTATAGATGTAATTCATACAGTTACGCATTTTAGCGTTTAAGTTTTGATTATGTTTGATTACACTGTATAAACAGCTGGAACATTTAAAAATTAATTTAAACTGTAGTAATATTCAAAATAAATTTCTGATATGTTATGACATCTTATATATTATCAGGAACGCAACCATAAAGCTGCATGTATAAACTATTCCTACACACACATACACCATAAATTATCTTCTACAATTAATACGTAGAATATTTTCTTCGTGTGCAAATTTTATGATCCGAACTAAACGTGACAAGTAGGTTGTAATGTCTGAGTCAGTTGTATTAAATACGTTCTTGTGAGGTCGTTACTTTTTATTGCATTTACTTATAAACTTGATCTGTCTGTTATGGGACCAGACCTTAGATATCCCCTACTAACTTAACATGATTGTCTACAATACATCGTCGTATTAAAAGATCAGTGAACAATAAGATATTGTCTTTGTGACGTCTTTTCAATCACTACATATTATATAATATTCTATCACATACACACAACACCAACTAGCCCAAACTAAGTTAAGCTTGTACAATGCGTACTAGACAATGGATAAACATACATATATAGGTATACTTTTTTATGTAAATACGTACATATTATACATAGAAACACCCAAACCAAGACAAACATCCATGTCCATGCACACAAATGTTTGACTTGTGTGGGAATCGAACCCGCGACCTCAGGCGTGGCATTCGATTACACTAACCACTACGCCATAGAGATATTATAGAACAAAGGACCTCGTCGCGTCTGTCTGTCTGGTAGCAATAAACTCAAAAACTACTGAACAGATTTTCATGCAGTTTCCACCAATATACAGTATGATTAATAAGGAAGGTTTAGGTGTATAATTTATTACGGTTTTGTACTACCCGTGCGAAGCCTAGGCAGGTCGCTATTATTTGTATACATTAATTAAGGTGTACATATACGTTTGTCAAGTGTGGGACAAAAATTTGTATAATGTACAAAGAGTTCCTCCTATAGATTTTCTTTGTATCCGTTGTTTGTAAATTCCTTTGAGACAAAGGGATTAGGCCAGTTCAAGAAACGACTTCAATAAAACGAAAATGTAACGAAGTAGCGTTCAGAATATTTTTGCCAGGACTGCGACGTTTTATTCCGCAAATTTCTATCATTCGAACTATGATCGTAAGCAGGAGGTAAGCACTAGTAACTACTAATTTACAATTATAATGTTCCGTTCGTACTTCATTAATATTAACCTAGGTTACTTGATATTACTTAAGACTGCGCCGAGCGAAATGTGCCAAAACAGGCGGTCACAGTTAAGTGAATTAAATCAACACTTTTTGTTTAATACAAATATAAAATATACATTTACCATAACAATGAATGTGTTTACAATTACTCAGTGTAAAAAGCTTAAAATAATTAATATTTTCACCTACAAAATTATGTAAATTTGCACGATTAATACAAAAACGTAAGCTCGTGTTACGTGATTTTTAGATTATAACAGTAGAAATCTATCCTATTTTACAGCTTAAACGAAACATAAATAGTTATATTACAATTTGTCCGTCCCAAATATTTAAGTTATTGGTTGACAATAAAGATACATATTTATCAAAAAAGCACTTCAAATCCTCCATACAATTTTACTATGGCGGCTGCGCGCCGATTTGTATATGCGCCGCAAGAACTCTGTCATTATCTGTCTTACACTCGGCGCAGTCTTAACAACCTGCATCAGGTATGTGCTGACGATACTGCTATTGTCATAAACGTTTCAAGCTTGCACTATAATTGTATATTAAGAATACCTAGCAGTACGAATTTCCGTGTGTTTAGACGTTTGTTCCATACATATTATTGAAATCAAGTAGGTATAGCTGATAAATTTGAGGCCTGTTATATATATATGTGGTGCTTATATATTTTTCTAGTCTTTTAAATAGTTCTTAATTAAGTCTGCCACTTTGTTAAACCCTATTTAAAGTGGAATATTTTTCTAAGTCATCTATACGAAATACTAGCTGTCCCGACAGACGTAGTCCGGCCCACAGGAAAAAAAAATTAAGCCATCCTCGAATCCACATGAACACACACAAAAAAATTATCAATATCGGTCCAGCCGCTTAGGAGGAGTTCAGTGACATACACACGTACAGTCGAATTATATATATAAAGATTATAAAGCTGAAGAGTTTGTTAGTTTGTTTGGTTGTAGGCGCTAATCGCGGGAACTACTAGTTTGAATTGGAAAATTATTGTTGGATAGCCCATTTATCGAGAAAGGCTATAAGCTACATAACATCACGCTACGACCAACAGGAGCGAAGCATCAATGAAAAATGTTGCAAAAACGTGCAAAATTTTATTATGTGACGCAGACGAATCTGCGGTGGTTAGCTATCCTTTATACTTCAGATTAAATTAATTGTAGGTTCCAAGAAAATTTATATTTGCTAGAGGCTTCACGTGTGCCAAGACTTGGAATTACACAGATGTAACAGTGACGAGTTTAGGGCCATAGTAATAACTTAATAAGTAAGTATATACCGTAAGCGCTACTGTGTATTTATAATGCACATTCGAAACATTTACGACAGAATATAAATTTTCGTAATAAATGTTAGGAATGTATAGACTAAGTACACTTATTTTTATGGCCGTAACTGTTAACCTTGAATATTCCTCTACTATGTAAATATATAGTAGATAATATTTAATTTCTCCATCTGTCCTTTGACATCTCGATCTTGTTTAATATTTCTATACAAATTTGAAATCTGCCTATTCGCACAGGGCCAGCATGGTGCACTATGACCTAACCCTTCTCACGCTGAGAAGATGTCTCTGCCCGGCAGTGGGACAGTTTAATAAAGGGCTTATATTTTATACAAATTTTGCGTTATTACGTAATATTAATATTCAGCAAACATTGTAAGGATATGGCGTCATTACAGAACATTAATATTCGTCAAAATTTTTAAAGATATTCATAACACAATGCATCGGAAATTAGTTCATCTAACATTATTCACGTATTCGAACATATAAATTAATTCAGGTACTTACCTACTAGTTTTATAAAAGGAGTGTCGCTAGGACATTACCCAATTATACAGGTCTATCAAACTGTTATCCCTACATTTGTTTACGTGGTTTGTATATTTAGCGATAGTCCAACACCTGCTGCGGCCAGTGCAGTTGTAGTCTCATCCCACTTTAGGTTAAAACTCCCCAAGGGAGCTTTGGACCTATATCCACGTGTAAGCCTCCCAAAGGAATGGATATTTTGGTAACGGAAGACACTGCAAAAATAACCGTGAATACGCAGTAATAAATTATCTGATAATAGGTAGGTACTATTCGAAAGCATTCCGATTACAGTAGTGCACAACGTGATAAATTCTTTTCATAATTAAGGACATAGCAGACTTAATTCTGGATATAATAATATGTTATGAAATACATTATTCGATTTTAATTCGAATGCGATTGTGCATATCGCTATGACACAAACCCGCGAAGCAGGCGATATTTGTCCAACAATGAGACAGACGCAGTAAGATTTAAAATAATCAAATCGTATCTTTATTTTATATAGTGTTTATCTCTCGTATCTAACCTTTGAATGTTAATAATAACGTTATCTAATTTACCTTTAAGCTCGGCAAGGGTAGTAGAGTTTTTGTGTAAAAAACACTAATTACAAATTTTAAATAAATATTTTTTATGTAGGTAGGTACCTACACAAGAGATCACTAGACTACACTCAAACTTCAAAGTTAAAGAATTTTACTATGTACAATGTGATATAAAAGAAGCAAACTTTCTATCACATGTGTAAGAAACAACAAAATTTCACATGTCCACTGAGGACGAGATAATGTTCAAACCTTTATAACTTGTAACACCTTGATCGTATACTATGTCTCAAGCGAATAAAGATTTCTAATTCTATTACAAGAATGCTGTATTTAACTAAGTGCTACAGACATTTTCAATATCAACGATTTCTTTAACGTTTAACAAGTTTCTACTACCGACGGTATGCGATACACTATGTTTGTTTTGATCTTAAAAACATCAATACAATTTTTAAACGTATCTCTCGTACCTAGTCATAATCTTTCTGTAACTGTTTACAGAAATATAACTCTTTCTAAGTGGTTTTACACCTCCATTATCACTACCCTGCTTTACACTAATTGAAACAATGGACACAAAGTACCTAGATTTGAAGCAAGTAATTAATATACTATCATACAGATTATACCTATTAATTATTCTAAACAACTTGTCCGTTCCGGGATTGAAATCAAACGCCATTAAAAAAAAAAGAACATCGAACAATACATATTAGGTAAACAAAAATAGAACATTCTAAAAGAAAAACGTTCGCGAACATTCTCTGACCAAACAAAACGAGCTGGAGACCTCAAGTAAAAGCAACCTAAACCGAGAACATATGTAGTATATAATGTCCTCCAGACCGAATTTCGGTCATGGCGGCCAATCTTAATGGAGACTAGCCATCTGCGCAGGAGATATTATAGTGCACAAGTATGTGCGCAAACACAAGTGCACTCTCTGTTCCCTAACTCACATGAGCCGATGGGACGGAAAATCCAACACGACCGGAGAGAGATCAGGCGCAGGACCAACGGCTTTACGTGCTTACGAGGCACAGGGGTGTCTAACACCACCAACTTCCTAACTCCGGACTCGTATTGAGATTTCTTAACAGAAAAACCCAATAACTTATTGTTGGCCCAACCCTGGATGTAGTATATAATATAATATCAGCCCTGTATTAAACTGTCCCACTGCTGGGCACGGGCCTCTTCTCAGGGTGAGAAGGATTAAGCCATAGTCTACCACGTTGGCCCAATACGGGTTAGCAGACTTCACTTATCTTTTAGAACATTATGGAGAACTCTCAGACAAGCAGGTTTCCTCGCGATGTTTTTCTTCACCGTTAAAGCAAGTGATAATTAACCATTTAATACGCATATAACTTCGGAAAGTCAGAGATGCGTGCTTTGGGCTCGAACTCGAGACCTTGCGTGGTAGTCCAACGGTCTCGCACAATGCTATCGCTGCTCAACAAAGAACATAGATACACAAATACAAAGAACGTGTATCAGAAGCCGTTACTCATTAGGTAGTCTACCGCACTATAGCAGACAGGTAAGACTCTATAAATTAACGAAAAGCTATCTACATAATAGGTAATTAAATAGAACTAGCATCAAATAAATTTGAATTACTAATGCTCATTAGGCCCAATCAGTTGTAGAATGTACATAGGTATGTAATCTTGACTTAATAAAACAGTTCTTATAATTAGACGTATAAAACATAGGCATAATTTCGCATGAACAATGTAGCGACGGTGTTTGGTATAGTTAATCACTAATTCTTTGAAGATGCGAAGAAGTTTCAGTTACATTTACTTTATTAACAAACTTAATATAGGACTAATATAGGCTATGATTATTCAGTTACTATTGATACCAACAAGGTCTTACAGGCACTAATCTTTCTCTTAGAACATCAAGTTTTAAGAGATGTTCTTCTCTCTTAGCCTTTATTATTCCCAAGTCACTTGGGGTCGGCTTTTCTGGTCTAACCGGATTTGACTGGATATCAGTTTTTACACGGAGCGGCTGCCACCTGACCTCCGCAACCCGAAGGCTAACGATACCCTAAGGCTAGACCAGTGTCAGGATATTAGAGGGTACTGACTTGCCCAATAATGACTGCCATAGATGTTCATGGCAGCTGGGACCAACGGCTCAACGTGCTCTCCGAGGCACGGAGCACATAATTTCGAAAAGTCATATAACTTCCGAAAGTCAGAGGTGCGCGACGTGGGTTCGAACCCGAGACCCTCTACATTGCAGTCTGTTGGTCTCCCCACTGAGCTATCGCTGCTTTTGTTTTTGTTTTGTTTTGTTTTGTTTTTTGTTTGTTTTTAAGAGATGTCTACCTCGAAAATAAATGGCTTATAATATGCAATCTTATATTAATGCTTAAAGCAATCAAGCAATATAAAGCAGGCAATCTACTGTCTATATAGGACATAACAGATGTTCTTAATAGAGCTATGAACTAACCCTTATTTACACTAAAAGACAATCAGTCCCCGTCAGTAAAGTCTTAAAAGACTTACGACTCGGCAGCCTGTCCGCTTATACTCAAAGAACTCTACATAACATTGCAATTAAATAACCGTTTTTATTGCGGTGAATAAACTTACCCGGGCGTATTAAGAAGCGCTGTGCTATCATAGGTTAGAAGCACTGTGATTCTGGAGTACCACAGTGCTTCTGACCCATCTGTTTATAGTCCTGGTAGCACAGACTCTATTTTGTCCAGCATTGACAATACACAATTATTAGAAATATCCATCGATCACATTATTTGCCATCATTCGACTCATATGCTTGTTAACCAGCATAATAGTACAAAAAATCATTATCTAAACAAGCGATGAATAGATACTTGAAGTTGTAGGCATATCTGTTTAAAATGTATAACCTCGCGTGAACGAGATTTTGCAACGACAGAGTGCGTTTGATATCTCCAAATATATATCCCTATAAGGATAATTTGCTGTGTTTTTCCCCTTGCGATGAACTACATATGTGGTTACAAACTGCTAAACTAACTTAATTTCCCGCGACCCGGTACTAAGATAATAGTAATGGATCCACCCTGTTTACAAACTATCTTACTGCTGGTCTGTGTCGGCAGGACCATAGCCTGCCTTTTGGGCTCAGTACCGTTGGTAGATCTCGTACACAAACCGGAAAAAATATTGATTGCTGCTTTTCTCACTAAACTCTCCTTCACTGCTGAATTGAGAAATAATTAACAAACAATTTAGTAGATATAAATACAACTTTAAAATGTCAACGCGAATGTCCTAAGATTAAACTGGACTTGGCAGCCCAACGATTTCCTTAATATGCAATCTCTGATGTTTTACTACTAAGAATAATGTAAGTAATATAATAGATTTAAAACTTTAACCGCCGGTTTGTAAAAGGCGTCTCTACATAAAAATTTACTAAAATACGGTTAAACAAATACCAGCTCCACTATTATTGGCTGACTGGATTAGCAGCAGCCAATCAAATTACTTGACATAAGTTTAATTTTAATACGTTATTGATTAGCCTAACAGTACGATACTGACTGAATCAAGACTTCGGCGCCGGCCACACTGCAGGCGGTCTAGCGGTCAGAGTTCAGAGTTATGCGTTCCGCGTTCACTGTCATGTATGCGGTGTCTTAGAATCCTATCCTAAACACACAAAAGCAGTCAGACCGCGGCGGTCATGCGGTGGTCAAAGAGAACGCACGTTCTGTCAGAGTTCCATTTTTATTTAAAAGCGGTCACGATGTCCAACGAAATCGAAAAGATTTTTGAATTAGTGCGAGACAAACGTACTGAACTCCAGATTTCTAGACCGCTCGCTGTGTGGCAACTGTGAACGCTGAACGCAGAACTCGACCACAGAACGTAGACCGCCAGGGCGATGTGTTCGGCGCCTTATGACTTAGTTAAGTGGCTGAATAAAACGTGCATTAAGAGGAGTCGGACTATACCTATTACCATAGCAACGGGTAACTATCACGTGTTGCCTAAGGCGTATCTAGTCATTCCTAATTGGCGCTTGACCACAATGAATTATTTATAATACTATAAATTAATATCTACTTAATTACTCGAATCTATATAATGAACTTATAGCTGGCTACTTATTAAGTATTAGGCCTCTCGCAGGTATCTATACTGTGTCACTTTTTACAGAGAGTTATGCTTATCTCGACGACTACTCGAAACACGCATAAAAAGCTTATTTATCTATCTACATATCATAATTATAATAGAAATGTTAATAGACTTTTTGTCTGTGTATTCGTGCAAGCAAATCTTCACAAGGGCTGAACAAGATTGCATGCAATTTGCAATGATGTTTTAGGAAAAGCTCGAGCTGGCAGTGTTTGTTTCAGATTTTCATAACCTTAACTTTGAAGCTAACTGCTGCCTTAACTTTGAAAAAGCATCATAACTAGCCTACGTATATTTAATATATAAGTTAAAGCCATAGATAGGACAATAGGAGAACCTTATAATAACTCGTAGGTAACCCAAAATTTGTTTGGTGTCAACAAGAAATAGGTAACGATGAAGGAAATATGATTGGTCACTTACGTACCTATCTATACATGAAAACTTACGTTGAGGATATACTTAGAATGTTGGTATTGTAGTCTATTAGTAATTTTTCCTTTAATATCTCCAATACTAAAGAGAGAAAATTAAAGGCATAGAAGTAAGGCCAAGAAGGAAGTACATTAACCAAGCGAAAGAAAAAGTGAGTACGATATACCTACCTAGACATTTAAAGAATTTGGTCAGCTTTGGTAATAGAACAAGAAAAATGGAACAAAAGTGCCTTTTAGCTTGTAAAGCAAGCTTGCTTGTAAGCAAGTACATGATTAACTACACTTAAGTGAGTACCGTCGGGTGGTACCAATTTTGTATCTTATAAATTACATTGTTAGGTTTCCGCCGTCGGTTGCCCGATTAGCGCCAACTGAACTAAATAATACCTAGTGTAGCTCACATTGTATTTATTACTAATGTGGCAAAAGCTTAATGCTGGCCTCACCAGGCAGACAGTAAGCTATTACCGCTTCGTAAGCTACTTCTAACGATGGTAAACGTTGCCCAGGCCCGCAGAAACGACTTCAAATCGTTTAAAAATTAAAAAAAAAAAAAATTACTTTATTATTTACGTTTTAGATAGGTATACCATCAATCCAAAGGACAATGTTGGCTAATCCTCCTCCCCTAATTGCCATAGAAACCTCCTAGGTACTTTCATATAAGCCCATAAGCCTGCTTTCCATACTTTATTGCTGTTGCCAAAATATGTACCTAATAGTTTATTTATTCTATCAAGCACTAGCGTGACTTTAGTACTTATGCTTTGCGAAATTAAAGAATAAGTGGGAATCTAATTGGATATCACTTCATTTGCTTTAAGAAAATATATCCAGCTTGCCTTGTTTTGGAATTCTAGGCGCGCTTATCCGCCGCAGAAACACCATACAAGATTATTTGGTTTCGGTGGTGATTTTAAAAAGAATTTCTCTATGTCCAAGCGATGATTCTGCTATACCTTTCTTGACATCTTACTGCTGGTAGCAAATCTTCTTGGAATAAGAAAATTAAAATATTAATTTGCTTTAGGCCGAATGGCAAATTGACAGACCACAAAACTTCGAGAACAATGTGGAAAATTCGCAGGCCTTATAGGTCAATCTAGATTTCCTTCAACGACAAAGCGAGGCGTAATTAATTTCCTATATTTGCGAATTGGTTAAAACCTGTAGGTATGTATATTAAGCTTATACAAAGGCTTTGTTCCGCATGTATGTTTGATTAGGTCCAGTTGTTTGAACTATGACGTACCCAGAAGCAGTGCGGGTGGGTCGATCGGTCGGCGAAAGAGACGAGAGCGCTCCGATGGGCACTTTGTTATCACTTATCACTGTTGTGGTCGCACACGCGCCACTGTCACAGGTGCGAGTGAGGGGTGCGGGTTCGCTCGTAATCCGCGAGCAGGTCACAGGTCACACACTAGGTACGTATCACAGCACTCACTCGCGACGCGCGAGATTCGCGCGAGGTGCGTGCGGGTCGGCGCGGCGCGCGGCACTGCACGACGCGCGCCAGACGCGCAACGCACGCGCCGTAGCCCCGCCCAACAACGCCCTACCCCGCCCACGTGAAGCCGCCACCCCTACAAGCGCCGCCCCTTCGCCACGCGCACTAACGTTTTTACATCGCTCCCCGCCACTCGCTCACTTCTGTGAATCTATGTGACCTGTGTCCTGATCACCTACAAGACGTGCTATACCTGTCTAAACATTATCTGACCATACCTAACTGTGGCTATAGGTACCTATAGACAAGAGCAGGTATTTTTTGACCTCGCTCTCTTGTCATATAAACTTAGTAGGTAGGTATAAAGAAATAAATAATTATTATCTATTTCCATTTTATCTGTGTATACCTAATGAAATACCTAATGTACCGAATAATACTAACTGGTCACCTATTTTTCATCTACAAATAGCAGTCTGTGTATTTTTTGTTTTTTGTTTGAACGTATTTAAAGTCTATTAAGACAAGGATTAAACATAGTGTGGCTTTTACCTGTTAAAAAAGAAAAACAATGTTCCTAATATGTTTGGATAGGCATACGTGGGTCGATCAAATGCCTACAAAGTCACCTGCCCCTCTACAATGTGCTTAATGATCTAACTATGTGTTTAGTTAGACGTTAGAATGCCTTTATCTTTTTTTTTTTGTAGGTTCTTAGATAACCATCTAGCCAGCCTGGTGGTAAACAGTAAAGTGGTGATAGATCATAATTGTACGGCAGGTTAGGTACGTCAGCAGGTAATTCCTTTTAATTGCCTCCGTGGCGCAGCGGTAGTGTATGCGACTGCTGTGCATGAGGTCCGGTTTCGAATCCCAGGTCGGTCCAACAAAAAGGTATTGGGGTTTTCTCTTAAGAAATATCCATACGAGCCCGGCGTTAGAAAGTTGGCGGTGTTAGACCTACTCCACATACATATGTAACCATAGTTACGAAGATTTCTACGACATCAGCCAAACAATGTCGACATACTACGAACGCGATTCGAATCGCAATTCGCTTCTGTCAAATGCATGGTTGTGTGCGTGTACTATTTTTTAATTATTTTAATTTATTAGGTATATAATTTAATGTATTTAAATGCATATTTTTAAAAAATATTCGAATTCGCCACTCCTTCTCCATACCTACCTATAAACTTTAACTGTGCCAAATTTCATAATCCTTTGTCCGCGCAATTTTCGTAAAAAGGGTACAAAGTTTTGGCTTCACGTATTAATATACAGGGTGTGGCGTAAATAATGGATAAACCTGAAACTGTCGACTGGCCAGATTATCATCTATCATTTACCTCACTTATATCACCATATACCCATGGATAACCAAATTATTTATATTTTAAATAAAAATCGTACATACTCATACAAAATCAGCTGCCATTTCTACAATTGGCGAAATATTCTCGTTCTGTTTTTTTTATGTCACTCCTGAATACTTGTATCATCACACCAGTATCAAGTTTTTTTGATACAATCTAAGACAACTTCGCAAAAAATACTTATTCTCAAATTTTAACATATTTTTTAAGGAATCATACATTTTTGGGCTCCTGTATCGAAAAAAAATGTCCATGGGCATATGGTGATATAAGTGGGGTAAATGATAGATGATAATCTGGCCAGTCGACAGTTTCAGGGTTATCCATTATTTACGCCACACTGTATAGAATTGTTAAATTTTGTGCAGGTACCTACGTAACTACCTACCTAACCTACTTATCACCTATAACCTAACAATTTCACAATACCAAAGTAGGTATACTTATAGGTAGATATCTGTAATGTAAATAAATATTCTCTTCCTTGCCTACATGGCTGTATTTAAATAGATACCTATATAAGTATACCAACTGCCGGTAACCCAGGGAACCTTGGTATACCTGTGTAAAAAGGGCCGGATTCAGAGAAGGGTAACAGGGTCTTCAGATCCGGTACTGAATTTATTTCGGGTCCTGGATTATTTTTGTCTCTTTTATATCTTGTTTTAATTACAAGCAATTTGGGTAAGTATATAATTATACTAATATTTTTATTTCAATAAGTATTCATGTTAACTGTAGGAGTCAGTTCATGTCGGTTGTGTACCTAATGGGTGGACTTTGAACTAACGACTTCTCGATCGCAATACGGTAGTGGACTCACATTTAATTGTTTAAGTCTCATTACCCAAAATAGTTACATTACCTAGACTTTAATACAGGTATAAAACTTCAGAATTTTTGAAATATACTCAAGCGTTGGGATTTCTTTCGTTTAACAATTACGCCTACTATCTACAGGGGTAGGTATTTGTCAAACGACTGAAAAAGGAAGCACGATGCAAATTGTGCCGTAACCGTTATTTAAATGGCGCTGTGCAAGGAGGATAGCGAGATGTCCGCACTACATGCCCACTTTTTCTTTTACGGATGCAAATTTCAAATATTAATTACTCCCTTATTTTGCAACCAAATCAAAATTTTATACTGTTTAAACAGAATTATTTCTTATGATTGCTATTTGCTCTTGTATGTAATATATATATATTACCTACATATATATGTAGGTACGTACCTATATAATATCTTTAATGCGCAAAATCAGACATAGGCAACCACCCTATTCTGATGCCTTATCTATTAAGCTAACGCCGCAAAATTTTTCTAGTTCTTAAACTATTTGTGACCTCCTTTTCTACGTTGCTTAGGGACCCCCAGACTTTAAACCGGGCTCTGTAGGTACTTACGTCTCTACGTAAGTAAGAGCAGCGATAGCTCAGTGGGGAGACCAACAGACTGCAATGCAGAGGGTCTCGGGTTCGAACCCACGTCGCGCACCTCTGACTTTCGGAAGCTATATGACTTTTCGAAATTATGTGCGTATTGATTGACAATTATCGCCTACTCCGTGCCTCGGAGAGCACGTTAAGCCGTTGGTCCTGGCTGCCATGAACATCTATGGCAGTCGTTATCGGGAGAGTGTCGGCACAAAAGATCCCACTGGGTCGAAGTGTCGCCGGTCTGCACTGACTGGCCCCCACATAAGATACATACATACGTCTCTACGTAATATAGGTACCTATAGAACTTTTCTTCTCATTTGTTTTATTTGGCAAACAAACATTCATAATATAGGTACCTGAATCATGTAAAGACTGCTTTCAGACCAATATTACTATATACAAAATAACGCACATACGAAAAATGAAAACTCAATAACATCCCCATTGTGACGGCTTTCTATGGACCCCAAAACGAAATTCAGCAAAACCCTTAAAACAGTTAAAGCACAAATGTTCGAATAATACCATCTCTTTCACGTAAGCTCTTTCGTTATCTATTACGCTACTTATTTGTCAAAAGTTTCAATTCAAGAAAATTTTTAATATCTAAATTAAATTCAATATATTGACATTTAATTCAAATAATGAATAACTAAATACTATAGATTACATTTTTGACGTCCTTTACTTTGGAAGTGACGTATCTCGTATGCCTTTAGTACCTACCTATCATTATTTCCGGCTATAGGTAATTGTTCTCTAATAAATAGAAATGGTAGTAAAAAACAACAAATTGATAGAGATCTAAATCTAGTTAAATAAAAAAAGGAAGAAAAAGTGTAGGTCCCCACTACACCTACTATACCTACGCTTGTACCCGCGCCTTTACTTCCTTGGTCTATCCCAAACTAATCACAAATCAAACCAATGGTTCTGCGGTAGTAAGTTTTGAATTATGGGCAGACTATCATTTATGGGTTTGATTTCGGTGACGGACATTGGTGATATTAGGATTTCCTGTCTGGCATTTTAGAAGCGTAACCATAAAGTTATGCGCGTCTGTGCGGCAAAAAATCAAGAAAATGTACGTGTAGGTATTATTTTTTACTTAATTTTTAAAAATTGCTTTCATTCCTATTTTTATTGATTTTTATTCTCTTTGTATGCAAGTAAAAAAGGTTAGTGACGGTTACTGCTAGATTCACCTTTTTACTGTTTCGAACAATCTGATTCGCTATAATAGGTAAATAGGTATCTAATAGGTATCTAGATACTGTTAGTGTAGTACCTAAATACTGCAATGCTCTACATTTAAGATTTCTAATACTATGAAATTAATGACTGCTAGTAGCTAGAAAGAGATACTTTAACTAGCTTATAGTTTTATTTATGTTTGTTTGTTGTTGGCCTCAGATTGCCTTGACAACTTTACGCGAACTATGGGTGAGCGCAGAAGGCTCCCAACCCGTAACTAGCTTCTAACATTCCACTGCTATTTAAATACGAGAGCAAGTAACTATACTTAGGTATAAACAATATATAAAATGGCGATTAAAAAGAGTGGCCATGCGTTTCTCGCTAGTTCTTCTGAGAGCCAATGCTCTCATCCTTGCTTTGCTGAACAACAGGTACCTAAACGTAAATGTAAAATTACATTAAAAATTAAAAGTGTAACTTTGACGTTCATAAGTGGTACTTATAGTGACCTACATGAATAAACATATTTTTATTTTTACACGTAGAATTACCTCATATTTACACATGTGGATAAGTGTAAGGATTTAAACGTGCACGCAATAATTCAATCCATTAATCAGCCTATTGCAATAAAAAGATAAATAAAATAGTAGCGTCGGTAGTCCAATGGATAAGATATTGGACCTGTAATTGAGAAGTCGTGGTTTCGAATCCCAAAATAGAGAAATAGTTATTGGATTGTACTGTCAAAAAAATCTAAGTGACACGGAGTCAGAACATTGCCAGGTAGACGACAATAGGTTTGATTCGTTATTACGTAGGATATCTGATCCTAATTTATTAAAGTGTGTGTAGAGATGTTATTTCGTTAATTAACATTTTACTTTAATTAAGAAAAATATTTGTTTGTAAAATCACGGTCCAGGGTAGACTTGATCATGGCAAACACGTAACCGTGTATTGACTGATTATAGGATCAAGTGTCTCCTACATTAATGACTCCTTAAAAGAGATGTATTAGTTTTTGTTTTGTTTTTTATTATAGATTCCAAAATGCCGAGAACATACAAAAGGAAGAAAAGTGTGGAAAAACGCCAACCAGTAGACAAAATAAAGCTGAATGCAGCAGTCAAAGCTGTCCTAGAAGGTAATAGCATAAAAGGTACAGCCAAATCCTTCAATGTGCCTCTTATGACGTTGAAAAGGTATGCAAGAAAACAAAAGGAACAAGAAAATGACATAGCGTACGAACCCGACTACAGACAGTCTAAAATTTTTATGGACGCCTAAGAGGCCGAGTTATCCAAATACTTGGGAAAAAAGGTAGCAAACTACACCATGGTTCGTCCTCGCAGTGCGTACGGAAGTTAGCATATGAATATGCTGTCCAAAACCATAAACCAGCTAATAAAATACGAAAATGGACCAACAATATCGCCACATACGACTGGTTCTATGGTTTCATACGCAGTCCTACTTTTAGAATAAGTAAATACTAGATTTAAGGTTGATTTCAAAGGACAATTGTGATATTAATTAATACATTTAGTAGACGTTTATTTTTTATATTAAGCATTTGCAAAGAATATTATAATATTAAGGATTAGGAAAGCTACAGTATTTACCAATGAGGTAATAAATATAATAATTAAACGAAAAATTTCCTACTACACAGACTTTTTATTCATTCATGCATATTATTCAATGCCAATAAGGTACACTTGCTATGATCATATCTACCCCATGCCAGAACACGGGACTCTTGATCCTTTTGTAGTCTTCAGGTAAAACGAAAAATAAACAGGTTAGGTAATACAGATATATTTCATGATTAAATGATGCAAAAAGGTAGAAATATAAATTTCCTAGATTTCAATCATAAAAAATAGTTGGCAAATCTTTATTATTTTAAGAGATATGAATGAAAAAACCAAAATGGGGATCAAGTGTCCCCAGTCCCCCCTATACGTACCTACCTAATTGTCCCACCATCTTAGAAACTAGCAATTTCAAATAGCTGCCTAATTCTAGGTATTATAATTACCAATTTACTCGTATTACTAGCGAATATAAACTACTTTTCCATCAGGCGGACTTTATGCTTGTTTGCCGTGTGGGTAGTATAAGAAGCCTATTAAAAGGGAACGAACAAGAGCTACTATTTAAAGAAATGCAAACGAAATCGCGAGTAATAGCTAGTTCTAATGTAAAAATTATCAATAATCTTTTTTTAAAGTTGGTTTTTAAAAGGCAAACAAGCATTCGAAAGTCTGCTATTATTCTGCTGCAAAAGCTGTAGCCCCTGATACGATATTATGAGCAATTAGTTGTCGGCGGGAGAAATGTTTTGTCGAAGCTGAACTATGTTAATAATAATATGGCATGTTATAAATCAATGTTAAAACAAAACTGCCACCAACATGGTTATGGATGGATGACCTTTTACAAAAATCACGCTTTCTTTGGCTCGAAGAACACATAAAGCCGTCGGTATCGGCACAGAATGTTATAAGAGTATTTTATAACGTAAGGCATTACCTATCATAAAACAATCTTATGCATACCAGTACGTATTCCAATAGGGTTCAGCTGAGTTATTTTAAAAAGTAATAATCTCTGTCGCTACTAGAAATATTCAAACAACGCGGCAACGTGGCGATGTAAGGTGAGCTCTAAAATCACTGCGTGGCCCAGTGATTTTAGAGCTTACTATGCTGTCGTTTTAATTAATATCAAATTATAGCTGTTACGTGGAAAAACACATATTCCACAAAATATTCATATCTATCATCCGAAACAAGATTAGAAAGAAAACTCATTACGCTTGGGCATGGCATCATTCTTGTCATTGGTGCTACCGCGTAGATCCTTCGAGACTTGATCTACGATCTTGCAGTTCTGAACATGGTTAATGTAACTTTGACTTTTCATAAGCATTACTTTGTAAACTGTATGAAAAAAGGGGTCTGATTTTGATTTTTAATAAAATAATAATAATAAAACGATAAGTGAGATATATGTGCAATCTCTAGGGTTATCAAATTACTCTTTTAGAAACAGCAGCACAATTTTAATAAAAACTATATAGGTTCTTAGCACAGCCCAGAGAAACATGAGTTGTATGGTATATATCAAATAAAACATCTACATATTTACATTAAAATTTTATTTCATATACATATGTATTAACATCAAAACAAGCATTAGTTACTCCTACAGGTGGCCTCCCCATAGGAGTTAGAACAAAAAGTAAAATATCACTGTTTTCCCAAACTATACAATAATTTTGGCAACAGCCATGACTCAAAATGAAGGATAACACTGGTAAAGTACCATAAGGTAATATTACTACTTTTTAGAGTTCGAAAAAATCTCTTATACAACAGCTTTGTCCATCCGTCCGTCCGTCCGTCTGTTATACAACTTTCAACTCAAGAACCGTAAGAGCTAGAGACTCGCGGTCAACGCCATTTGACTCAGCATAGTCGATATACCCCGAAATGACTATGACCTTTGACCTCTGACCTCAAGGTCACGTGATACATATTGTCGAATTTTATGATTTACGGCAATTCATGGCCGTTTCTCACTTGTTATAGCTACTAACTAATATTACAAATGCAAAAATAAATCTGCCTCTGTTACCATGTTATGTTAAACCAATGTAGCAAACATCTAACTAACCCATTATATGTTAATTAAACCAAACATAATAAAGCAATTATTGGAAATAAATGAATAAACAATATATTAAAATCATACAGTGATGAATTAGAATTAACCACATATTTTGACTTTTTCTTTTTTCTTTTGGACATAATTTTCTTTTAAACGTTAATCTAATACCCCATTACTGAAAGCCTAATCAACAATAACTCAAAATTAAGCAAAAGAAAATAAACCAAGTGATTTGATTGGCAGTCAATCACAGATAAGATCTTGCACATTGACTAATTGTTAATTTAATAATGTTTTTTTTGGATGACCTCGCCCTTTAGATACCACAAACTATGTTTAAATTCAAACCATTTCCAGCAACCAGAACCAGAAGAAAATTTTAATGTCTGTTATATGAAATTAACCTTTTTATTAACTTTCAGACTCTAGGGTTCAGACACAAATACTTAATTCATTGTGACTAGATACGTTATACTGACTCGTTACCTCATCAGTGAACTAGATACCAGACACAAAGCTTTGTGTCCGAGTTCTGGAGTCTGTGCTTCGGCCAAGACAGTGCAGGTGATAGCACTAGATGCAAGTGTCTATTCTATTAACATTAACAAGTTTACATAACATGAAGGGATTAAAATACTCAATAATTTTAGGTATAGTTTATTACAATATAAAATACTTGCATTTAGTGGATTGTTTAACAATGACACATTTTAGGTTCTTGACATTTACTGGCTTGGAAGTTTTAAAAAACAGATATGCCCTAGGTAACACTGGTCATATCTTATTGGAAAACAAATCATTACAAAACAAATCAAATCATAATACCCATGTAATATATACAGAAAGATATTTATAACTTTGACAAAACATTTATGACTTAAAAGTCAATCCTTATTAGGAATAACCTTAATATTATACCTATTACAGTTAATTAGGATTTTGCATCTGAAGCTCATCCTTAATGCAAGTGCCATGAATTACATTGTGATTCTCCTACTGAACAGACACTGCCCAGGTCATCTCTCAAAATGCACAAGGCCATAATTATGATAACTAGCGAAAATATTAAAAGCACTCCGGCCTGCTTTTGATTTCTGCTATAAGTCCGCGTTCGACGAGAGGCATCGTGAAGCGGTCGAAAACGACTCCACTGCACACATACACGGGCCGTGCCAATGCTGTGGATAACCGACGCGCCATTGCCGCCGCTGACCCTTCTGTGCCGAGCAGCGTCGTCGACAGAGCATCACGAGCACCGTGGTCATCTCCACTCGGCGCCGGCATGCCTAGAGCAATCTCACTCAACTGTGCCGGGCCTCCTCCACCCAACCACAACAATAGTGCTCCTTCTACACGAAGCGCTACTGCTTTACACAATAACTCGCCACTCCATATCTCGAACTGATGGATACGCCACGCACTGGGTTTATAAGTTACACGTTTCCTGGAGGTAGACACCCGAGGACAAGAGCCCACTTCCATTATCAAATGAGTGAGTGTAGGTTATCACTTAAAAAAACACACTAAAAACGTATGATTTCCTTTTAGGTAAGTACAGTATTTAGTATTCCCTGTCGGATAAAACAACGTTATTTATTTACAATAACTTGATGATTTTCAAAATTACAAACATCTGTCAAGAAATGACATTTGGTAACGTCAAAATTGACATTATGACGTTAAAGGAAAGTTCAAAAACCACCAATAATCAGTCATTGTTTCAATAAAAAATTTCAATCATCATCCTCATACCCTGATCCGAGTAGAATTGTATCGGCGCCGGCGCAATATGTATGTACTTCTTACACACATTCTGTGTTCTTCAATCATTGTTCCAACGTAATAGCAATATTATATAGATTGTTATCTACTAATGCACAAGTGGGATCATTAATCAGGACCACAAAAATAATAAGTACTTATTTGTACATAAGACGCTCATGGATCCATTACGACTTCTTATGTCTGTGCTATGGCTTTAATTCGTTAAATTTTCTTAGCCAAAATTATGATAGGGGATAATTCACTTTATTAGTGTAGTCCTACACAAAATAAGTATAATATTATGTTTGTAGTGTAGTCCTTGTATAAGACACCCGCAAATGTTTGTTTTTGTAGTTATTTTTTTACCCAAACTGTTATTTTTAATTAGTTTAAATACACAACTTCTACATTAGAATAAAACCTGTATCGCGGGAGACTTTGTAAACATTCAAAAAACGGACAAAAAGAACATCCAGTATCGGAACAACCATTTGTTAATCACACAAATTGTCCCCAACACTCGGCGCAGTGGCAGTGGCGATGGCGAAGCGCCCACGTAAGTAAACCACTGCGCTATCCGTGTGTCCTAGTGATCTGATTCCTGAACCCATTTCTCACCCGGCAAACCTATCCTTCTTACTAATATTAGCTCATATCACATTTGTTAACCATTATGCTACCACTACTGCTTGAATTGGGCGATAACTACCTACCTACTAGCTATTAGTCTTTATATAATTTTATTTTATTTATGTAGAAGTAATAAAGTCATATAGCTTAATAACCAGGCGCATGGTACTTTTTGAAATAGTTATACAATTCTAAAACATTTAAAAAGTCCTAGGTAGAAATGGAAAAACATAATGATGACGTATACAAGCTGAAAAAAATTTGACCAATGTAATAGCGACATTTGTATTTCATTATCTACTATTTGCCAGAGTCATGTCGTGGTTCAAAATGATTGGTCCAAATAATCCTGTTACGCCAAACTAGACCAATAAGATTTATTCGCCGATGTGAAACGTCAAATAAAATCAGAAACTCACTTTAATTTCAAGTGAAACGTAGACGCGGCTAGTGCGAAGCGCTAGGTAATATTACATTTTAATGTATTAATTATTTGAAATAAGAATCTGTGAGAAAGTTAACATAAGTTTAGTATTGAGTTAATCCCAACATGAAATATCTTTTGTTGCTGGGAGTCGGCGTCTTGCTGCTTGCAGGTGAGTTGTCTACGTAGCGTATTATATTCCATTTCTTACTGATTTTACTTTGATATTAAAAGTTTTATGAAAGACTTTGATAGATATATCCACTGAAACGCCCCGTTGAGTACTTTAACTTTTTATGTTATTTGTACTTACGTAGAATCTTTTGTTTGGCCGCAACGCGGCACCTAGAAATTTCGATAATTTTACCGTCAATTTGACGCGGAGCGTGGAGCAATAAGTTGAGCGATGCTTTAAGAGCTGCATGTGGTGTTACAGGATGGTCACACGCTCAAAATGAGGGCGTTGGGGTAGGCACGGTGGAAGAGGTGACGGTGGACGCGGATTTAGGAGCGTCGCGCGAGGGATCTCGCACAGGTACGTTTATTATTCATAAACAGCCACTCATCGACTCGCATGTATCTGGCCAATATCATTTTTAATTTATTATGTGTTCTATGCAGTCAATGCCCTCAAGCCTTATAACCTTTACCTGACTACTTTACGTATTGAACTCAGTATGTTTGTGTTAAACACAAATTTACACACGAAAGTAAATATTTTTAACAGTGTTCATCGCCGGTCTGAAAAATACTTTTTGATATAAATAAAACATTATAAATCAAAATTACACAGGGCTCATGTACAGATTAATGAATTAATTGAATGCTTTATAGTTGAGTGAATTATACGAAGATATGAAGATCCATGCTAAAATAAGTTTAATTATTGGACATCATCGATGAATAATACAGGCTCTTTGACAATATTAATTAACTATCAGTGCTTAAAACTAAGTAACATAGTGTGGTGTATACAACAGTAATGTTTGTAAATTCTTAAAAAATAACATAATGCAGTAACTTTAAGTATAATAAAGATGTGTAAATATTGGATTTTATACACATGTTTAATTTTAATTAAAGCTGTTCAGTGAAACATTTAATTAACATTTGTTTGTATTTCTGACATTGTTGCAGTATGTTATGATTACCTATGTTTAACATATAAATGTTATTGTTCAGTGAATATATTAATATTTTTGAAATAAACCTGTATTCTATATATGACTGGTCTCTGGGATTACCAACAGAGATCATGCCATTTAATATAACATCTATTCTTAAATTTTACTAAGGCTATGAAAAGGAGGAATGGTTATAGAATTGTATGAATAAATTCCTATAATAACACAAGATTGTGATTGAATCCATTTTTATGCCTGCAAATTCCTTGATACAGAATGATGTTGATATCTTTAAATAAGTTTAAAAGCCTAGCTTGTCTTACTTTAGGGCATTGTCTTTGGTGAGCTTTAGTAAGCTCATCCACAGCATACAAATAAAGAGAGAACAAGATGGATTTCACATAATTTACTGTTGAAGAACTAAACCAAACTCTTAAGCTTACATTATTTTAAAACTAGGCATATAGTAAGGTCAGCAGAAGTTGATATGTTCATTATTAATACTGCACTAGTAACTGTGTCAAGTGCTGTGGGTTCGGTTCCCACATGGGACAATAATTTGTGTGATCCACAGATAGTTGTTGCGAGTCTAGACAATCTTTGTATCTTTTGTTTGAATATTTCTAAAGGCCTCATGGTACAGGAGCCACTCCTAGTGTCAGAGATGTATATTTTAATAATTATATATTTATATTATCAAGGCAAGGACAATTGCCAAAGCATGTGTAGCAACTACATTAATCATTTGATTATCTGTAGTATTAAGGTTTCCTGTTTATCAACATATCTTAGTTCAATATTTGATAAGTCTGTGGATTTAAAATAAATATTAGATAAATTGCCTATCTGTATATAAAATTGTACAGTACAGAAGTACTATAATTATTACATGTAGGTCATATGTAATAGTAAAGTATATTACAGTTTTATACATATTTAGAGTAAATCTCGAAATTTTATAAAGTCACCAATTGATATCTTATCCAATATTATAAATGCAAATGTGAGTTTGTTTTTTACGGTTTTACGCCTTAACTACTTGACCAATCGTCATAAAATTTCTTATACGCGCTGTCAGTGGTACAGAAAAGGATATAGGGTACCTTCCAATCAGGAAAATATGTGTTGCTGAGGGATAGACATTTATTGACAAAATCTACATTAACGCAAGCAAAACTATGGGCAAATAATAGAAATATATTTTAAACTTAGAACATTGTGGCAATATATACTGTCTGACGAAATTTGTCTTTTTGCTGCTGGCATGTCTGAACATGTTCGCAAAAGTCGAACTAAAAAAATTTAGAAGGTATTAAATTTGAAATGGCAAAGGTACATGTAAATCATTATATTAATAAGTACCACTTTTATGTTCATAGGTGGTATTTTATGACCACGAACATGTTTTTGAATTTAAATAAACTGTTTTTACAATGTTATACTCTTGAAATTCAAATGTCAATATCTCAAAAGTAACTGGGTGTGGATTTGATCCTTTTCGCTTAACTATTTTATTACTTCAATTGTGTATGAGGTTGAGCAACCAATTATTTTTTTAAGTTACTGTTCTGCTTATCGCCAATAACTTAAGACACTAAAATATGATAATAATACATCTCACTCTAACTATCTGTATAAAGGTCGTTTTGTTTATTTTATATTTTCTGTATGGCATTGGCTATCAAGCTTGAGGCATAATAAACATATAAATAGGTACATAGAATTACAATAACATTCCACTTACTTTATCAGTTGCCACCTATAAACAGGCAATATACAATAAGAAGACATTCTGTATCATTTAATATTTCCAGACAGTATAATCGGAATCAAAACATGTTTTTTAAGAATATCTACATGGTTTCGAAGTAGTAGAACTAGTATTATCTGCTAGGAGTGGACTCACGTCATCGCTGAAGTAGTTTCAGTTCCTGCAATCCACCCTCCATTCAATTCAGCCCGTTGGCACACCGAGGTTTAGTGGATAGGACCTGCGACTTTCCATCTTTCTCCAGATGAATCCGACATACCTTCTCCGCTCCCCTTTGACCGCGGAGAAGGATGCGCCAATGATATGCCTTTTTTTTTTTATGATTCGTAGTGTATTCTGGTCAGTGCTATGGTGGAACTCGCAACCTTTCAATTGCAAGTTCAATACCTCATACTACCGCCCCCTTTCAAGTGCTTAGTATAAATAGTGTACTATGTGGAATGGTAGGTAAAGAAAATTCTATAAAGTAGTATAGACAATGTATTAGTCAAAACATTTTGCATGCATGTATAGGTAGGCAGTTTTCGTAAAGGTATAGGTAGGCAGCTTGTATAGCTGATGGTGAATAGTGCTGAGCCTGTGACTAACGCTGTTTGAGTCTGTCGTCGGCGGCCAATACTAATAGACGTGCGCGAAGCCAGGCCGAATCGCGAATGTGGTGGCTTAACCGTCGGTCTGCTCGCACTATAGCCGCGTCCGGGCCCTCGGAATACCAGCCATACCTGTACAAAAACATGCTTGAAGTTGTTTTAATTAAATTATCAATTTAATTTTTTTTTAATGTTTATGTCTATTCGTATTGCCCAGTTAACTTCAATCAATGAAATATTTAGATTCTTTGTAAAAAGAAAATCTTTCTGGGGCATTAAGTCAAAAGCATAAAGTAAGCATTTCCGCCTCTGTCTGTTTCTGTGGTGCATGACGTCTCTCATCAAGCAATATAATATTGCCTTTTTGTCAAAAAAACTCAGCAGAATCATGAAGTCTAGAAATATGCCCAGTAGTCGTCTTGGCTTTGGGCACTCGTTCGGAGGTATAAGTGTTGAGACAATGCATGTATCTACGTTAAAGTAATCATGATAATATTAGATTAGAATGCGTACACACAAGGAAAATCAAGTACAAAAACATTATTTTTGCAAACTATACCTGGTACTTTGGAAATATAGCTGGTACAAGTTCATTCTGTTAATTGCCAAATGAGGAAGTCTTACATAAAAATAGTAAATACCAGTTTTGATCAGGCGCTACAGTTAAGGAAATATTAATACGCAAACCAGTTACTGACACTTGTGCGCTGGTGACTGGCGCGTCAAATCTCTCGCGGGGTCCCTTCTCGAACATGTCCTGTATACGTCGTAACGCACGCTTAGTGCCTTCCTCGTCCACTTTTGTTGGCTGCTCGCGACAATAAAACTTGCCAGTCACTGTGTCAGCTGTTAACAATCGTATGAAGTATATTTAGATTTAGTTCATACATGGTTTTGCCGGTCTTGCTCGAGAACAATACTTTATCTGGATGAAATGTACCCTATGTCCGTTTCTACACCACTGTCAAATTTAAATTTCATAACGATGGTTCAAGTAGTTAAAGCGTAACGAACAAACAAAATCACATTCGCATTTATACATATTTAGAGTTATTAGTTAGGATGGATTCATCATTCTAAGGTAGAATGTAAATTGTTAAAGTTTATAATTTATTTACAATCTATACTAATATTATAAAGCTAAAGAGTTTGGTTGAACGCGATAATCTCAAAAATAACTAGTTCGAATTGAATAATTATTTTAGTGTTGGATAGCCTATTTATCGAGGAAAGCTATAGGCTATATAACATCACGCTACGACCCACGGGGGCGGCGCAGTAACCGTTAAACACGGTTGAAACCACGGGCATAGCTAGTCTAGTATAAAATGTTATTATCCGGTCACATCTTTAAAATGGAGACTAAGTTCTATGGTATTTATTATTCTGTGTTGTAGCTTATAATAAGAGCCTTGTATATAACCTGTCGTACTAGTGGGCATGAGATGAGCGTCTTCTCAGGGTGTGAATATATAGATACGTAGTCGACCACGCTAGCCCAGTGCGGGTTGGCAGACTTCACATATCTTCAAAAACATTATAGGGCTGGTGCAGATTCAGGGTTCCTCACTATATTTAGCTGATAGTTAACTATTCAAGAGGCATATAACTTAGAAACAGGGAATGGTCTTGGATCAAACTCTAGACCTCTGGCAGACTAACGGTCCCCAAATGGACTATTTTTGCTAACATTATAGTTATAAATACACGATATATTAGGTATCACAACAGTTTAAATGAGCTAGGTATACAGTAAAAACCAACGGAGTCCGAGAGGCTTGACTAGAGACACGTAGGAGCGTCCCGGTTCACGCTGCGAAGCAAATCGAAGCTTGAAGGAGCGCTGGTGAATAGATCGTAGCATCTCGCTGGCGCCGCTTGCTTCGGGCGCAGTGCGCACCGGGCTGGGGCCTTCGCCAGTGGGTGCATTCTCTCCAAGTTCGCTTGCCATTTCTCACCAAACGCGACTCTTTACACCACCATTCACACATGCATTAGCACAGTTTGATCGATAGCGACACACAGCCTGTTGCTAACCGGGAACTTATACCGGAACCATGGGTACCATGTATTCCATTTCATTATAAGGGCAGTATGTATACTCATCATAACAGTAATATGTATGTTTGCTTAATTAGGGACATTAAAAAAAACTCATAATTTAAAATAAAATAAACTACTTAATCAGGAAAATGACTAATTAAAACGAAGATAAACATAAATCTAAACACAATGGTCAGATACATTGAGAAAGATGGATGATTTTTGTCAATAAATCCGGCCATTCATCCACGAATATGTCACAGTAGGTACGTAATTGCGTTCAGGAGAGCATTAAGTCCAGATGTAATGCGCGGTATTAATGACTTGCATGCGCTATGGTACGACACAATGGCTAACATATTATGCATTCAGTTGCGATTATAGTGTACCAACTACCGTTAAAAGGGGGTAAGTCCCATTCGCCACCTCCAGCATTGCCCCCTCCGATGGCTAATGGGATATTTTCCAAAAAAAATGCCATTCTCCACCAGGTGTGGCAACTGGGATGAGTTTAATCCCAGTCGCCACCCCCCGCATTCCTTCCTCTGGTGGCGAAAGGGATAATTTCAACAGAAAAACGTTGCTTACGAAAAATCTCAGTTGCGCCTTTACCCTTAAACATAAGGCAAGTACTTGTATTTGGAATAACAATTGTAGTTTTTGAAATAGGTATGGCTAAGAATTTGAGTATGAACTCTAAATAGAATAATCATTGGCGATTTATCTTTATTACAAAAATCATTAATAGTTTTAGTAGATACCTACATAAATAAATTTTCATAATACTAATCTGATTTGAAACATCACATTAATAAAACATCTTTTATTTCTCCCTAAAACGACCAAACATAATATGAAATAAAAAGGAAAAGCCTTTTAAAATATTATGATAAAGTAACTATTGACTCCCAGTAGTGACTGGACATTTCTACGTAACAATGTCCCAATTGACACCGGTTCGCCACCCCTAGTGGCGAATGGGACTTTTTCCCAAAACAAAAATCCCATTCGCCACCGGAGGAGGCAACGCTGCGTCACCCCCGATGGCGAACAAGATAATTTTTTTTGGTATATGTCCCATTAGCCATCAGAGGGGGCAATGCTAAGGGTGGCGAATGGGAGTAAACCCTTAAAAGGCACCTGTCTTTCACATATTAACTATGAATTTAATAAAAAAATTATATGAAGCAAGCCTCTAGGCTATTTCGGATGAAGTCCATAGCTGTTAAGGGTCTACCCTTAACAGCTATGGACTTCATCCGAAATGAACGTATTATTATTACCACTTATTACATTTTTATCTACTTTTATTTTACTTCTGCAAATAGATGATGTTTTGTTTTGATTTGAGTTATTTACATACACTTTTTTGATAGTATTGTCGTTTGTTTAGATGCGGAGGCGGTGCTACGTGAGGAGGAGGCGATCTCGCCGGACGAGTTGAGCGTAGCGCAGATGCGTGAGATCAAGGAGAAGGCGCAGAACTACACGTTCCAGACCGAGGTCAATCGTATGATGAAGCTCATCATCAACTCTTTATACAGGAACAAAGAGGTGAGTCATACATCATTTAATTCTAATGCCTTATAATAAGGTGAAGGGGGTAATATAAAAGGGAGCTTGAGATTATATAATAGACATTAAAATTATACACTCATACTTACATACATACATAGATTCACGCCTGTTTCCCAGAGGGGTAGGCAGAGACTACGGATTTCCATTTGCTACGATCCTGACACACTTCTCTGGCTTCATTCACTTTCATATATATAAATACATACATAGAATTTAAAAATAAGCACTTAACGAATGGCGTCGTGGTTTATGTGGCCACCATGCCATTGACACCGTGCCGAGTGGGTTCGATCCCCATATAATACTAAAATTGATGATCAACAAATAGTGTTCTCCGACTTCGGTTTTTCTTGGTAGGTACACGTTGTTTCAATGTCTATTAAGTTCCCCGCGATACAAGTTTGCCAAAAGTGCAGACGTCTCTTTAAAAAATTAATGATGGTCATTAAGCAAATCCATTATAAATAAATACATGTCTCTTTTTACTCTAATATCCCAACATTTTCCTTTTTGTGATAAATCTTTGTACAAAATCACATGTAAGACGCACTAAACGCCTGCTTATTCCAGATTTTCCTGCGTGAGTTGATCTCAAACGGTTCAGACGCGTTGGACAAGATTCGTCTCATGTCGCTGACAGACCGCAACGTGCTAGACGCAAACAACGACCTCAGCATCCGCATTAAGGCAGAACCGGAGAAACGTTTGCTACACATCATCGACTCCGGTATCGGCATGACGCGAAATGAACTCATCAATAACCTCGGTACCATCGCTAAGTCTGGTACTGCTGAGTTCCTCTCCAAGATGCAAGATGTCGAAAAGGTACATTAGTATTACTTACATCGTTTCACAGCTATATCCAGAAAGCTGTAAGCTCAGGTGCATTACATTCACATTTCGTTAGCCATATGTACAGGTTCCACGAAAAAGGGGGCGAAAAGATTAAGGTGGGATATTGCAGTTTACGTTTAGTTTAGTGCGTCAAGACTATCTCATTGGTCTATGGCAGTGGTCGGCAACCTTGTCGACTAAAATAGCCAAACATAGATAGGTATACACAATTGAAATCTTTTCAAAGAGCCATTCTTTTAACTTAAGCTTTGCTTTAGCAGAAGACAAAATTACGGCAATAATTAGGATTGAAAGAACACTCAAGCTTACCTTTCTCAAATAAGTCTTAGTTTAATTAGCAGTAAATAAAATAAAATTTGGTATCATACTTATAAAGCAAGACAATAAATAATATAATAATATTCTGTGTCTATACTAAATATTTTGTGGAAGAGCCGCAGCCGAGGAATCAAAGAGCCGCATGCGGCTCGCGAGCCGTGGGTTGCCGATTACTGATCTATGGCGTAAGTTCACGCTAACGGACAATCGTAAGAGTCAGAGTTCGCTGTAAGAGTAATAAAAATGCGATCAGGTTTCTTTGTAACAAAATCATCAGTAGCAGCACGGAATCAAAATATGAACCTCGTAGTTGACAATAAATGCGCGTTATCTATACTAATATGGTAGAGGAAAAATTGTAATTTTTGTTTGTTTGGTACGATTTAAAACAAAAACTAATCAATCTATTTTAAAAATTCTTTCACCTTTAGAAAGCTTTATTATCATCGAATAACAAAGGCTACATTTTATTTAAAAAAAACTGTACTACTAGTAACATAAACTAACCTAACCTACATTTAGGCAAGCGAAGCTGCGAGCAAAAGCAAGTAAGGATTAACCATAGACTTAAGAAATGTGAATGTTATGCGTTTGCCTCTGATATTTAGTAGTTACATGACATTTTTATAATTTGAGGTTTGTGATGTCTTTGCAGAGTGGTGCCCAGGAGATGAACGACATGATTGGTCAGTTCGGCGTGGGCTTCTACTCCGCTTTCCTGGTAGCAGACAAGGTCACAGTAGTGTCAAAGAACAACGAAGACAAGCAGCACGTGTGGGAGTCTGACGCCAACTCCTTCAGCGTCGCTGAGGACCCGCGCGGTGACACCATCAAGCGAGGCACACACATCACGTAAGTACATATACATTCGTAAGGTATAGACCTAACATAAGGTAAAAGAATATAGGTTTTAGAATTTTTACATATATGTAGATAAATCAATCGTTAATGTATTGTTTCATGTCAATTGCTAGAGTTTCAGTCCTTATTATTCTACATAATATTCATTGACAAATCATGCCATTCAATCAATATACTCGAAGTTTATTGCTTGATGAGTATACTATCTAGTAAAAACAATTCATGTTTATAATATCAGCAAGTTTTGAAATGCTATTTTATCAATTAGTAAAATGTTTTCATATAATGATACCCAGTTTATGGAAGGCTATTCAACAATGTGTTCAATGCAAAGTAATTTGATTGCCTGTTGTTAATTCAATCAGAGCAATTGATTTGCATTTCACTGACTACTAACAAAGGAGCATGGCCAGAATCGTCCCCTACCCATCAACAAAAATGAAATGTAGCGCAATTGAGATATCTTGGCAAGATTTTTTTACTATAGGGACATTACCCAAACGCATGGGGTTCTCATAGTATCTAACGTTTATACAAATATTTACGTACTAGCTCCGCCCCGCGGTTTCACCCTTGCCGTGGGAATATTGGGATAAAATACATTTAATATGTTTTGTATAATTACTAAATCATACTTTTGTACAGTAATGTAACAGTAAAGTTAAAACAACTTCCAAGTGTAAAATGAAAATATACATTACAAATTGTTTTTATTGACATTATCCCACTGATGTATGTAAAAAACAAGATTTCAATCAAATAGTGGATACTTTAGGAACACATCACTTCCATTTGTGTTGGTAGGTGGGGATGGAACTCATCCATTTTTGCCCATGGTTCTTTGTATGTTGATCTACCTTTCAGAAACATAATTATTTAGCTGTAGGCTATAGCCTGCTGCATAGATATACCTTATCATCAGATCTTCTATACAATCTTCTAAAATGTATGTTATAAGATCTATATATCACATTATCAATATGATACATATTACCATACTACACATGTAAAACCACAGCATCAACCAGTCTCTAACTTCTTAACGTCCACAGGTTGCACATTAAGGAGGAGGCAGCAGACTACCTGCAGCCTGACACCATCCGCAACCTTGTAAAGAAGTACTCACAGTTCATCAACTTCCCCATCCATCTGTGGGCCTCGCGCACCGAGACTGTAGAGGAGCCCGATGATACTGAGGCTGAAGCCGACAAGGCTGATTCCGACGATGATGCACAGGTATGTTTTATCCCTAAAGCAGAGCGTTAAGCACGTAAAGGTCTTGCCTCTGATTTCTCCGGTCGTATCGGATGGCCGTAACATCGACGTTACGGAACAGAAACTGCACTGGTGATGCAGATATTTGTACACTATAATATCTGCTGCATAGATGACCAGTCTCTGTTAAAATTATTCGCCGTGATCTATATTCTGTCTAGAGAGCATTACATTATGTTTATGCCATATTGCGCACTACATCCCGCTCGCTCTTCGTCCTATTCGCAGTTGGTTCCAGTTGCGGTAAATTCGCAAATCGTCACATACGTCCATCACATGCAAATAATATTTCCTTGATACAGTAAAGAACAGATGGTCACTATAATGCCCCAGTGGTGTTTGTTCATATATATGCTTACGGCTGATCTTAAGACTCCAGTTTGTAAAGTGTTAATAGACATTTTTGTGTTGGAAAATTCTTAGTAGCAATTTGTAAGCTGGTAATGTGTCTGTTAGACAGTTATGGGTATGCTCTTTTAAGTGTGACTTAAATATTAGCCGTTCACCCAATCCTTTCTTTACATACAATGTGCAAATGAGCAACTATTCTTAGAAATGTTTTTAATTCTGATAAGTGTACAATTCTTGTTTATTGTGTAGGTGGAAGATGCCACTGAGGAGAAACGTGAGACCAAAAAAACTGAGAAGACAGTGTGGGACTGGGAGCTCATGAACGACAACAAGCCCATCTGGACGCGCAAGCCCGCAGAAGTCAACGACGATGAGTACAACCAGTTCTACAAGAGTCTCACCAAGGATACCTCTCCTCCTCTTGCCAGGTGAGCCATCAGTGTAATGTTACATAGGCACTAGAGACAAAGATTCAATTATTTTCTATTTGAATCAATCAATTAAGCATGTTGGTCTAGACAGGCCTGTTCCAATTTGTACCACTAGATCTTGTATTCCACTTCCAGCATCTTGTCAGACCCATAAACTATTCAGGTCATCCACCAAGCCAAAGACGATCTTATATTGTCTCTGCTTTTGGATTTGTATGCTAACAGATCTCATTCCAATTTTGAATTGTGTATTAAAGTACAGCCAGCAAGTACAGCCTATTCTATGATTACCCTTATACAAATAGCAGCCAAGTCCTCAGACAAACTGTTTAAAACTGTTTTGTGGACCATTTTAACACTAAAGTAAGAATAGTATTTCTTATTTGTAATAATAAATCCTAACTAATATTATAAATTCGAATGCGAGTGGATTTGTTCCGCTTTCACGCCTTAACTAATCGACCGATCAACATGAAATTTCGCATACACCTTGTCTGCGTGTCCACCTTGTCTTTTTCAGAAAAAAGTTCTGTTGCTAACCTACATATACGCGAGCAAAGTCGCGGACAAAATCTAGTAAATAATAGAAATAAATAAAGTCAAGTGTAGGCACTATAGGTTATTTCAGTTGTTAAGTGTTGGTCAGTAGTGGAATGCTAACGTAAGTCGTTCTGCAGGGCTCACTTCGTAGCGGAGGGCGAGGTGACGTTCCGCGCACTGCTGTTCGTGCCGCGCGTCCAGCCCACCGACTCGTTCAACCGCTACGGCGCCAAGACCGACCACATCAAACTGTACGTGCGCCGCGTGTTCATCACCGACGAGTTCAACGACCTCATGCCCAACTACCTCGCCTTCATACAGGTCAGTCACACTAGCCTTTCTCTCGGGTACCCGTGGTGGTATGTTATGTATTGCGATGCGCGATTGTTGCTAGAACAATCGAATTATTATTTTTGTATTCGATTTAATTTGAATAATAATATATGTCCATTTTACAGTTAGCAACATAACTCGATACACACAAAAACTTTGACTGCCACTATTCGAAATTATGAGATATGTTAGTTTTTTTAGCAGTAATAGAGTTAAATTATTTAATACAATTACAGTTAACAAAATACAGAATGATTAGAATTTTAATTCATGAAATACTTTTTAAGAATTTTTAAATGCTCAGCTACCTATGTAGCTAACGGTGCAATGAGTTGAATTTATTTAATTAAACAACCATAAAAGTCCAATGCCGCATCTTCAATTGTCAAATAATTTTTCTCTAATCATTCTATACTTTACTAAAGTAATGAGTTTCGCTGTTATCAAAAGCAAATAAATAATGTTTGTATAACACCTAGCTAGACTAATGACATTAATTTTGTATCCAGGGTATTGTAGACAGTGATGACCTGCCACTGAACGTATCTCGAGAGACACTACAACAACACAAGCTGATCAAGATCATCAAGAAGAAACTCGTACGTAAAGTACTCGACATGCTTAAGAAGATCCCAGAGGACGAGTACGAAGCATTCTGGAAGGAATACTCTACCAAGTAAGATTGTTAAAATATTAAAGTGTAGGGTCGTACAATGGTCAAGTAGCATTAGTCTATGAGATAAATGTCACTCTTTTTACCCTACAAGAGACAGATACATGCTTTTTACGTTTCAAATAAGTTTATTATATGATTATTAAACAAGTAGTAAAATTAGCTAATATTAGACTGTCACTGCAGCATATGCTAAGAATGCGAAAAGAAATATATAACTTTCATAGAGCATAAATAATGACTATTTTAAAATTTCATCTCAATGGATACATATTCACAAACTTATAACCTAGCTACCGATTTAGGTGCGAATTTGTTCTACATGTGAATTTTCTAGTATGTTGCCTTAATAGATTTTGTGATTCATCTATAAGTGGTAATACACTTTTATTTATATTACGGTACATTAACTCGAGTGCTCTGTTCCCGAACAGCATCAAACTGGGTGTGATCGAGGACCCGTCGAACCGTTCCCGTCTCGCCAAGCTCCTGCGCTTCCACACGTCCCGCTCGGAGGAGATGACGTTCCTCGCCGACTACGTGTCCCGCATGAAGGCCGGACAGAACCACATCTACTACATCGCGGGCGCCAGCCGCGCCGAGGTCGAGAAGTCGCCTTTCGCAGAACGTCTTGTGCGTCGCGGCTATGAAGTGCTGTACCTCACTGAGGCCGTCGATGAGTACTGCCTGTCTTCCCTACCCGAGTACGACGGCAAGAAGTTCCAGAACATCGCCAAGGAGATCTTCGATCTTGAAGAGAGTAAGTTGCGTATATATTATTGACTGACAGTACTTCAAGAGAATGTTACTTTTTAATCAACTGTATAGTGTAAAATTTATCAATTTCGTGACTAACTACAATATGGTTACCACACTATCAATGCACTTGTGTTAGATGAGATCAAAATTGTGTGGTCGATAAATATTTGTACCGAATTTGATATTCGGAAATGCCGTGCTGAAAGAGACAGAAGTGAACAGAAATCTTTATTAGCATGACAGTACATATAGCATAGTTCTCTTTCTTAAAAAGACCACTCTTGCACTAGGAATGTAGAGAATATAGGAATATATAAAAGGCCATTCCTGTGTCGCAGGACTTTACAAATATTCAAACAATGGTCACAAAGAATACCCAAACTCGGAACATTTATTTGTGGATCACACAAATTTTTGTCCTGTGTGGGATCCACTACACTCGGCGCGGTAGCAGTGGCGAGGCGACCACTTAACCATTCGTGCAGTACTTTATATAACCGATGTTTTTGTGTGTTACAGGTGAAGAAGAGCAGGAACGCATGAGCGCATACAGGAAGCAGTTCGAGCCGCTGACGTCATGGCTCGGCAACAAGCTCGGCACGTACGTGACACGTTGCTCCGTGTCGCGCCGTCTCTCTCGCTCGCCCGCCGCGCTGGCCGCCACCGCCTTCGGCTGGACCGGCAACATGGAGAGGCTGGCACTCTCTAACGCACATCAGAAGGTTAGCACCTATTACATGAGTACAGTACAACAAGCTCGGCGCGTACGTGACACGCTGCTCCGTGTCGCGCTGTCATTATAGGGACAGCGGCGGATATTTCCTTCCCGTTGTCCCCATTTGCGCTTTTTCCCTTATGGGGACAACGGGATATCATAAAATTTCCTTCCCGTTGTCACGCCACTGACGCTTTCCCGTTACGGGGACAACGGGAACTTATAAAATATCCTTCCTTTTGTCCCCATTGACGTAGGCATAATTTATATACATACAAATGAAACAAATTATTTAAGGATAATAGGGTTTAAATCAAATGCGAAAAAATCTAACAATAAAACTTACACAAATAACACAACCTTAATGTAATGTAAAAATAGCATATTCATTCATTTGGATCGCAGAATCAACATTGTATATTTACGCATATAATATCACAATCATTTATTTAGGTCATAGAACCAACCTTGTACATTTACAAAAAAATATCACAATAATTAACTTATATCACACAATCAACATTGTAGCTAGGTATGTAGGTATGTGGTAAAATACAGATAGGTATTCTATAGGTATTACCTACACAGTTAACATTGCGCCGTGGGTTTTCGCTTGTCCCAGGTAACAGGGACACTGTTAATGGGGACAACAGGAATTAATCTCAATTATTTTTATTGAGTTCCGTTGTCCCCATTGAATGGGGTGAGCGTCAATGGGGACAACGGGAATAGACCTTTATATTTATATTTTTGTAGCTAACACCATGAGTTGTAGTGGCTAGCCGCATAATTTTTTTTTTTAACATCTGCACTGTCTAGATCTTGTGTACCATTAGTTAGTAGGTCTTTAATGCCAGTAATTGACAGATTAATTTAAATTTTAAATTCCTCTAAATACCGCGTATTTTATTCCAAATTAATTATAACTTTCTTTTTGTTGAACAAATTTCGATGAACTAATCAATTACTAAAAAATTTACGACATAATTTTTTTTTTGTCGTACAACCTAATGCAATCATAAATTATAGATATTTTTTGACAAATAATATCACTTTTCGTCTAAGATTTTTCAAATCAAATAATTATTTATTAATGAAACGCCAATTGCTTCAAAATACACTTAAGATAACATGTGAAAACGCTGAAAATATGGATAAATGTGTTACTTATTCCATTTAGTAAGTAATTATGTGATAAATTTAACAAATTTGGCATCAATTTGGTTTGTATACATTTTCGTCTTAATGGATTGAAGTCGACTATAATTATTCGGGGATCGATTGAAGTTAGAATGTCAGTCGCGTCCGAATTTCCTAACCCGTTGCACAGCTCGATGCACTATTCAGTAACGATAGACCTGGCGCATCGACCAAATTGCAAAACAAATCATCGATCCACCATCGATTAGTGATGAATCGATCATTTTTGTGACTAGTATTCATTAATCTATTACCCATTATTCTATCCACATCAACAATGTTGATGACGTTTCATTACTAAGGCAAGCTACTTAACCATCAATTATTCACAGGCGGACGACGCTCAGCGCAAGCACCACCTAACACAGAAGAAGATGTTGGAGATCAACCCGCGTCACCCGCTCATCGTGGAGTTACTGCGCCGCGTGCAAGATGACCCCGACCATCCAGATACTTTGTTGGCTGCCGACACATTATACCGTACTGCCGCCATCAGGTACCGTATATACATTAATAAAATAGTAATTGTAGTTGTGTACTACATTATTGATAGCAATAACATTGTGCTTACATTTGCGGCCTCAAATCACTAGTTAGTCAAAACAGATTGTATTTAAAAAAATTGAAACGAAGTCCAGCTGATTTCTCGATAAATGGCTGGCCATAAATATAGATAATAATAAATAATACATTTCAGGACTAAATAGGCCTAAATGTATGCTTAGGTATACCTTTCATCAAACTTTTAGTTTCCCCTGAAGTAGATAACTTCACAATGCCAAACCTGGTTTACCAAAAAACAAGTTGTTTTTTCTATAAGCAGTTAATTTAACATATTCTATGAATATGAAAAAAAAATATGTCAAATTTTATTGTCCGTAGCTGAACGACTCGTTTCTTAAATATAGGAACCAGACTTACATAACAAAAGTACGCGGGGAGCGGACCCAATCACACTGTAAGCCACGTACTACTGCGCAGAGCGAACTAAAAATAAACAAAGTGTAAAGTTATGACAAAACTAACGTCATGTATGTTGCAGGTCGGGCTACATGCTGCAAGAGGGTCAGGCGGTAGAGTTCGCGGAGTCAGTCGAACGCATGCTGCAGTCGACGCTGGGCGTGGCGGCCGACGCCGTGCCCGAGGACGAGCCCGTAGATGACGCGGCGCAGGACGAGGCCGACGAACTGGCGGCCGAAGACCATGACGAGCTGTAGAACATTCCAGTGCCACACCACCTATACTTGTACTACGGCACCGACTGAATGTGCGCGCGTGTATGTGAGAGAGAAATAGGACTTTTTATACTTGCTGGTGTGATCCGTGTGCGTTTTAAATTGATAGTATAATGTAAATAAATTATATTTATTACATAGTTAGTTGGTTTTATTGTACTAAATACAGCCTATAACATTCTTCAACAAAATCTCATTAATCTGCACAATGCTATTGGTAAACTGAGTGAGAGAGCCATTATTTTATATCTCAAAACCAACAGGCTTACACAATTGACGAATGTAAACGTTGGTCGCGTCGTGACCGAAAGCTGACAGTGACATTGAGCACTTGTTACACCTAGTTCTAGTAAAGTTCCGTAAGGCGCCTGTAATTAATAATAAAGTGCCGAAAGATATCAAGGAGCAATCGGTTATTATATTTAAGTGGCTTGAGACCTTTTTTAGGGTTGGTGGAACGCTGTGACGCCATAGTCACACCGCGGGGGCAGGCGTAGGGGTTAAGTCGAGCTCACCCGGGGAAAGAAAGGACCGGGTCCTACCGACTAAACCTACCACGGTGTTCCTTCACACGGTCTATGGCCTAGCCGCAGGGATCGCTCGCCTCATCATGCATCGTCTTGGGACCTTACTAGCTCAAAAATGTTATTAATCTTTATATATATAATTCTACTGTATGTGTGTATGTCACTGAACTCCTAAAAGGCTGGACAGATTTTGATAAAAAATGTTGTGTGTGTTCATGTGGATTCGAGGATGGTTTAGATTTGGGTTCTATTTTTCGTGTGTACAGGACAACGTCTGTCGGGACAGCTAGTATAATATAATATTCTATCACAACACCTTCTAGCCCAAACTAAGCAGAGCTTGTACTATGGATACTGGACAATGGATAAACATACAAAGTATATACTTTTTTTTGTAAATACATACATATTATACATAGAAACACCCAGACCAAGACAAACATCTATGCCATGCACAAAAATGTTTGACTTGTGCGGAATCGACCAGCGACCCCATGCGTGGCAGTTGGTTACACTAACCACTACGCCATCAAGGCCATTTAGTAAGTATCTTTATTGGGATAAATTTAGTATTTATTTTAGTACATATGTATTTATTTTTTGCATTTTCGCTTTGTGTTAATTATTATCTCTATTTAAATTCCTAAATTATTTTTTGCATACCGTAATGTTCTACCTCTATAAGGATTCTGACAAACAAATAAATATCTTAATTTGTAAACCTACATTCTATGCAAATAAATAATTATATATTAAGGTTATAAAATTTTTCATTGCAATAGAAAAAGGTTGACAAGACCGAACTTCTCTGGATAGGGTCAGCGAATGAGCCTCATTCGTTGCCAAACGATCCTGATGCCTCGCGCTGAGGCGAAACACGTGTCGACGCATATTTTGAGTTCGAAGCGGCATACTGCAAGTTGGACCGGGTCCCACGTCGTGTCCCTATCCAGAGGAATTCGTAATTGTCAACCTTTTTCTATTGCAATAGATGGGGTGGGGAATCCGAGGGAGCGTGGCGGGTTCCTCTTCCCAGTAATTTAATTACAATGGACTGCCGCCAAGTAACGCCTACTTCGATTCAATATATCTATTAAGGTGGCCAACAACCATACTTTAATGCATTAACAGCCGGCGGGCATAAGCCAGGTCCGCAGCTGGTAACCGTTAGGGTTGTAGATCAGCCCGCAGGCATAAGCCAGGTCCGTAGCTGGGGTTATATTGAAACACGTAGACTGATTCAAAATTCAAAATATATTATCGATTTTTAAGCCTTCTTATATCCCGTTTATTGTAACGCTAGCACTAACGTGTACAATATTTATTTGCACCGATCAGCGATAAGTAAATAACATTATACAATTTTACGAGGAATTCTTGAGCGTGTATGCGAGCGGCGCGACGACTATAAATACTGCCACGTATAAAATCAGGAGTCTTCGCGCGTCGCTTAGTCTGTAGATTAGTTACGTTGCGGCTAGACGTATGATGCTCCGTTCGATCGCCTTCGCGCGTCGCTTGGTTTCGGCGCGGCTAGACGAATGATGCTCCGTTCGATTCCAGGTTCCTTATAAACATATATGTTGCTTGTGCGTATATACATACGCCACAATACAATTCACCTGATGGTAAGTTGTTATCGCAGCTGGCCATACCAGAGGTATCACTCACGCGTTGGCGATATTAAGGAAAATTAACTGGAGACGGGATCCTTCGGTTCTCATCGTGCGAAACGCAATAGATAGTGTCAGCCAATCTCTTACAGTTGTTTAGTGCAAAAAATTGCCACTTCCCAGCTCAGTCATCTACATAATGCAGATATTGATGAACCCCGAGTTACAGAGAATCGCTCCAACGCTGACATTCGACGTAATTGAAAGCTATAAAAATTGATTAACTAGAAAAAAGGCACATAAAGTTAAATGAATATGCTGCTTATCGACATATGAACACGTCGAGCCAAGTGCCAATCGTCAACAAGTTTCGCTTCGGTCACAGGTAGTTCTTTCCTAACTATATTTGAACAACTTAGTTTGCAATACTAAGTCCAATAAATCGCATTACTTAAACAAACCTAATTGGAATTATGAGAAAGTCGCCGCGGACGCCATCGATATTTGTAGCCGACTCGTATACTTGAACGTCTAATCGTTAGCGGAACTAGGGATATTCTATTTCATTGGGAGATTTATAGAAGATTTTTACCTGTAGCGGCGCCAATGTGTTGTTTGTTTCGTACATATACGTCACAGCATAAAACTTATATGGATTCTTATTTACGTGTAGTGATGCCTGCGAGAGCGGAACTTAGACATACATCTAGACGTATACCGATTGACGAGAGGCGTTGGCAGAGACAATGTATTTCTACTTGCTAAGAATCTGCCATACCTCTTCTTGATTTATTTACTTTATTAATATTCTGCATGCCCGCTCGTCAGTTTAGGATAGTCATAACATCGCCATATCTATACAATTTTCTTTTTTTAAAGATCGCCTGCACTACCTACTGTTACTTCCTGTGTAGCGGGCGACCTTACAAACATACATTTGTATGTTTGTTAGGTCATAAACAGAGTGCAGTGGTAGTGGCGATGTGAGCACTTAAATTTCTACGCCATTCGTGCAGTAGAAATAACGTCTCCAATATGGCCAGAAACAAGTGAGAATCGACAATGAATTGCCGCAAATCTTAGAGTTTGAAAAAATGGCTCAAGTAATATGCAAAGGTCATGTGATACCACGTGACCTTGAGGTCAGAGGTCAAATGTCATAGTCATTTCGGGCGTATACCGACTATGCTGAGTCGAATGACGTTGACCGCGAGTCTCCAGCTCGGTTCTTGAGTTAAAAGTTGTATAACACATAGACGGACGGACGGACAAAGCTGTTGTATAAGAGTTTTTTCGAACTCCAAAAGATCGCCGGTTTCTACTTGCTGTTCTCAGCTCACTTCTAAGATGTCGTGGATTCTATTATATAACATTCACATTACGTTTATAAATTTGATACACGCATAAAATAAAGTCAAAAATATAACTAGCTGCAATTCTAAAATTGCCTCAATTCACTAGAGGCGAAGAGTACCTAAGTACGACTTGCTTGCATTATTATTGCACGGTCGTGAATTTAAGAAGATTATTCATGTGTCGCGGTGATGTATAAATATGAACATTATATTTCCTATGGGGCTGAGCAATAAAGCATACTTAATGTCCATGTACCTAGCAAAAGTGCGTGCCGTGAAAGGTGGCAAAAACAGAACACAACTAAAGAACCTATGACGACCTCGTTGTTGATTAAAAATGCGCATCATTGAAAATCAACATCGCAATTTCAAAAACAAGTTGGTTGTGTAAGAACAGCTGTTCTAAACGTTTCTACAACGGCTGAGTAAACACAACCAACTGATAATTTACGAAATGTTGCTGCATTTAACATAACTGGTTTCTGCTAATAAGCCAGACGTCTCCACAAGGTGCGGGCTATCTAGCGATGACCAGGCCACAAGCCCTGTATAAAAGACATATTATTCCCAACAATAACGAAAAAGATGTGAGAAGAATTTGAAATAATAATTAGATGCTAATTTTGCATACAATTTGCAGTTAGTTGATAGGTACCTAATGGTACCAGTCCTTTTTATACGCCGTATTGGCGTGCAATCAAATGAACCATCCGCTATCTTTTTCTTGGTTTTTGTATCTCTTGCATCAATCAAATCATTTTGGAGGTCGAGGATAGTGACGGGTATAGTTACACGTAGACTTCAGATTTCAGAATGTACATATACAGTGTGTGTCTTTATAATGTGCACATATCGAAATGAGGGAATTTATGCTCAATTTTATCGACGGAAAAATATTTTAAAATATCAAAATATTTTTTTGGTATTTTATGGATTTTTAAAAAAAATTCTTCGCTACTGTGACCACAGTGTAAACAAAACGGTGTAACTTTTAAACTAAATAATCTATCGCGATTAGATAAAAATGAAAATTGTGGGAAAGACTACCCTCAATTGAAAATGAACATGTTTTTTAGCAAAAATGTATTTTTCGATAAATTTTTACAAAATCGTAATATTGCTCAATAAGACGCCCACATTACGTACCTTTTTTATTATTTTAAGGTATTCTTCATTGTATTAGCTACCTAATGGCAAAAATTGCATGCTTTTAACTCAATCTCGTCATTTCTTACCGCCTGTTAAAGTAAGGCCCAGCGCACGGCTACGCACTAATTGTTTACCAGGCAGATAGCCTTTTTTTTGTGAATTTTGTTATGAATGTGCGCGGGTCGGGGTACGGGGAGATAGGGCCAGCCGAAAGAAGGACCTTGAATTATGACAGGCAGGTAGTCGTGGGTAGTCGCTCCGAATTATTCGCCGCTGCTACATGTGTTTTACATTCGACGAATCAGAAATGAGTTTAGTTTACGCTAACTTCCGTGCGCGGCGAGTCGTTTCCCGCGCAAATGGCGTTTGTGGTGTCGTGCGTGTGCGGTTCAGGGCTGCATATGTGCGATGGCTACATCATCATTAATTACAAGTAGGTAGTACTTGTAGAGCACAAATAAATATTAGGTATTTTACAACCTTTTGAGACTTTTGAAGGACATAATCCTGCTTTGGTATAGAAATATGCCGAGATTTTGTAAATTTTGCTTGACGGCCACAAGCTATACGGTTATAATGACTGAAGATTTCTGATCATACGCTTGACACCCACCTTTGCCTCGTTGAACGTATTCGCTCAGAGCGTATATTAGACGGCCTTTTGAAATCACATTTTACGTCCAAGGCACTATGGTTTCAGGATTTTAAGCAACACTGAAAACGAATATACAGATGCATACTTCACAGATGGAGAAGCGACGTCGTCAAGCAATTTTAGCTCGTGACTCATGACCATAGCGAATGGCATCTCGCTGATGACGACGTCATCTAATCGAAAGTCCAATAATCGTGTTACATTCAATGTCATTTTGATTTCCATGTTCAGTTCGTCAAGGAAATAAAAAACTAAGCAAAACAAAAATATGCCGATTTATTAGCAAAATTCGAAATAATTTACTATTAAAATAAGACTACGGCTAGGCCGAACATCTGAAACAATACTGTCACTTCTGCTTAATACCTACTATCTATGGTAAAGGCAAACACAAACTTTAGTAATTAAGTACCAAGTTTTACATATTCAACTAAGGTAGACATAACATAAACCAGAAAAAAAAGCAGGCACTCTGTGGGTAGGTAGGTATATCAATGCTTTCTATATAGGTAAGTAGGTACCTAGTTTAGTGGTTAAGCGAGGTCTGAAAGAGGCAAACAAGCTATAGACATACCTACTTATTTTTTTTGTTATATATTCTTAATCGCGGTAAAGGAAGGACGAGTTGGGTCAGCTGTCTTACCAATGCGCTATTCTAGCGACGCCTAAATGATCTAGTAGTGCTTATCATATTGGATAGATTATATAAACACAAATTCATAAGTGAAACTTCAAGACAATAATAACATTAGGTATAGGAACACATTTTATAAATGAATGACTATCATTTCTATAATTCTGTAAGCATATGCGTTCAAATAATAAACGCAGACTTTGTTAGTAGGTAAGATGCAAAATACATATTACCTTGTATCTTGTATCTTATGTAGGGACCAGTCAGTGCAGACCGGCGACACTTCGACCCAGTAGGATCTTTTGTATCGATACTCTCCCAATAACGGCTGCCATAGATGTTCATGGCAGCCGGGACCGACCGCTTAACGTGCTCTCCGAGGCACGGAGCAGGCGATAATTGTCAATCAATACGCACATAATTTCGAAAAGTCATATTATAACTTCCGAAAGTCAGAGGTGCGCGACGTGAGTTCGAACGCGAGACCCTCTGCATTGCAGTCTGTTGGTCTCCCCACTGAGAATAACATAAATACAATACATACAAATAATATTAACAACATACAATAACAAATAAATACATATTAACTACAATTTTTAATAAAAATTACACTTGAAGTAAGTATGAGTATTTCTTATAATTAGTGATAAAAACAAATCTTAAATTTTTGCACAAGCGGTCTTTGTGCCGTAATTTTGTTATGTCATACCTAATACCTATACCTACCTACCATACATTTTAAATAGTAGATAGCTAAAGAGGAAGTTTTACTTCTCTGCTATAAACAAAAGTTACAACTCTAATTAAATAATAAGATTTCTTAACGACGTCTAACATATATGTTTATTTGTGATAAAAAGAACAGTCGTTAGAAAACACCTACTTACATAAATAACTTGGAGGCACGCGAAAATTATCAATTTCAGGCAAGGGATTGTCGTACTTTTGTCTGAAATGTTGAAGGTATATATTACAAACTAAAGGCTGAACGTTTATTAGCATATGAATGTATACAACATGCGAAGAAATACAATTTTCAAAATGGACAATTCAATTTGTTGTTGTTGATATGCTAATCAAAAACAAGAAGTCGTCACTTTGAGAGGCTGCCTACATTACTGTGAATGGTCACGATATTCTCTTACATGATGAGTAATTGTATGTTAAATTTTCAGTCTATGGGAATATGATTCGAAAATGTTATGGCTACCCATAATATTATTGTAATTTTCCAAATAGATACTTACAGCACTTTGAGCTGTCAATTGTTGGAATGCCAGACATAATTGAAGTTTCGTCTGGCCAAATAGGTTAAAAACAACAAAGGCTAGCAACAGATACATATATCAGATCTAGTCAGTGCTAGCCCAAAGCTAACAGTATACCTACACGAGATCTTATTTGACGAGGCTGGCGTCATATATTATATTATTCCCTTAAGACTGCGCCGAGCGAAATGTGCCAAAACAGGCGGTCACAGTTAAGTGAATTAAATCAACACTTTTTGTTTAATACAAATATAAAATATACATTTACCATAACAATGAATGTGTTTACAATTACTCCGTGTAAAAAGCTTAAAATAATTAATATTTTCGCCCACAAAATTACGTAAATTTGCATAGATTTTTAGATTATAATAGTAGAACTCTATCCTATTTTACAGCTTAAACGAAACATAAATAGTTATATTACAATTTGTCCGTCCCAAATATTTAAGTTATTGGTTGACAATAAAGATACATATTTATCAAAAAAGCACTTCAAATCCTCCATACAATTTTACTATGGCAGGCGGCCGCGCGCCGACTTGAATATGCGCCGCATGAGCTGTCATTATCTGCCTTACGCTCGGCGCAGTCTTAAAGTTTAGACCACAGAATGTTCTCTTTTTACGTTCCGCCTGGAGCGATGCAAGATGTAGCGTATTTTTGTCTCAGTACTGTCCCTACATACCATTTTAGTAGAAATATTTAATAAGTAGATACTACGTCAGCAACACACGTAGGTATGACTGTAACTATTAACCAGCTTATTTAATGATGACAAGATACAGCTGAGATTGTATCACGCATGATTAGTTTTTTATACATCATAGAGTCACGTCTATATACGTGAAGTGGTAGGTAAAGGTATCTAACGTACCCACATTTCACCAAGTATGGTTTTACGTCCCACTTTATGAGTCTATTGCTGTTTACCGAGCACATTTCCAGACTCCGTGCTGCTATTGAGAATTTCTTGACAGAAAAATCCAATAACACTTTGCCCGACTCGGAAATTGTGTGTTATTGCTGTTCATTGCACCGCACCACACTGCATGACCATTTGAAAATCTATACTAATATTATAAAGCTGAAGAGTTTGTTTGTTTGAACGCGCTAATCTCAGTGTCAAAATTTTAGTGTTGGATAGACCATTTATCGAGGAAGGCTATAGGCCATATGACGTCACACTACGACCAATAGGAGCGAAGCATTGCAAGATGTTGCAAATCTAGATCCCCGGAGTTCTATCGTAAAGGCATAAATGAACTTCCGTTTAGATGGCAGCAATGTATAGATAATGAGGGTAAATATTTCAATTAAATAAATATGATATATCTTAGAAAAAAACGAGTTTCAATTTTTCAGTGCAAATCGGCAATTTCATACTTTCACCCCTAATATTAATATTTTAATCATTTCGGGTTACAGAGGTCAGCTAGCAGTAGTTTCGTAAAAATCTAATAGGGACGTTAATACGTAACCTATTAGATTACGGGTTACATGTGTAACACACGATAACCTTTGCCTTAATTTTCGACTTCATTTACAGGCAGACTGATTCGCTACGTTATTATTTTAGTACAATACCTAGGTACTAATAGTAAATAGGTACCTCCATAACGTCATCAGCGTAAGTGTTTATACCTCGTCTGCACAAGAGCACACGTCACAACATACCTACCTACCTATGTCTCGCGACATGTTTTCACTTATCATTCCAGTCGTGATATTTGTATAATATGAGAAGGTATCTGGTTCTACTAAATATAAAAGACACAAGCTGATACAACAAAAAAGTGATTGAATACGTGTTTCGATAATGTACAATTGGGCACATCGAATTCGTAACTTGTGCTGATATTTAGTACTGAAAACATATTGCGAATCAATTAGTGCAGACAAGGCACCAGACATCACTACATATTACAAAACAAAGTCCCCCGCCGCGCCGCGTCTGTCTGTCTGTTCGCGATAAACTCAAAAACTACTGAACGGATTTTTATGCGGTTTTCACCTATAGACAGACGGATTCATGAGGAAGGGTTAGGTGTATAATTTGTTAAGGTTTTGTACTACCCGTGCGAAGCCGGGGCGGGTCGCTACTACTTAATATTTAACTGAGTATTATTTGTTTTTACATAAATGCCAAATAAACTTAACAGCAATTAACAAAAATTATGAATAATATATTAAACTACAGACATGATTGTTGATTTCATGTTATATCACTGATATTTGCCTAGTTCACGCGAATTACATGCTGCTTTCCTACTCTTGATAACTTAATATCTAAACCGGAACAGACGACATAATTAAAAAAACTAGTGTAATACACGTTGTATCGACACGTCAGTCTAATTCTTATCAAAACTGTAAAGTTATCAATATATTACGTGGTCAGTGATAAGTACTTGGTAGGTACTTATTAATTCCATCCGTGATTATCATTAATTTAATAGACAATATAATTATCTACTATAGAATGTCGCCGAAGATTCTATCAGATACATAGTGTCTTATCTATGGATTCTATACAGCGAATTAGGTTTTTGACAGTACCTAAAGAATTCTTATGGCAGCTTATACTAACCATCTATGGGTCAATTAATAAATGACCAGAAGAAAAAGTATGATTAAGGAATTCCTCAATCATACTTTAGCGTTTTAATACTTTTTATATGGCAAATCAGCTTCTCAGATAACGAATCTGAAAATTAAAAAGTAGGCTGTTAGTTACTGACTGGGTTACATGCTAAAGGAGGAATGCTTCTTAATAGTAGGTATATTTATAGTAAAAGGGTAGATTTTATAGAAATGAAGATAGTATTTACTCGATGTTTAACGTTTTCGTATATTGAGTCTTGTTTTAATAACTTTAAAGATTACTAGCAATTTTCTACCCTTACAGCTAAGCAACTCGGCTAAATACTTGTAAACGAATGTACCTGAAGAAAGTATGCAAATTTTCAATTGAAACATGTTATCCTTGTCGCAGTTGGATTACTAGAGACAGCCACAAAATGTTGTCACTTAAATCTTTTACCCAGCCCTCAAGCATTGTTATTATAAAAAAAAAACAATGCTTAAGGGGTGGAGGAAGGAGGAGTTAGAATAAGACAGCGCGTTTCAGCGTTTCAGAGTGTATAGATTATTGGTGTTAATTCTTTTTTTTTAATGTAACTATGTAGGTACTTATCGTAGATAGCAGTCAATTCTAAGGCCTACAGCCCACTTGAAATATCGAGTCTATGATTCGCTCGTTGCTGACCCTAGGGAAAAGAAATTAAAGATGGTATTTGGACATCTGACATGGACAAACAAAAATATGCCAAAAGTGAGGGTGAATCAAGATTCTTCTGCCTCACAAACGGAGACATGACATCGCAGCACCTGTCAGCTTGTGACCACGGCCGGTGTAACCTGGTCGAAACGTCAAATTAAAAAAGGTAAACATTATGCATGATCGCGTTAATACCCGTTACATATTATATATATATATCATGCAACGCGAAAGTTTAAAACTTATTAAAAACTAGCAAGTATGCACAGCTATGTGGCTTACCTACATAATACACTTAAACTGTAAAATCTCGGCTGTAAAATGATGTAGATCTAACGGACTATCATATGTATTGTAACGGATTCGATCGCTACAGTTATACTAGCTATCAAATAGATTTTGTGCGAGTTGTTGTTTCTTATACAAGACTACTTGTAGAGGTAGAATCCCCAATAAGTTGTCCTGTTGGAGTGGCAATAATAATGTACTGTTCCTAACTATGTCAATAAGAACATTGGCAGAGGAACAGTGCATTAGCGTTGCACGCGCGAGAAAAAGCTATACATCGCTTTCTTTTTATGTGGTAAGTATTCTCTAGGAGTGGGCACAGCGATAGGTACAATTCGAGAAAATAGAATCAACAAATTTTACTACTTTTTCTGCCAGACGTTATTAACGTGTTTCTGTCGAAGCTTAGAAATAATACCTCTGCTACGCGAATCGAGATGTTTAGTATGTAATCTTAACCGTTTGTCGAATGAGCAGCATTATTAGAAGTGGCTGTTAGCATGACTTTAGGCTAAAACACTAACAGTAAAAAATCTATTTAAGTACTGTTATGGGTCTAATTACTAGTCAGTTACTATTTATATCAGTGATGTGAATGTCTGTATTTGAATGACATTCGAATACAATTGTGACTAACGCGATACCTACTTTTCAAGGTCAAGGAGCGTAAGTACTTTTGTATAGAGTTGTCGATTCATTCAGATTTAATTCGAATACATTGCTCACATCGCTAAGTTACACAATAAATAGGTATCTATCAGTGTATGTTTCCATATTTTAATTGATTTACCTACGTATATAATTTCTGTAGCACCTGTACAAACATTATATATAGATATAGATCAATGAAACTCAATATTAACTGAAACGATTCAATACGACCGTATATTATTGTATTTACAATTTATTTCGTAGTAATAATATGTATGCATGTTAAGTTTAAAGACCGAAACCCTTATCTACTGCAAATATGTTCACAAAATGCACACTCAAAGAATTTTCAGAATACGAACTTTTCTGCAGCAGTTCTAGAAAAATCTACGAGTATCTATGTTCTTTTTAATTTAAAAGCACAGATTTAAATATGAGATTCTATTTTTGAAATAGATTGTTGAACTAATGAGAACTGGTTTGCCATGACAATTTAACCTTTAAAGCGAAAATATTATAATTAATCATTCGCTTTACGGTTATTTTGGGTAGGCTAGATCAGGCGCTAGGTTCTTAATAATTGTTCCTCCAAAACCTATTTTTTGCTTTAGGTATTCGGTCTTCAAATCTAACATCTCAATTGTAAAATAATGATATCACAGAAATGTAATTTATCAATTAGCAGTATAAAATTTTAATACTTGAATTAAATATTTATAATTTTAATATAAAATACGTACTGAAAAAAATACATATTAATATAGGCAATTATTCTATCATTTCCTACTTTTAGTAGGTAAATAGCAACGACGCAATCTTTGGGTCCTACTCGATGTAGTTCATGTAGACACTTCGAGAAATGCACCCGAATCGAATTAAACTAAACACCAAAGTACGGCTCGTAGTCACGTATTCGAAGACGCGCAGCCGGGGTGAAGGGGAGGAGAGGTGCCTGTCAAACAGGCAGCGGCAAGCGCGACGTGTGCTCGCGCGCTGCGATTTTAGCGCGGTTGTAGGCCAGCACTCCTAGTAGTGCTAGCGCCATGCCAGCGAGGTTTAGCGGCGGTGCAGGGTTGCCCAGCAACAGCAACGACGCGCCTACTACAGCCGCGCGCTTAGCAGCTGAAGCCACCGCGTACGCCAATGGAGTCACACGCGACAGAACGCTGAACGCGGCCACCGCCTGCAGCCACGCCAGCAGCCCGTCTGCCACCAGCAGTGAGCCGCCACGCGCCCACCCAACGGTCGGCGCAGCGCCTTCCCACAGTGCACCGCCGTCCTGCCACGCCCACACCGGCAGGAACAGGACCAGCGCTAGCCGACCCAGTATCTGCGCATACGCAATTCAGAGTCAAATAATTATTGTATTTAGTTAGTCTAGTATAGTTCTATCAATACTGCATACAATAGGTTCTGCGTTTATACCTCCCGAGATTTCGCTCAAACTGGGAGAACCTGGCTACGCAAATTTGCTATTGGCATATTTGCTAAGTCGATACAGTAGATCACAGCAATAAGCAGATTGCGTTGTGTCCCTGTGATAAGGATTTCAGGTTTCTAGCGTTTAAAAGCTACAATAACCGTTTATCAACCGATCAGTGTATTTCTCCGCCGGCACTTAAAAGACAAAAGTTAGCTGGATAAAAATAACTGAAATTGAAGAACCTTCTAGAAATAATGAATCGACCCGATGTACCAAACTACAATATAAATGTATCAGAACATTTTATAGGCCTCGTAATCAGTGTGACAGGAATTCTTAGTGCGGCTTTTATAGTGATTTGATATATTGTACAATATATTAAATAAATATTATATTATAAAAAATAAATATCTTTAATTTTAACTTTTAAAGTAAACACGTTGTTCGGGGCCAGTTAGCCTTTACACCTTACACTTTATGGTATTGGTAGAGTTGTAGTGGAGTACGAAAGAAAGATGACCAAAAGATAGACACTGTATATTATGTACTTAAGTTAGTTTAAAATTATTACCATGTAAACAACAGTGGCTTATCTTTCGGCACCGTTTGGTATATACGGTAATGAACTCGTGACCCGTACAGACGTTTACCAGCGTATGATACTTAATGCTCGTTGGCAGCGAAAGCTCTCTAAGCTGGATGGTATTACCTGCAATAGTCGCAGATGGTGCACGCCGGTCTCACGCATGACTCGCTTAGAGTAGATGTGCTGTAAACTGAGAAGCGCAGCGGCAGCGAGCGCGGCGCCCAGTCCGAGCGCATCGAACTGTAACTCGGTGGCCGAGGCGACGCCTACGCCCAGCGCGATCACTACCAGAGCGAACTGTACCCCACGCGTCTGACGCTCGCCGAACAACGCCCACGCCAGCCCCGCCGTCCATAGAGGCGTTGTCGCCTTCACTATATCACATACAAATATTTTATTGCAATTGGTCTTATTACAAATTTACAGTGAGTATATTATTTATTTATACAGGCATATCACATAGATTAGACAATTCTGGTAAGTGAGACCAGTAATAAATATAAAATATGTCTTCAAATTGGGTATTCCAAAAACAGCACCAATGTAATTCAATTGAATGATGAAAGAATGTGTTGCAGCAGCACAACACTACAAGCAACCAGACACAATCAATTTTTAATTATGTCTGGTATTCTAAGATTCGACAGATTAAATAAAATCTGATTAGGCTGTGTCACTAAAATAGCTGTTTATATTTTAACATTACAATGTTACTATTACATGCTGTCAATGTCTATGCGTTATGGCAAAATTTATTACAGTAAAGTACTCAGCTTCTCATTATTATTTCTTTTAATTTTCGAGGCAGCTGGATAATTCTACTAATACTAGGTTGTGTTATATTGGAAAGTCATATTTAGCTAATAATTATTTTTAACCGATATCTCATAATATTAAATTGACTTACAGAAGAACAGGGTTGTTTCTTTTATAAAAATAATTTATATTTCCACAGAAATTGGCACCAGTATTCCTTAGATTTGATAATTTGATATACCTGTTACAACATTATTTTATAGCAAGCAAATGAATGAGTTGTAAAGCTTGCTAGCACGTCTACAAAGCCATGCGGCAAAACCAATTGATTTTGTAACACAACAGTAGTTTATAGCCTACTAAACAGTTCCAAGTATGTGTTCATACCAAACAACATTCAATCAATATGCAGACTAGAGAATAAAATGGCATGACACCTACTTTCTGAACTGAGAGGTTTATTTGTAAGACGTTATTACATAAATAGAAAAATAATAAACATCAAACAAAGTTCTAAAAGATTTTATGAATCAAAATTAATTAATCTGTAAATTATTTTTCAATTACTACTGCTATAAGAAATTGTAAATCATAATTAGTGTGATTAAAATATTACAAAAATATTTATCAAAACAAGTCTCTAACATAATAATCTATTTCAATGGTTATATATTCTATCTATAAATGTTTGCATCAACTAATTATAAATTATAATTTATACTAACAGCAAATATATTTTGGAAAATAACTTAGAAAAAGGTAACCAGCCTGTATTTTAAAGAGTTAGCAGTTATCTTGTACTGTATTGGAAACACTGCTTTGATGAATATAAGCTGTCTAAAAATAGCTAAGCTGTTATAATTCAATCATGGCTTAAAAAACATTATTATTAAAAAAAGCATTACAAAAATAATATTTGAATAAATACATTAAATTAAATGAGTGAAACACATAAAGAGCATTTTAACCAGTTGCATGGTACTGAATATTACCTGTGTGTGCATAGGAGATAGGCACTTTCCAGATAGAGACTTGTGAGCATATAGTTGTAAGGAACTTGGCGAAGGCAAGCGGCACAAGCACTCGCCAGAAGTAGCGCTTTGGGAAGTCTGTCGCGCGGCGAACGCCGAACACCGCGAAGGCGGGACCACTACACAAGACGATCGACAGTAACTGCACCATAGTCACCGTCATCGGGTACGGAAAGTCCGTTAGCACCAGCTTGCCAACCACATTGCTGGCAGAGCTGATGGCGTACCAAGTCAAGCATAGCCCCAGCACCACCAACGTTTCGCGTCGGGATCCTTCTATACCCATGATGACACTTTTATTACCTAACCTAACGTTCCACTAATATACTACAGAAAGAGACACACATTTCTTTATCACAATCTTATGTATTCACATATATTTTTTTATAACAATAAATATTTTTGTCTAAGTGAGAGGTTTACGATTTCATTATCGATACGATGGGATAACATTCGTGACAGAGCAGTTACTTCAACACCGCATTCTATGGATATTATAACTGATACGTAAAATAAATAAAAATGAATCTTATTACAACTATGCTTTTCTGTAATTACGGACCATACCAATGCAGTACATTTTTATTTGAAAAAGATAGAGCATTTAAAAGAAAATTAACATCTCAACAGCTGGTCACTCAATGTCAGATAACGTCAAAAGTTGACAGGTGGCATAATTACTTTTTTGGTAACATTGCGATTACTTGGCACCAGGCTTTTTTGCTTTTTTCAAGATAAGAGAAGATATAATTTATTTGCTTAAACATGTGTATAAATACAATTATTATTTCAGGCATGTAGGATGTTACAGGATAATTATTATTCTTACATGTTTGCCACACAGTGGCGTGCAAATGTTTGGTTTAGACATTTTATAGAAATTAATCATTACCAAAGTTTATATAATAATAAAGAAAGTACAATTAAAATGTCCCAAAATCGTAATAAGTTTAGTAATTGAATTATAAATATTTAAAAAAAATAATACAATGTCAAAATAAAACAAAATTAAAAATACAAAAAAAAAAATGAAATGAAATGTGTTGTTTAAGTTAAATAATAATAAAAATGTCATGAATCATTAATAACTACTTAAATGCTATATTCTGTTATATTTATCAAGGAAGAATACATTAGCTCTACTTCTTTATAATTATGTCTTTGACATTAGCTTTACTACAGCGCTTATCGCCTTCGCTCGATATTATGAGGCGAATTTACTGAAATCTAATTCGCTCAAAACATAGTCATGCGGGTGCAAAATGTGCAACAATCATACGGATCATAAAGGCAACTATGTCAACAGTTTGTGACGAGGTTTGCTAATTAAATAAGAAACAAACTACAGCCTAGGTATGAACACTTAGCCATAACAACTTGTCGTTGTAACTCGTTGCTTCACCCATGATTTGAGCCCGAGACATTACGTACAATCGCATTCACTATTGTTGCGCCAACAAGGCATCTACAAGTGTTAGTGACAGAATAAATTACATTAAAAATATTTTACTGCTATCATGACAATTGGCAACATTCAAATTACTAATATCTGTGGTTGATCATCTATGCTGTCATGTAGAAAACAAGAAAGTTTTTATTTTCTTATTACAAGTATTACTTTATTGAATTTATTTTTATTTAATATAATGAATTAACGTATCATAATATTGGAAACAAAGTGTTTGTAAACAATACGTGTAAATATAAAGTTGTGTTGATATTTAGACAACATTTGAGGAAGTCCCAAACTTAATCAGTACCTACATTCTACAAGGACCATATTAAACGTTATTTGTAATCGTCTGGTCATTCTCTGGAATCATAAGTGAGGTAAGCAACAGTGTAATTCGTTTCTGTAGTGCAGAATATTCAAATTAAAATGATTGTGGCTGTTAAAAATACTAAACCAAGTTACTCCACCCATCTAGAGTTAATTTCAATCAGATTGCAATATTCTCTTATCCTTATCATGTCACACCATCGTTTCAATGTACTAAATCTTTTATAATTCATGACTACAACTTGGTAAAGCATCTTATCATGGAATTAAATAATTGTAATGATGTTATAAATAAATAAGTTAGATGTATAGAAAACTCAGTCTCTAATGTTTCAATATTTTGCATAGTTGTTCATGGCATTACTACAGAGCTGTAAAATGACCAGGCATTCTCATAACACAGGAACATGTCATACAAACACGATAGAGTGGTTGTATGTTAAAAATACCTGTTGATAGCTCAATGTAATTGTCATTGTTTAAATTCATTAAATTATATATTAAAATATTATCTGCTGTTATTTTATATATATTTTGGTTGTTTCTCATGACATTGTGTTGTCTACCAAAAGTTGGCAATTGTTAATAACTTGACTTTAGCACTACCTTTTGGATTAAGATCCAATAGGAATGGCAGTTCATAGCAGTGGACAATTATTCATGTTGGGTGTACTTTGTTTCTATTGCATGACATGGCTTTAAATAAAAACAAAACACAAAGACCTTGTCTCAACAAAACCAATGATGTGAGAATGACCTTAATCGGTCAAGTCATTTAAAAGTTATACACAGACAACTGAACCAGCATTTGTTTTTTTTATTATATTGATATTTATGTGGTCTCCCTCTACAGTCATTGGCTGATGACTGTATTGTAGCTACAGATACAACCTATGTTTGATTTAACCTGTCATCTTAACCTCATCAAAACATAAAAGTATTGTGTCCTGATGCTGTTGTCTGAATGATGGTTAATGATATTATGCGAATGTTATACATTGTAAAACAATTGTATATTGATTATAATGGTTTATTTGAAAATCTCTATTAGAGATAGCTTAAATTATTTAAAAGTATTATCTATTTATAAATATACTACAAGACTACTGCTAAATATACCACCTGTTTACAGTAGTTTAATATCAAAGGTTAATGAGTTAATAATTATAATGATCATGATTAGATATGACATATTGTGGTGACCGCGCAATACGTGATGATTGTTGAATGTAGATGTTCTGTGAATGATTAAGATTCTATTTCCATTAAAGTGATGTTATACTTTTACAGGCTTACATATGAACCAATATAATATTGTCTTCTGTTTACATGAATATTATTCATTGAAATTAAACTAATATATACGGATTTTATCGCGTTATTTATTTGACACTTTATTACATAATTTTGAAAACTGTTACACTACAACTACTATTAAACTTTACTAATTTTTAAGCTAAATCTCAAATATTTAGGTGGTAGCTTAGCTTAACTTGTACCTGAGCAGTCAAAAGTTCTTCGATAAAAATTTCTCAATCTTGAGTGTTAGTTGAATAATACATAGTTAAGTACCACTTACTTAACTATTAGCGAGTTATAAAATCAAATAACTTAAATATAAGTTAGAGTTGTTTTTATAAGTGGCTTACTAAATAAACATGGATAACTTATACTGTACTTAGTTAGTATTGGAATTGATTATTACCTTTATTATTAGAAATACATAGGCTAATTGACACTAGATACCATACAGCCTACTTGTTTCTGTTTTAAAAAGATTGTCACAAAAGAATGGCTATGATACACAATGACTTGCATTATAATCAATTTATGTAATTGATTGTCATGGAAGTCCATTAACTCTAGGTCTACTATGCTTTTATATTCTTCAGCCATCTATGTACCTGGACTTTCATAACTAGTTTTCAGTGGAGTTGCTTTCCTATTTCTATGAAACTATTTTCGATCGAGGAATAACTTCAGCAGTAATATAATTATATTACAATATTGTTAAACTAATAGTTTAACAAGTTAAGTTGCAGAATGCCAGGCATAATTAAGAACCTGCTGTGACTCAATGGGATAAGATGTCCATTGTAGTAGGTAATACCTACAATAAAGTCATAAACCATTTGCTTGAAGGAGAAACCTATTTAATGTGTCACTTGTGACATAAATGGGTTTCACTTCAATTGTACAGTGTGTAACTAGAAAGTGATGTCATATTTTATAACCCATAATGAGCATGTTTACGAATAGTACTAGATGTCCCCTGCACTTTCACCCATGCTATGCTATAATTACAGCTTGGCTACCATGGCTTGTAGTGTTATGTTATGTACTATATCATCAAGAATTGGGCTAAATAATGCAAAAATAATTAATTTCGACTTAGCAGACAAAACAAAAAGAAGAATAACACATCCATAATTACATGACCGTATCACCAAGGGCTAGGTTGATGTGTTACACACACTTTGTCAGCTTTGGTTCGTGTCCCTCATAATAGAGCGCAGGCCTATCGCCAGCAGAGTCTCACATTTAGAGACTATTGTATTTCTGCTAACTTAACAGAATAACTTATACCTTGCCCAACAAAAATCTAACCTGAGACCTCACAAACAACAGTCACATTCGCTACGGCTGCGCCACTGATGCTGCTATTGTTGGTTGTTGCTACTTATTATATTAACCAGCTATTGCGGCTTTGTCAGGAACAGTATATTTTATAGTTCGAAAAAACTCTTAATCGCTTTGTTCGTCTGTCTGTCTGTTATACAATTTTCAACTCAAGAACCGTAAGAGCTAGAGACTCGCGGTCAACGCCATTCGACTCAGCATAGTCGATATACCCCGAAATGACCATGAGCTTTGACCTTTGACCTCAAAATCACGTGCTATCACGTGACCTTTGCATATTACTTGAACCATTTTTTCGAACTCTAAAATTTACGGTAATTCATTGCCGATTGTCACTTGTATTTAGATTAAAAGGTTCTTTTCTGTACCCCTGACAACGTATGCGTTTTATGATGATTGGTCGAGTAGTTAAGGCGGGAAAGCGTAACTAACAAACAAACAATCCCATATTCGCATCTATTACCGTACGTTAAAAATATAATAATAATAATTAGTATACGGCTGATTTATAATATTAGTTTGAATTGTAGTTGACTCATTAGGTGATGTTAGAATATATATTCCCTAATACATAGACGGGTGTATTACACGCAAATGTTCTTAGCTATTTCAGGTGCTATGTAGTATGCAGGACGCCAGCTTATTGCTATCTACTGGGTACATTTCAAAATTACATGCTGTTACTGAGAATAATTATTTCTTCTTGTACATAGAAAACTCTCGCACTAAGAATAAATGCAGTGTCGCGAGGGACGTGGGGATCGAACCCACAACGCTTGGTACAGTGGCAATGGCGAGGCGACCACTTAAACCACTATGACATCCGTGTCATAGAGAGTGAAACTGTTCTTGTAGATAACCAAATATGCCATTAATATCCTCTGGTTTAATTATTTAAGGTTAATTTACATGTTAGATTAGTCCTCTAGACCGAATTTCGGTCACAGCGGCCAATCTTAACGAAGGCTGGCCATCTATGCAGGAGATATTATAGTGTGCATAGACTGTGCGCACACAAGTGCACTCATAATCCGATGGGACAACTATCCGGCGCGATCGGAGAGAGATCAGGAGGACCAACAGCGTTACGTGCTTCTGTAGGCACGGAGATGTGTAACACCGCCAACTTCCTAACTCCGGGCTGCTACTGAGATTTTTTGACAGAAAATCTCAATAACTTTTTATTGGCTTGACCCGGCACATCTCATTCACACCTCAGCAGTCGCAGACACTACCGCTGCGCCACGAAAGCAGTCCATTTTAGAGTCTAGGAGTATGTAACTGTTGGTCCACGATTTTATGAATTATGATAGTTTTTATGGAGCAGCATCAGTACTTTCCGTACCTACTTTACCTCTCCGCGAGAAGAGAGAAAAGAGGAGCAGGAGGGTATGTCGGGCTAACCCAGTATATGGAAAGACTCAGGTCCTGCCGACCAAATCTATCGCGATTTGCTAACTCGCTGCCTTGAATAGTGGGTGGATAGCTGGAACTGTAACTACTTCAGCGATGCATATTATGACACCTTTTTTTACTTTGTAATATGCGCTTCGCCACGACAGGAGGCGAGAGGGTTATGTCCGGCTCTTCTGTACTTCGGGCCTACGGACCAAAACCCCAAGGTGGTCCAACTTGCTGCCTTGTATAGTGGTTGGGCCGCTGGAAAAGAGACTACCTTAGCGATCCACCCAGCAGACTACAACCCCTGGGCGACGACCCGGCACTACAGAGGGCGTCGGACCGATTCAATGGCTAGCGGGCGGGAGATCCCCGTTCTCCCGCCCGTGGCCTTCATAATGGCGGCATTAGGCGCGCGAAAGCGCGCTCGCGCTGCCGGCGACGCACACTGGGGCGGTATATATGATGGTCGTACCCAAAACTCAAATTAAACCAGAAAATAAGTGTTCATGCTCAAAACTTAATAAAAACTACTTTTGAGTGATCGTCATGTCTATAATTCTTGTTCCAGCATATTCAACACATCAAAATCAAAGGCCCGCGAGGGGGGAAAGTCAGACAGTTTGACATTTATTTCTTTTCGCCCCACCCCCCCTTGAATATTTTGTCCGAGAACGACTCCCGTAGATATCACCGTTTCCGAGATCCGATGGGGTACTACCACCGAGAGCTAACCTTCCGAAGGTCAGGCATTTTTCCCAGGCCTTTTGAACGATTCTCTGTACGACGCTATATTTACTTATTTCCTACGACTCCCCCTTGTATGACTTCTATTTCTTTAAGTCAGTGAGTGAGTTTTAATAATATGAATATGAATGAATATACAGGATGACTGGTTAAACATTGTACGTACTTAAGGACATGATAATTTATGGTCAGACATAACGTATAAAAAAACAGTCTGTGTAACCTGCAAAGAAAACCTTTATGAAAATTTGTATGAAATATTCATAAAATGTGGACACCGAGGCTAATGACCTTTGATAAGAAAAGGACGGTCGGGGGTGCAAATTCGGGATAGTGCGGGGGACGGAGGCGGAGGTTTTGGTTACTGTAGTGAGTCATTTCGTGGCATAACGGGAATTACCAAGGTCGCATGGCCAATCGGCTCATCGTTTGTAACACAGCTGTGGTATATGCGAAGAGTGTCAACACATTAATTTTTTATTGGATAACTAGGTAAAATTTTAATTACGAATATTTTTTAGATATTCGGTTTCAGAATCGAATACTGAATACCCTCCTTCAATATATCCAGTCTTTAACCAAACATCCTGTATAGCTGAGCCGATTGATCCAAACAATATTGCTGAAACTTTTCTATATTAATTTGAAAATCACTGGAAATGGTCTGCAATATTATATAAGTAAATACGTCTTATAAGTTCTTTATCAATGTTAGTAATACTAGGAGAAACTTTATAGTTTTGTAAAAATTTACCCATCATTTAAATTTCTAAAATCAGGTTTTGGATTGTCCACAATAAGAGACAACTTATTTTTAAATTTTGCTTGAATATCTTTTTTGTTCCGTCTATAAGCTCCTTATTTGTTTTAGAAACACGCTAATTACGAACTGGTAGTTTATAACTTAAGAAGCGACTCAAACGATCTTATCCAGGCATGTAATACAGAAATGCCGAAAGATACATATTCAGATTTGATAGGTCTGTTCTTAATCGCATCAAGGTCCTTAAATTCTTTGGATGTAGCATCGCATTGTAGATTTTGTATCCAAGAGAGTGTTACACAACTTACCATCTACCATTGTAAACCATTGTGCCTTTATTTTGCCCGAGCCATTTAGCGTCAGCGCCATTTTATAAAATTTTACGTAACTCTTTTGATAATACATGCCGGCTTTATGACGTACAGTTTGTTTTATTTGCTACATAATACAATCTTCAAATTCAAACTTAAAATGGCTTAACACTTCAAACGGCTTATAATTACTATTATAAAATACGTCAAACATATTTCTTCTTTTGAAAAGAAGATTAAGTGCCTTAGATTTATGTATTGGAAAAAACATGATTATGTCGATTTAGCGCAACGTGCTTTCCCTTTGGATTTCAGATTAGTTAAATTGGTGGTTTAGAGTTCCTAACCTTGATCTCTCTTCAGTCATGTCGGTTTGTCATCCCTTCGTAGTCCGATGAAATGATAAGTGTGAAGTGCAAAGTGCACTTGTATTTGCACACACACTTGTACACTATATTATTATTCGCCTGCGCAGATGGTCAGCCTCCTTTAAGATTACACCTTGACTTATATTTGATGGAGAGTCTGAAGGACCTTACACTAAGTTAAATAGATTTTGCCGTGTCTACCTACGTTTCATTGTTGGAACGTCTTTTCATAGTTCAACGACTTTTTGCTAGAGACGCCGTTGTCTTGTCTTGTTCTCTTAAACCCATCATTGTTTATGATAAAACAATAGCGCATTCTCTTCTCTATTTTGGGTCTATTGTACATACAATAATTGTATAATACATATTATACAATGGGGCCAGAAATACGATATGGATTTTTATCATTATGAAACCAATTTTATTTATTACTTTTCAGTTGGAGCGCGTCAAACTTAAATCAGCATTAGCAGTAAACCTCGACTAAAGAAATATTTGTGTGACTAACACCAAGGTCACTGAGAGTTCGAGCAGAGCTACCCAGCCGTTCCTGCAATTCAGAGGTGATATATCTATTATTGTCGTCTTTATCAATCTTTTTCAAGAGTAGTTGATAGATCAGAGTGAATAATATCTTCCATCATGATCGTGTCTAGGTTAAGCTCGGCGCCGGGCCGCGGGCGGGCAACGGCGGCGCGGGTGATGCCGCGATGGCCTCGCGGCGCGTGACGCGCAAGTGGGAGGTGTTCGCGGGGCGCAACCGGTTCTGGTGCGACGGGCGGCTCATGACGGCGCCGCACCCCGGCGTGTTCGCGCTCACGCTGGCGCTCATCTGCGGCACGTGTGCGCTGCACTTCGCGTTCGACTGTCCTTTCCTGGCGGGGCGCGTGTCGCCCGCCGTGCCGGCGGTAGGCGGGTCGCTGTTCCTGTTCACACTGACAGCACTGCTGCGCACAGCGCTGTCAGACCCCGGAATCATTCCACGCGCTGCCGCAGCAGAGGCGGCGGCGCTAGAAGCGGGGGAGGTGGTGGCAGGCGCGGGCGCTGGCGCAGGCCGGCCGCCACCGCGGGCCCGCGAGGTCCTAGTGCGCGGTCGTCCCGTAAAGCTAAAGTATTGCTTCACGTGCAAGATGTTCCGCCCGCCGCGAGCCTCGCACTGCTCGCTGTGCGACAACTGCGTGGACCGTTTTGACCACCACTGCCCCTGGGTGGGCAACTGCGTGGGCAAGCGCAACTATCGCTACTTCTACACGTTCGTGGTGTCGCTGTCGTTCCTGGCGGTGTTCGTGTTCGCGTGCGCGGTGACGCACCTGGCGCTGGAGGCGCGTGGCTCGGGGCTGGCGTCGGCGCTGCGAGCCACGCCCGCCTCCGCCGTCGTGGCAGCTGTCTGCTTCCTATCCGTGTGGTCCGTGCTCGGACTGGCCGGCTTCCACACCTACCTCGCCTCCACAGACCAAACCACGAACGAAGATGTAAGTTCACCGACCAAATCGAGCCCAAAGCATACTTACCAATGAACTAATTGTTGGTTGCGTGTGTTCACAGATCAAGGGCTCGTTTTCCACACGCCGCGGTGTGTCCAATCCGAACCCGTACTCTCGCGGTAACGCGTGTGCCAACTGCTGGCACGTTTTGTGCGGCCCACTTGCGCCCAGCCTCATCGATCGGTACATATTTTATTTATTAATTAAAGTTATTAGATAAATTTGATACCTAAAGCTCACCATTTATAAAGAAATAAAATTTATTGTCACTATAAAACCAATGGCATATAAAATCTGTCAATACCATTTAATGAAGTTAGACTAACATTACTCTATGAAATCTAAAAGTGATCTGGTTTTGTACCGTATAGGCGCATTTCTTTGCTGGGTTGGTGGAGAATAAAAGCCAGGAGGATTCTTCCTTGTAGATCTTCTTTACTCGGAGTGTTCTTCCTATTACTGCTGCCCGCTGACAGTGCCGATACCGCAATCCGACCCCTCTTTTATACCAAATTGGCCTAAAAAATGTAGGCCCTGAGATTGGTCAACAACAAGAGAACAAAAATTTCGACCAATGAGAGCAAACCGTTAGAATCGGTACAGTTAGCTTAAGTACAACGGATCTTTACCATAACGAGAGCCGCGTGACACTTTTGCGTTTTTCATTACTAATTTCAATTATAACATACTATAAATTATATGTTTTTAGTTTCTCTACATCATAAACTATACAGGAAAAATATAAAACATACAATAAGAAGACATAAAATGTAACATCAAAACAGACATAGGTCTTACTGCTTACTCCTAAGTACTTTACACTATGAATTTTATACAAACGAATGAATAAATCAAAACAAACATAAAACTATATAGAGTCGAATCTTATAAGAATACGAGTATGTAAACCTTATATACTAACATGTAAACATTATACTAACACGTAAATATTATGTATTTGCCTTATCAGTTCACTATTCACTTAGTTCACGATTAATTAACTCATTTCGCGTTTAATTACCAGACACAATAGAAAAAGCATTGTTTTGCGCCCAGCCCTGGGCTCGCGACGCGAGACGGTTTAATGTATACACTATGATTCATTGTTTGTTTACTTGTCCCGCACAAATTTTATATAGGTCTTCTTATTAGTTACGGAGGTAGACTGACATTCGCGTCATGAAAAAATAAGCTCGTACCTACTATATACATTAGGCTGTTGTTGTAATCCGCTCCACAATGTGTCCGCAGTCGCGGTGTGTTCACGATCGACGCGAAGGACGAGCTACCGCCGAACTTCGTGCGCGCGCTGAGCGCGGTGGCGGTGGCGCCGCTGACGGTGCAGCCCGCGCCGCTGGCCCTGGTACGCGACGGTACGTACACCGAGCTGGAGCTGGCGGCCCGCGCCCCGCTCGCCGGCGCGGCCGGGCCGCACTCTGAGCGGCTGCCCGTTGCAGGCGCGCTGGGAGGAAGCTACACCAACCTGTTCGAGGGCGGTGAACCGGTGCGCCACGCCTACATGAACCGTACGCTCGACCTCGACCCCGTGCCGCTGGCGAGCGCCGGCACGCCTCGCCCCTCGCGGCGCGCGCGGCGCCACAGCCCGGCGCCGGCGCGCGCGCGCCCGCCGCGCGAGCTCGAGGCCAGCGAGCCGCCGGCGCCGGCGGGGCTGAGCGCGTCGCGCCTGCGCCTGCTGCACGACACGACGATGATCGACGCGGCGCTGGACCTGGACGAGCCCGAGCCGCCGCCGCACCTGGCGCCGCTGGCGCTCGTGCCCGTGCACGCGGCGCGCGCGCTGGCGGCGCTCTGACACGCGCGCCGCCGCCGCCGCCGCCCCCGCCGCCGGCCGCGGACACACTCCAATTGTAAATAAATAATAAATAGGTTGTACTGTAGATATCACAAATTGTTTCATTTCCTTCTTTTGTGTTTTGATACCGATAACATATCATCACCGTCGATAAAGAACATTTGGCTATACGCATTTACGAGCGTACACGTACCGTACAAGACTTAACTTTTCAGATATTGATTGCGATGTTTCATAATGTAAACCGGGGCCTGCTTCGGTTTTCATTATGTAACCCTCCTCTTAAACTTGTTTTAGAGACCTGGCGTACCTTTACAATTATGACATATCTATTGATCCTGTAGTTCATTACCTATAACCTGGACGAATTTACTCATTTATCGTCGGCAAAAGACATTTACGTGTAAATAATTTAAGAATGCCAATAAATACGAATTATCTTATCACTAACTTGCGATTCCCTTGAGTACTGGAAGCAAGAGCTTCAAAATTCATGTAATCATCCTCTTGGGACGTAACGCGGATAACAAGCCAGTGGCTTTGCTAGAGGAACCGAATATCACGATCACCTGATACTTGGTCGACTTTTTAAATTCCTAAATCGGGTATCGCAGCTCGTCGTCTGAATCTGTGCCCAGTATACCTACGCTAATATGTTCGCTCTTTATTACGTGGGATAAGTCACTACCATGGTTAAGCCATAGTTAGCCGAAATGTCTTGTCGGATTTTGCCGGCAGCGAGGTCTTGCCCGATCAGAGATGTGAATTCACGGATCTGCACCGCCCAAGCAGTACCTAGTTTGAGTGTATGCTACGCCGTGTCCTCGTTACATCCGCAGTGATGGCAGACGGGACTCGGTCCGGTTCTAGCGGCTGTGTGCAGGTATTTAAGATAGCAGCCATATCCTGTCAAAACTTGCACCAGCCAGAGGAAAAGATCCCATAGTGCTCTGCCCAACATACAAACACCCACCGGATAGAATGCCTTAAAATAACGGTTACAGTCACCGCTAGCCTCGCCTTCCTCCCACTTTAAAATCATGCTCTAGTGGACTTGATCACGCGCACAATTAATCACTTCCGTGAGGGGACTGCCCGTGTCCCCTTCATACTGACATACACTTATGAAACATTTCGGCGAGCACTTTAGCCTCCAGATCCCACAGGCGTGCGATATCCGCATATGACCCTGACCGCTATGACTGTGAGTCCGGTATAAGTGATTCCTGAAATGAGCAGTCAGGGAGTCCATTGTTTACCCATACCGGTGCACCGTAAAGCGCCATCGATCGGACAGCCCCCATGTAAAGTTGCCGGCAACCGATACTGCGCCTTTTCAAATTTGGCAGGAGACGCCCAAGAGCGGACGCAGTGCCGAGGAGCCTCAGAGCGAGCTGGCTAAAGTGGGTGGTGGGCCAGGCCCAAGTATTTCATGTGGGCCTGGACAGGAACACGAATCGATCCCACCATTATCGAGACGATGAAAGATGGTTTGCAACAGGACCAATGGAAGACAAAGGCCTCCCTCTTATCAATGGCCTTACGTAAACCCAGCACCTCCTTACGCTCAATTGACCTGCGATACCCCTACAGTGGCCAAACGGACGCCTCTTTGAAGGTACCTCCACAGACTAACGCTTTCGTCACGTCGAAGACAATCATGTCTTCGGCGTATCTCATTAGATTCAAGATATATATATATAGATATCTCAAGATTGTCTTCGGTGTGAGCGCTATTACGCTCAGCCCGGGAGGTAAGATATCATACAGGGCCCAGTCGAATCCCATATTCCATAGGAGCGGTCCGAAGACCGAACCCTGTGGGACACCGCACAACATGAGCCGCGCCGTCACACTTTACTACGCACTTCGACACTTCTACTTCGCTAGTAGTCTGCCACTAGCCGCTTTAGATAAAAGGGCAACTATTATTGTTTAGACCTATGCCGGTAAAGATGGGATCGGTGGAGTCTGTATAGTTAATTTGGGGTCAGGCATCTATAAAACATCTACCTACGTCTTTTTGTAACCTCTCCGTGCAACTCTGTATTAATTTAGTTTCTTTCTTTTAAATCAATGCACCGACGGCACATTGGTTTAGGTGGTTGTGTTCCCACTCACGCGTCGAGTGTTGTGGTTTCGAGTTTTGTATTATGAGTCTGCCTATTCCTTGTGTCCGTTGTTTCTAAATTCCCATGCGATACATAAATTATTATTACTAGTGTAGTAATGGTCTTATTAAAATAATTAAAATGTTGCGGTTTATAGGCTGAAGGCATGCTTGGTGCTAATATTTTCAATTTAATAAATTTATCATTATAATATATAACATAATTAAACTTTTTGATCGATTTTAACTCATTTCGTTTCGTATTGGCCGTGAATGAACCTCAATACTATAATAATAGGTATATCAATCGCCGGCTCACCGTCGGCGTCGGGCGTATTGTGTTGTGTGAATGCGTAACGCCGCTCGTGCTTCTGAAGCGAGTGCAACGCTTGCAAGGACTGCATCGAGGGATCGCTATAGATAGCGAACTTATCGAAAACTCATGAAGAGAAAGGTCAGTACGGTTTGCCTTAAATATCGCGTATTTTGTTACCTGTCATATTATGGTGATATAGTTTGATACACTTTCAATCGTGTCAACAATCTTTGAAAATAAATGACTGTATTCAAGTTTTCGAAAAGTAAAGCGACTATTCGATCGAGTTTATGGCGAAATAAGTACCTATTATACATGCGTATAGTTACTGGACACAAACAAGGATAAGTGCCATTCGTAGTTCCGTTATTCTCTAACAGATGACGCCAGTAGTGTTCTAATAATATATCTAAATATTTACTCCACCACCTCACAGTCAATGGAGATGTACTAGTAAATGCCATGTAAATGCTCTGTACCTAATTTGACACTTCAGATATATCATCCCTACTGAGGCACTTTATATAAATATGTATATTAGGTACTTATAGGTATATAGTCCTCTTCGCCGTTTCCGATGACAGCGACCCGGACTAATCGCGTCTTTTGTGGGCTCTATGATGACTAACAAAACCAAATTTAGTTTTGAAAAGTTGACCGACATCTTTGTATGAGTATATTTAAAAAGGCTTGGGGTAACTTTTACGTAATTGGCGTTTTTTGTCTAGATCTTCTAGTATCATAGACCACTTTCAAAATGTAGTAGGTTCCGGTGGACCCCCTGCAGCTACATTGAATTTGATCAAATCTCTACGGGTTAAACTTTTTTTTATAGGAATTCGCTACCGTAAAATCGGTAGCATATCAAGCAGCGATAGCTCAGTGGGGAGACCAATAGACTACAATGCAGAGGGTCTCGGGTTCGAACCCACGTCGCGCACATCCGACTTTCGGAAGTTATATGACTTTTCGAAATTATGTGCATATTGATTGACTATTATCGCCTGCTCCGTGCCTCGGAGAGCACGTTAAGCCGTCGGTCCCGGCTGCCATGAACATGTATGACAGTCGTTATTGGGAAGCCAGTGCCCTATAATATCCTGACACTGGTCTAGCCTTAGGGTATCGTTAGCCTTCGGGTTGCGGAGGTCAGGTGGCAGCCGCTCCGTGTAAAAACTGATATCAGTCAAATCCCGTTAGACCAGAAAAAACCCACCCCAAGTGACTTGGGAATAATAAAGGTTAGAGAGAAGAAAAAAATAAAATCGGTAGTTTCGAGACCACTGGTACTGAATATGGAATATGCAAGTTTTTACAAGTAACAGTCACTGAGCTTCTTAAAATATTGTCTGCCTTCATTGATAGGTGAAGTCAAGCCAATATTGTAGTTCTTCGCTATCGAAAGGCAAATAAATTTTCGTGGGCCCCCGCTTACGAATTGTGAATCCCCATTTTTTTGTCACGCCAACGTAGACCCCCGTCGAGTCTCCCGTGGACCCCTGGGGGTCCACCTGGTCAACTTTGGGAAATAATGTTCTAGACGATATGTTTCAAAGTGTTCGGTTGCTTTGTAGATTGAAGTTCGATTTTCTTCGATTTTTCCGATTCCAATTTCCTTGCTTTTGAACTAGTACTTGCCATCGATCAACGGGCAAACCACAAACAACAAGGTGACGTTTGAGAGCTAAGTACTTTGTACCGTAAGTATTGCCCACCCTGCGTCCGTTTATCTTGGGTGAGCTCCGAGTAGAAAAGTGTTTTAGGTAATCGACTACTATCCATGCGCCGCACTATCACACCAGCTTAGCTGGTATCTATAGGTACTATGCCGACGAAACATGGATTGATTAATACCGCTAACACGCGCGTTAGTAGCGGTATGCCATCTAATCCACTTGTCTTTTAAATATGAAGTGCATGCGCATAATATAACCATTCTTGGATTTCCCTCGGGATAAAGATTGCCTGCGTGAAGTATCGCACCCCTGGGTAGTGAGACTGGGAAAGTAAGAGTGAGTCATTAAAATGTTTAAATTGTGCAGCTTTAAATGCTGGAAGCCTTTCTCAGCCGGTTGCAAAAGCATCCACCACTGTTGCCACTGTAAAAGCTATTTTAGACGAATCGCAAGTAAAATACATTTTTTGTCGATAGACTAGCATATGCCCGCGGTTTTGCTCGCGTAAATGTAGGTTAGGTTATGTTAGTAACAGTATTTTTTACTCGATGATAATATAGCTTTCCAATGCTGAAAGAATTTTTAAATCGGTTAAAATGTTTATGAGTTAAATCCTTACAAACAAACAAAAAATCATCATCATCATTTTTGTCTGTTTACTTAAAGTATGTCGCACTGCTGACCGCGGCAAAAGTACGGTCGTTGGCCCGTACAACCTACTGTACTAGATTAGCATAGCTAGATAATAACAAGTAAAGCAGTCCATTCTAATATTATAAATAGGAATGCTTGTTTTTTACGCTTTCACGCCTTAACTACTTGATCGATCATCGTGAAATTTTGCGTAAACATTGTCCGGGGTACAGAAAAGGACATAGGGTAAGTACTCATGGAATGGCAAGTCTACTAAGTATAAAGCCAGTAGTTTAGCTGTCTAATATGAACATTAAAATTATTACGTAGCTGCAAAGTGAACGTGTAAGGTGGTCCATCTCATTATCATCGTCATCTCAGCCGAAAGACGTCCACTGCTGGACATAGGCCTCCCCCAAGGTTTATCACACTTTAATAAAAATACCTTTAATGGCGACCTCTTTGCATTCAACCCCTTATGTTTTCAACAGCGCTTTGGAAGCCAAAGGCACTGCAAATTTCTTATAATTAGTTAGATTCCGATATATAGAGAAACAATACTAAACTATTTGGATACGTGGCGTCTGTTTCTGTCAATCTTCAATCTCCACCATAGATAAGAGCAAATGACTATCTGTCACAAGAATGGCATGTTTTTTGACAATAGTTATTTAGCTAAGTGTATTTTATTCAACGACGAGGAAAAAAGAATAATATTATGCATCCTGATTGTTTGAACAACAATATCACAAAACTTAGTATTAGTCAGGCGAATACATCTGTTATCATTGTATTACCTATTTATGCAGATCGCCATGTATGGTACCTACATCTTTTTTACTCATGTTATTTAGCCAAACCCACATCATATAACATAAACCACAGGACAACACCTCAAATATTGATAATCCTATAGTTAATTTGTAATTTGCATGGTTACTGGCTTTGTTCGCAGCTTTTCCTTAACGAATCAGAAAAGGGTACCTTTTCTGTACCCCTCACAACGTGTGCGCGAAATTTCATAATGATCAGTCGAAGTAGGGCGTAAAAGCGTAACAAACAAACAAATTAATATTAGCATTTATACTATAGGTAATTGGTTAGGATATCGACACGCAATTCTGTATTTAAAACAAATATCTTTGTAATAGTCAGTCCTGTAAATTAGATATTATAAAACAATTTTATAAGTTTGTTTAACATTATATTATTGCCTTTCAGATATAATAAATGTTGCTTAACACAAACTTAACAATAATTGCATGAGAGACATAAAGGAAGAATTATATTCTATTTCATAAATATAGGTACATAATACCTATCAAGTTAAATTCGTGCTAGAGAACTGAACTCAAAGAATGAAATTTGGAACATTCAAGCGAAATGTTTAATATTTACATTACAAAGCATGCCTATTATATAATAGCTAAGGATAACTCTACTCTACTAGTAAACGTCTTGTATTTGGCTTGAATACAGAATATCGATTGGATAACTATGCTAGCAGACGGCAAAATGTATTTCAGTCGCGGCAGTATCATATCAAATACTGAGCCAAATAAAACAAGTGCTCATGAAAAAGTAACACCTCTAGCTAGAAAATCTACAAGTGTTTCTAGTGTACAAAGAAATAAAATACCACCTGCTTCTTTACGGCGGAAAGATCTAAAATCATTAACTTATCTTAATGATACAATAAATAACAGTAGCAAATCGCCAACTGTATTAAAATCTTGTCTTTCAAGCCAAAAACAATGTGAGAAACTAAAATTGAAAGTAAAATTTTTCATAAAGGGTAATAATGCAAACCAAATGACACGCACAAGGTCTGCGCAATGTATTAATAAAATCAAATCTATGAAAAATGATACAACAGATATAAAAGGGTATAAAAATAATTCGCTGAACCTAATAACAAAGCAAGGGTTGCCAAATAAGCAACAAAATAAAACGAAGTTTAATAAAGGATTTATGGCGGGTGACAATAAAGTTGTCGCAACTAATTATATTTCCAGAAAAATTAAAAATATACTCTTTGATAAGCGGTCATCTGAAACAAGTTTAACTATCAGTCACAAATCAACGAAGTCAAATTTTAATAGTTACAAGATGAATCTTACCGATAACCTATCAAGAACCACCCACCCACCAGCCAATATTTACGATATTAGTTCTACCTCTGCAGACAATAAATTCCAAAAAAATATGTCTGCACTATTTTATCAAGATATTTGTATTACGGGTAAGAAATTAACAATGTGGGCAAAACAGAAAAAATCAGAACACGGATGTAAGGATTATATTCAGGATTGTAGCAATTCATTTGCAAGAATCAGTAAACAAAGCCTCACTAATCGTACAGCTCAAATAAAAACGTTGCATACCTATCAATACAAAATACATCGCCGATCGAATAAAATGAAATTGTGGAGAAATTTAACTGCACATAAAAACAAAACAATATCGCCAAATTTTGCTGACGTAGATGCCAATCTTAATTACCCAAATAAAAGATCAGGCGTTTTAAACTCACAGTATCCAACAAGACAACAAAACTCAAATAAGCGTAATTACGAAACATATTTTTATAAAAATTATGCTATAAAGTCAGATTCGTTTATACACCACCAGCTTTCTCATATAATGTTAAGAAATAAAATAAATGATCATCTGATCAATAGCTATCAATCCGATGTACTACTCAAAGACTTAGAATGTGATTGTTTGAATGATGAACAATTGTCCTCCATAACAGTGACTCTTCTTGATATAGAAAATTCGCATCAGAAGATAAAAGGAACAAATTTTCACACAGAAAACATATTTTTCTTTAATAAACGAGCATTATGCAAGAAGCTTGCTGATTGTTTAAGTAGATTAAGAAATAAAAGACACAACTACAAACCTTACAATAAAATGACAAATAAGCGGAAAAAATCTAAAATGGCAAGACAGCGGTATATAAAAAGTAAAATGAACGTTGATTTTTTGGATCCAGATGATGACGATTTTGATGTAATGCACAAACAAAACCGTTATAACAGAGATAAAAGTAAACTAGGTATTTATGAAAGAAACCAAAAAGAACCAGAAACTAAAAAGTATAATAATAAGAAACAAAGATATGATACAGGATATCACCCGAAAATTAAAATGGATAATAGGAATAAAACAGATAATGGTTTTTATTCTGAAAATTCTAGTGACTACTCACCAAACAGAACGGGAACTCTTAAACCTACAAAGAAATATAGAAACAAAAGAGAACAGGATTTTGTTTCTAAGGATTATGATGACGATATCGTTAGCAGGAATAATACGTATAGTGACAATGATAAAATGAAAATAAAATTAAACGAAAGACCTAGAACACAAAAAAACAAAAGAATGCTGAGCCCCGAAAATAAAAGATACAAGGCAAATATAAGAGATCGTGGCTTTGATTACGAGGATTATGACGATGAGTTTCAAAATATTGATATGTATGGCAATACTAAACCAAAATTAAGGCCAAAGAACAACAGGTTCAACAGAAATATAGTAGATTCTACAAATGAAGATTATGATAATGACATCCCACGCAGAACTAACATGGACAATACCAACACTAAACAAAAGTACCAAACAAAGTTAAAGCCAAAGCTCGAAAGATACGACAGAAACAAAACAGATCGCGGTTTTGCAAATATTGATTCCGACAATAATTTCGACGACATAGACCGGTATAACGACAACCCTAAACAAAGAAATAAACCACCTTACTACTTAAGCCCAAACCGTGAAAGGCTTATTACGAAAAAAACTGGTCGCGGCTTTGAAAGTATCGATTCTAACGATGAATTCTTTAACAGAACTAATATGTACGGTGATAATACTAACCAAAGATATAAAAGAAAATTAAACTCAAAGCATAACAGAAATATAACAGATCGCGGCTTAAGAAGTGATGATTCTTATGAACATTTACCAAACAGAAATGACATGTACAAAAAAGATATTACACCAAAAAATAGAGGGTATCAAAGGTACAATAGAAATAAGCCAGATCGTAACTATGAGGATGAATATTCTGATACCAACATCACTAACAGATATAACAAGTATAACGATAATTATAAAGTCAGAAATAAAAACAAAACAAGTTCAAAACCTGAAAGGTATATCAAAAATAAAATAGACCCCGACTTTGTCAATGACTCTGATGACAACTTTAACAGAATTGGTATGTACAATGAGAAACATAGAATTAAAACAAACTCAAGCTCAAGACCTATAAGGTACAATAAAAAGAAAATAAATCGTGGCTTTGCAAATGATGATTCTGAAGAGGATTTTGCAAATAGAATTAACGTCGATGACATTATTAAACAAAAAAATAAAACATTATTAGGCAAGAAATTAAACAAAAATAGGAGGGACATGCAAAAACGAAGTGACTGTGAATGTGCTGAAGAATTATTAAAAATAATAAAATATTCTGATGATCGTGGAATAGTAGATGAATTGGCTCGCTATAAATCAATTGAAAAAACACGACCAAATAGAAACGAAGCAAGAACAACATTTTCTGAAGATCATGAAGTAGTGGCCAAACAAGATCGCTATAAAGCATCTGAAAATAGGCAGGATTATGACTCACCGAATAGGGTCAAAATATACGATGGAGATAGAAAAATAAAAATGAAGCAAAAAATTGACTGTGAGTGTCCTCAAGAATTACTCACAAGAATAAAAACTCCTGAAGGACATGGAGTAATGGACAAACAGGATCGAAATAAAACAATTGATAATAGACGGGATTATTCTTCATCAAACAGGACGGATACATATGACAGTGAGAAAATAACTAGTAGGAAACAAAGAAGCGACTGTGAATGTCCTAGACAGTTAGAGGAAAAATCAAAATCTTATGACAAATTAGGCACAAAAGATCGTATTAAAACAATTGAAAATAGGCCGGATTATAATGCACCAAATAGGACTGAAACATATTCCAAAAATAACAATAGAAATCAGCCAAGTGATTGTGAATGTCCTAAAGGGTTATTAAAAAGAATGCAATCCTCTGAAAAACCTGAAATAGTAGAAAAATACTATAGACCAGCTAAAAATAGACAAGATGATGACTTACCTAACAAAACTGAATCACACAGGAGTGAGAAAAAAATTAATAGGAAACAAGGAAGTGACTGTGAATGTCCCAAGGGATTATCAATAAGAACTGTCTCTTCTGAAGCTCATGGTGTGGGGAATAAACAGGATCGCTATAAAACAGCTGGAAATAAACTAGATGATAACTTGCTAAATATGACAGAAAAGTATGATGATGAGAAAAGTCGAGATAGTAAAAAACTTACTGAAAAAAAAAAGCTACTGAAAAAGACAAGGTCTGATAGAAATGGAGATTTCGAATTAGAAGACAAACAGGATCACTATAAAATAGTTGGAAATAAACAAGATGCTAACTTACCACATCGGACCGACTCGTATGATAAAGAAAAAAAACGAAGTAGGAAAATACCAAGTGCCTGTGAATGTCCTAAAGAATTATTAAAAAGAACAAAATCTTTAGTAGATCATGGAGTAGTTGACAAACAGGGTCGCTTAGATATTGAAGACTTTGATAGAGACTTAGTGAGCAATGCCTCTAATAAAAACCATGAAAATATAGTAAAAAAGAAAGTGGAGTGGTACAAGAAACTTAAAAAGGAATTAGAAGACGAATTTGCAAAAAGACGGAAAAAGAAGAAGATGAATAAAACTATGCCATCTGGAATTCAATTAAAAATAGAAGGGAAATTACAAAAGGCAAAAGGAAATGTCCTTAAAAAGTCTCCAGAAGACATCTCAGATATTATAAAAAAAGCTTTAGATAGCAAGGATTCTGACGAATTAAAACATGAATTGAATAAGAACAAAGAAAAAATACAACCGTCAACAGTAAACAATTCGATGCCAAATAATACAAAAAAAGAAACTGGAAAGATTAGTTCTGGTAGTAAATCTTCTGTCAATTTTAACGATAGCGTGGCAAATAGAAGGAGCCCGATTAATTTTATTAATCCCTGTGATTGTTATTTAGCAAAACACACGCATAGATTGTTCACGCAACGAGACTACTATTTGATACGTAATAAAAATAGAAACAACATGCAACAAGAGAAAAGAAGACGAGGAAGAAGTACACCATTCGAAGCAATTAATGCCTTTTATTCAGCAATTGTACACCAGAAGAATATGGGCAAAGTTTATACACGTACAATAAATAAACATCCGTGCTCTATTATATTATACAGAATGTGGCTGCGCTTATACCCACGCATCACTTATTGCGTTCAGCATACGAAACAAGCCACTCGTCTGTGTCTGTTCTGGTTAGCCTTTGGATGCTGGTCGCCAAAAATAAATACATAAAATCGATACATGACATTGTTTCATTTTTTATAAACTAAAAGAAGATATTGCCCATGTCTTCACTTGCGTAAATGTAGGTTGGATTAGGTTTAGATAGTGACAATGCTTTTTTCTGGATAAGAGGCTTTTCTATGGCCCTGTGTATGCTAAATTCATGATGATCGGTCGAGTAGTTCAGACGTGAAAGCGTAACAAACAAATAAACAAACAAATCACATGCGGCATTCAAAATATTAGTAAGAATACGATATGTAATATTCGTACAATTGCAATAATATCCAATTGTCTTTGAACTGCGTGTGTTCATAATGAGAACATTTTTATACAATTATACCTACTCTAATTACTCCTCTGTTTTCCGTAAATGTAAAATGAATAAGTATGCTTTAATGCTAAAAAAGAACATGCAAAGACAGAGATATACATAAAAATTAGGTCAAACGCATGTCAATTGCTGAGATTGGCTAACGAAAGTAGAAAAAACAATCATAGATAAAACACTATACCTATTGGGTGTAAGGGATGGCGTACCGAAAACTTAAGCAAAACGTCTTTCTATAGGTACTTATCTCGGCGCAAACTTCTATTAATCATAAAAACGGAAGATTAAGATTTTATATTGATTAACATTATAATAATAATAATAAACCCTGGGACAGTCGTTATGTCATAATGAGACTAAGGCGATATCGGAGGGCACAGTACACTAGCTTTTAAACTTCCATCTTCGCCTTGTGAATTGTGATGTAAATAAAAAATGTATCACCAGGTTAAAGCGCACAAACCGCAGGGCAGCTTGTGGCGAGCTGAATGTGAGTGGCGACACTGCGGTCCTGAATGCCTCAGAGAGTTGGTTAGGGCCTCGTCCCCGGCTTGCCGTTACTGGCTGGCTGGGGTGGAACTTCAAGAGCGCCCGTAGGACTCTCAACTCTGGCTTTCCTTGGTCGGCCCGTCAGTGGGGGGCCGCTAGAGCTATATGCTTGGGAGTGGAAGTGTCATTTTCAAGGGCATAACTACGAGGGTAACCCGCTCCGGGTCTCCGTTGTCATGAGATCCGTGATGGTGAAACCGGCGCCGCACCGCTCAGCACCCTTAACCGCTCGCACCGGTGTTGCCGTCTGCTGCTGGCTTGTATGCCTATGGTGGCTATTTAGGGGGCCCATCTAGTGAGTTGGCGAGTTACCGTCTGCCCATTGCATTGATGCTATTAGAGTATTCAGGGCAGACACCGTTTTTCATCCATAGTTACCAATATACCGATCCACCAAACACCCATATCCATACCCCATATATTAGAATCCATACGTAGCAATAGTCCTACGCCTGCTGCGGCTAGTGCCGCTGTCGTTGTTCCATCCCACCTTTGATTAAAACTCTTGAAGGGCCTCTTCACGTTGGACCCATGCCTCTGTGTAAGCGTCCTAAAAGGCCAGATATTTTCTAATATAATATGTTAGAAAATACCTGTGATAAGAGAAACATAATAATAATAATCTATATATTAATACGACCTTTTACGAAACTTGCGCGGATGGAGGAGTCTGAGTTAGAAGGAGGGGCGAATCCTAATATTTTTATAATATATGCATTAGAAATACATTAAATTAATGAAAAATCAATACATGCGCACAACCATGCATTTGACACAAGCAGTCGAATCGCGTTCGTAGTATTTCGGCATTGTTCGGTTGACTTCGTAGAATGCTTCGTAACTATGGTTACATATGTACATATGTATGTGGAGTAGGTGACTATAATGAAATGTGATTATAAGGATATAGTTATAGACAATAAAACCTTAAAAACGATCAAATTTAAAATTTAAATAAATTATGGGCGAATTTCGACAGCTAGTAATCTTTTTTGTCTCAAATAATACTAACATATTACACATTTCAATTTCGAATCAGTTTGAACGTTGCTGTTGTATTTACTTTAACTAACGGTCGCCTAGTGGTGGAAATTCGACCATAATTGATATACATTTTATGTTTGATAGTTATTAAGGTTTTATTGTCTAGAACAATACCCTTATAATCACATTTCATTTAGATTTCGAACTATACAGGTTAATGTAGGTCTATCTTTTTTAAACAAATTATTATTTACTTAACTTTACTCTTTAATTGACGATATTCTTAAGCTTCCTACTTTGTTTTCTTTTTTATTTATTACATACGTAATTACTAAGTAATACGTATTGTACGGTGCAATCGTACATTTCTGAACTCAGCATTTTTACGCGATGCACGCGTTTTCGGCTCTAATACGGTATCCAACTGGCTGCGAAACAAATTGCTAACTCTAAATAAAGGAAAAACAAATGACATTACGCTTTCCATAAAAAACAAAATATACTCCCTGCCTCTAAAATCTAACCCTATACTATTATAGCTCATTTTTGTACAGATTCATCGAACCACCTTTGTAACTGCGTATCACCCTCGAAAACCGAGAATAAAAAATACCTAGGAGTACTAATTGATAGGAACTTAAGATTTCAGGAGCACATAAGTACAATTAATAGCAGATTGCGTAAACTAATATATGTGTTAAAAACCCTGAGACACGTAGTCGTTAAAAATGTTATGAAATCGGTATATGGCTATACTTTTGCTCAGTCAAAAATAAGCTACTGCATTACGTCTTGGGGTGAAGTTCCTAAGTCTAGTCTACTAGAAATAAAAAGAACTCAAAGAGCCATCCTAAAGCCACATATCAACGGTTAAGTGCCAATACTTTCTAACTGACATTTTACGTGCAATTCACTTTTGAATCGTTTATTTTTATTTTTTTATTCTTTTAACGCCTTTAGTTTCAAAACACACACAATCACATGTTTTAGTAAAATCGCCGAAGTGTAGTTTTAGTTACAACAGCATTCAATTAAATTGTGGAAATACCTCCCAACTGAATCACGTCTCTATTTTAAGGCATTACCTCCTAACTTTTATGGGACACGTCTATACGTGTTCGTTGATTACTAAACTAAGCAGCTACATAATATGTCCAATTTTATTTTTTTGTGAGAATAAATTTCTTCGTTACATTGCTTTTGGCGATGACAGGCTGTATGAGATCATCCAACTTAATGAAGAATCTATAAATAGCTCTAGCATATATGAAGTGAGAATATACATGGATGGATCCAAAACAAAATCAGGAACAGTAGTCGAAGTCTTAAGACCTAAACATCAATTACTCAACAACCCTGGCAAACCTCAACACTATCTTCCAGACAGAATGTGTTGGAATCACCCGGGCTGCAACAGCAGTTACATCAAGTGTTATAAGCGATAAGTCAATACGCATTATCTCGGATAGTGCCACAGTACTACAAGCTGTTAAGAGCAACTGCTTCAACAGTGGACTTATCCTGGAGTGTCACCATGAGCTGCAAAGTATTGCAACAAAAAATCGGGTAACGTTGCAGTGGATACGCGGCCACAGCAACTCTTCTGGCAATTATGCTGCAGATCATTTGGCAAAGAGAGGATCTAACACCAAAATGGTAGGACCCGAACCTATTGTACCCGATACCCTTCTGCCAACTCAAAACATGGTTATGCGATAGAACCACGAAACTACACGAAAAACAGTGGACAGTAACAAAGGAATGTAGCCAGACGAAGGAAACCCTTCCATGCTTAGACAAACATCTGTCATGCAAACTGCTATGTTCCACAAAGAAAAACCTACGCCACCTATTGGGTATAATAACAGGCCACTGCTCACTCAACAAACACCTATTCAACATCGGCATCACTGACAGCCCCTTATGTAGATGTTGTATGGAGACCGAGGAGACACCGGCTCACGTGCTACATTGTAAAAGCGTGAGCAACCAACGGGCGAAACTTCTAAACAGTCCAGAAACGATGAAGGAGGTACTGCGCAACATCGCTGCCCTATTATCTTTCCGGACGGCGCTGAGGTGGTATGAGTAACCAAACAATATTTCACGTCGGTTACTTACGCACAATGGCCTAATTGCTGGGCTAAGTACGGATAACACACGTCCAACTAACTAACTAACTACATTGCTTTTATCTATTTTCTGATTATTCACAAATTAAAGGTTCTGATTTAAAATATCGGTGTTTTGTTAATTGTATTACCTTCTAAGTATTATAAAATGATCACAATAAAAAGAAAGTACAATGTTAATATCTCCTATCTGACCTTATACCTACTACACTATCATAAAATATATTAATGAAGCATAAAATATAAAGCATTCATTATTATTACTCTAAATAAAAAAATAAAAACTATTTTTTAACTTATCCAGAAATTAAACGTTTTCTTCAGTTTGTGTAAATTTTGTACTTTGACAGTTAGGCGTTTTTGGTACTTCGCCGTCGATATCATCTTTTCGACCATATCGATATCTCACTAAAGAGTTATCAAAGAGAGTAAAGTCCTGGCAGTGTTCATATTGCACACACTACTGCAACACACTCTACTAGTTTACGACTCCTCTCTGACCAATGGGCAAATACGTCATAACCCTCTGGTGCGTGGCCACCTTAATCATGAAACAACTTTTGTTCAAAGTTTCTTCTGCCATCTTGGTGGTTACACATCTTAAACTCACACAGGATAAATTCAAAAATAAATTGACCGATTGGCTATTGCCATTAAGCTATGATGATACTGAAAAAAAAAAATTACTAATGTGGCACACACACACACACTTACACATGCATGCTCTCACTATTGTCTTGATTAGATTTATATTAATTAGAGATTGTAACGTAAATGCACCTAATAACGATTCCTTAAAATCAGCACCCATTACCGCCCGTTCTATAAAATTATCATTTTAAAGTGTTGTATTAAAGTTAGACAACTGGTTGCTTTAGAGAAAATATAGATGTATTGTATTGCAAATATTCATTACTTGCTTCTGTGCGTAAACCAACGATTTAAAGAATAATTGCAGATTTCGTCGTCGGACTCCGGAGATCCGCATATTTCATAGTGACCCACTACCGATTACGTAAGTACACCTATTTATTTCTTAGCAGAAAATATAATCGTACAGCATTCTAATGAACCTTCTAATTCTTTTGATGGCTTCTTAATATTTTCATAAACATATATAATAACTATATTGTATGAGAAACAGCTTTGATTTGCCTAAAATTCAATATTAAAATGTGGCGGTAATAGAAACAATAATCACAATTTTATTCCTATTACCGATCCATGTCGCTGTTAGGTTTTAGGCGAATATTTTAATTTCCATTTTTCTTATTATAATTCATCAATTAATAAGTAGTGGGCTATACTAATTTGATTAGTTAGTATGTCAAGTTGTATGTGAGCTATTAGCGCCATATATTAAAAGTATCGATAACTGCGAAAATCAACTTTGCTCTTATGTAAATGTTTTGATGAATATTGTATTTTTATAGTTAACATATCATTAATATTAAATACTCATAGCTATTGCAACTATATAATTATACAAATGTACTAAACAACCATATTTAATTGGGTCGGTAATAAGTTATATGGTTTTATTTAATATAACCTATTACCGAGGTACCAGTACTTTGCAGTTTTTAATGACAACGATCCCTTATAGTTTAGGCATGACCGTCCATCTATCTGTTTGCCAGATTTTGTAAGTTAATAGTGTGTCAGTATCTTTTTCCCAGTAAATATAATGTCATTAACATTATATTATCTCATAATAAACATACTAATATTAAAAATCACATATTAACTTCCACTGAGTATATAATTGACTTAGTATATTCGACTAGGTAAATAAATTTGTTTTAGAAACATGGAACGATCAAAACGTAAGCAATATACAGCGAATCAAATATGTCTCTACATTGATGGCTATCAATAATGAAAGAAAGAAAGAAAGAAATATTTTATTTTAATGAAGCATTGCAACACACAATCAAAACTATTATAATACAAAATTTGTGTGTAACAGTAATAAATGTATTTATAAATTGATAATAATAAAAATAAATAAATAAAACTTATATACATTATTATTATATACCTTTATGAATTACTACATTATATTACGTTAATTAATTACATATACTATTACTTAATATATTATTATATATAATATCGAATTCATATTTATACATGGAGCCCTTGCTGTTCAATGTGCGTCGCAGTGTTCATTAAAAAGAGATGTTGCTCAGCATAATGCTGCACCGCTTGCGATACAGCGCTGATTTTCAGCAACACCTCAATAGTGATTATGAGCGTCTAACACAGTCCAAATTAATACCATTAAACTACAAAAAAAAAGTACAGAATTTTTAATTATTACAGATAACAAGAAACACAGATTACAGATAAATTAAATAAATATACATGTAAATTTTTTTATAACTACAGATACGAATTATAAATTAAATATTTTTATTATTGTAGATAAAACTATAAGTAGATGAAACAAATATGAAACAAATATGAGTAAGATGTCAACAAGGAGTTAAATACTTGGCGATTTTAAATTATGAGTCTATTTGTCGATTTAATAAATATTTTTTATAATTTATCTTAAATATTAAGTTTGGATTAATGGAGTATGTATCTATGAAATCTCGAAGAGATTTGGGTTTCCTAGAAACAACTCTTCGTGACAAGAGAGATCACAAGTACTCAAATGAAAATTATGGGGTTCAAACCACCTTCATCAAGGACGAAGAAAGCCAACTAATAGACTGGATTCACAATTTGAGAAGATTATGTTTACCTATTACAAAAGACCAGCTACTGGAGACGGTGTCAAAATTAGTAGAAGCAACATTTAAGTTTTATGTTATATATGTATTTCAACACAAACTTAAGGTTTTATATTAATTCTATATTTATGTACCCTTTTTACGTAAATTGCATGATGCCATTTACTGTTGTAAAATGCCATAGGTACTAGTTAGCCTATTTATATAGTATTTTTTGAGACTGATTAACCTATTGAGCCCCACGGTCTTGTATAGAAGACACACGTATTCGTGCCCTGCACGCCACGACTTTATTAGAAGATAATGTCTAATCATAACAATTATAATAACAAACCTTAAAAACAATTGGTTATTTTATTTTAAGCGTAATTTTACTATTACCTAAAACCCTACTCTTACATTTTTATTTCAATAAGGTCCTTTAGCACTAATACATAATCAGCAAAACGAAATTGTTTTAAGGGGTGGGGACCTGGTGTCCTGAAACACAGGCCTCGAGCCTAGCTTAGACACCAGTCTCCCACAATATATATTGTAAACCGAATTATATAATATTTGAAAATACTGTTTATATAATATGCGTATATTGTGGTGAGAAAATAAACGTTAGTTATTATTATTTTAGTTTTCAATATACCGTCCCTTACACCCAGTATATAGTACCACACCTATGTATATCCACAAAGTGGTAAGTAAGGGTGTATCACACTCACATCTATACTAATATTATAAAGCTGAAGAGTTTGCTTGTTTGGTTGAACGCGCTACTCTCAGGAACTACTGGTTCGAATTGAAAAATTCTTTGAGTGTTAGATAGCCCATTTATCGAGAACGGCTATAGGCTATATAACATCACGCTACGACCAATAGAAGTGAAGCATCAATGAAAAATGTTGCAAATACGAGGAAATTCTCTTATTGAAGGAGACGAAGTTGCGCGGGTCAGCTAGTATGTATTTATTTTTTTATTTTATTAATAATTTATTGCTTTACAGTTAAGTAAATAAAATCAACACTTTTTGTTTAATACAAATATAAAATATACATTTACCATAACAATAAATGTGTTTACAATTACTCCGTGTAAAAATGATAAAATAATTAATATTTTCGCCTACAATATAACGTGAATTAGAAAAATTCAAAAACATAAGCTCGTGTTACGTGATTTTTAGATTATAACAGTAGATATAAATCCTATTTTACAGCTTAAACGAAACATAAATAGTTATATTACAATTTGTCCGTCCCAAATATTTAAGTTATTGGTTGACAATAAAGATACATATTTATCAAAAAAGCCCTTCAAATCCTCCATACAATTTTACTACGGCGGCCGCACGTCGCCGCGCCGCCACCGCCGGTTTGAATATGCGCTGCACGAGCTCTGTCATTATCTGTCTTACGCTCGGCGCAGTCTTAAGCGCCAATAGGCTCGCCCTTTATTACATGGCACCTACAACCTCTTCTTTGTAGACAGGTCACTATTTTGCATCTGTGCTCGACTCGCAGACTGTCATTCACATGACATCCGACGTCAGCCATTATGTTACAATTTGAAATATGCCATTTGGATCAATCAAATTTTACGGAGTTTAATTTAAAACTAAAATTAAATAATAAAAGGATTTTTTTCGACAAAATGATTAAATTCTTAGTGTAGCAAATTATATTTGTATTGACAAAATTATTGTATTTATCTACGTGAAAATAATACGTTTAGAATATGTATATAAAGTTAGGTATATAAAAAGAAGTTGTTGTTATTCTGTGTCAGGCGCGAAGTTGCACAGAGCCATTTAATATGCGTTTTAGTAGCAGATACCCTGGTGCATACTGTATAGACCCAGCAAACAATGATAGAATACGACAGCAAAGAACACCACATTTCATACCGTGCATTCGAGACTGTCGCGAGTGTGCAATTTATCCTGACAATAAACTTTATAGGAAAACACGACGTCCATCGAATTTAAGTAAAGACAACTTATCATCCGATAACGCGCCGTGTACGTGTTGCAAACTACTTATGTATGGTCATCATGGAGGTTCGCGTCGTCGTTTTACCAGAAAAAGCATAAGAACACCACTTTCAGATAAATATTCGAGTTTGGGTAAGATTTTCTTTACGGATAAGCGAGTTCAAACAAGAAATTCGCTAGCATCAAGAAACGCACAAGACATTAAAGATTTTTCGGAAGAATCGGATAAGGTAAACGGGCCTGACATACATAATTTCGCTATAAGATGCATGTGTACTAAGAAATTGAAACATAAAATAAAATGTATTTGTAAAAATGGCAAGAAGCCAATTAAACAAATAAGATCTTCAAAAAAAAGTCTAAAGCATTATAGGATAACATCTCTGAAATATCCAAAAAAAAATCAAGGCGATCTTATATCAAGAAATACAAAGTCTGATAAAATAAGCTCATACCGTAGAAATCGAATGTGTCCAAAACAATGCCGAGGAATGGGCGACATGAATTCCAAAAGTTACATAGGCACTAAGATAGACACTAGAGCACAACTTTCGGATGAAGTAAAACAAAACCCTGCGGTTCCATCTCATGAATTAACTAAGTTGCCAACTAAAAAACGATCGAAGATGATAGATTATGTTTCAGACATATGTACTAGGAACAAATGTAATCGCAGATGTAGGAGAGAAATTGATATTAAGCCAAAAACTCCACTAAATTGTACAGAGATAAATGACATACGCTCAATAAATCGAATACATAAAAGAGGCTGCCTAAAATTGAATTTAGGAAGTCAACAAATCATCGTATGCACTTGTAAACGAATAGAAAAACCAGAACCACCACGAAAAACGTTAATATCTAAGATTAAGTCAATAACGTCTTGTTTTTGCAGCCCTAAAAAGAAAATTGTTAATAAAAAAGAGAAAGAAAATATATTTTTCAGCACGCAGAATGTATGCGCATGTTTAGCTGCAAAGTGCATATGTCCAAAAGAACTTAAAAAAAGAAGAAAACGTGCGAACCGTTTGTTAAAGAAACGTAGGAAGAAAGAGTTTAAAAAACATAAAAAAGAAATTAAAAAATTAGCTAAACAGTCTGCTAATACAATGGTCGGTTCTACTAATTGTATAACAGAGGGCGTCTCAGGACTAATGTTGTTAATATTTCATGGTATAAAGGGAGTGGCTAATATATTTTATAGAATATTCGCAAAGCCATATGAAAGTATGGAATACATCAGGGCCAGGCTTAAAGAGCCAGAAACTAGTTGTAATTATTATTTAAAACGAATATCTGCGTTCATAGAAAAACGAAAACTTCTTATGCATAAAAGCCTTAAAGGCGATGAAAATATGACTATTCTGGATGACGCAGTCAAGGATACAGGGCTATTTAAAGCATTTCAAAGTTCAGGGAAATCAGGCGCAGAGATTCGGGCCACAAAAAGGGAAAATGCAAGAAGAGCTAGACGGAATGAACAAAGACACAACGCGGCTTTATATAGTTGTAAGCATATACTGCTACTTACATTGAGAAATAGACCATGTATATGGGTATATTATATTTGTCCATATTTATATCCACAGTGCTTAAGTTTGTTATCGTTTTGGAGAAATTTTACTGATTTGTTATTGTTTGGATTAGCTATTTTGGTTTGGACACCTTGTATCGCGTGCTGTGAACTTGCTCGAGCCTTTATGTGCTGTTGTTTGTGTACTCAATAATGGTTTATGCGTAAAAATAGTATATGGCCAGTAAAGTGTTGTCTCATCATATTGATGTAATTTATTTATCACGTACTAGCCGCCCTGATTAAAGCTTTTCTGTTCAAATGTTATAAAAAAATTTATATCACTGTCAGTTTTGCAAGAATTTAATATTAAGAACGTTTGCGCGTTGTGGCCAGTTCCGAGTGGCGATTACGTATTCTACAACTCGTATAGTACGAAATACTCCTTTCCCTTTAGAGAGTACTCAGTGTTAATTAATATTACTATCTCAAAGTATTATAAAACAAAGTCTCCCGCCACGTCTGTATGTCTTAAAAACTACTGAACGAATATTCATGCGGCTTTTTACCAATAGACAGAATGATTCATGAGGAAGGTTTAGGTGTACCTATTATTTGTTAAGGTTTTGTAGGTAATACACGTGCGAAGCCGGAGCGGGTCGGTAGTCTATGTAATAATGTAGACTGTATTTGTAGCGCAGCGGTAGTATATTGTTTTTCTGGCAAGACATTCTTAATAGTGGCGCGGAGTCTGGAAATAATAATAGGCTTGCTCTGTAAAACCGCAGCCATCGAAACTTGGGTATAATAGGTACACAGCCTCTTTGGAGAATTAGGCGTGAGTTTAAATACGTATTACAATAGATACGTTGTACCTACTACCATTCGTCTATTTTAAAATGTTTTATCCTGACCTAACTAGTAATATTATAAATGCGAATGTATTCGAATCCCGGGTCGGGCAAATAAAAAAACTTATTGGGTTTTTCTGTTAAGAAAACTCAACAGCAGCCCGGAGTTAGGAAGTTGGCGTAGTTAGGCACATCCATGCCTCGGAAAGCGCGTAAAGCCTTTGGTCCTACGCCTGATCCCTCTCCGTTCGTATCGGATTACCGTCCCATTGGAACATCAGAGTTAGGGAACAGAGAGTGCACTTGTGTTTGCGCACACACTTGTGCGCTATAATATCTCCTACGCAGATGGCCAGTCACCGTTAAGATTGGTCGCTGTGACCGAAATTCGGTCTGGATTTAATAACAAACCTCCAAACTACTCCACAAACTGAAACGTTTATTAGTAGGAAGGAAAATAGTGGTTATATATTAAAAATGGAAAATGTATTATGCAGTAAATAATAGATAATGTAGCCATATATGTGTGGTTTTGTATTACATTATATGCCACAGTTCGCTAATTATGTGTAATATAAATAATACGTAATAAAGATTGAGTCCATTATAGTATATCAACAACTTATTCTACTTGAGGGAAGAAGGCACAGAAATACCCAATCGATACAATAAATATTATATTTAATTCTGCATTGGTAGATATTGAATAAATAAACTAGCAGATCCGGCAGATGTTGTCTTTGCCCGCACGTTGGCTTGCCAGCGCCACCTAGGTCGAAATGTGAATCTAAACTGTCCAGGGAGGCAAGCAAGAAACAAACAAAAAAAATCAAAACCGATCCGGTTGTTTAGGAGGCATTCATTGACATATGCACATACAGAAAAAAATTACATACATATATACAGAAGTTGGTATGATTATGTGATACCTTTATATTTATGTGATTGTTAGTTAACAAACTCACTAGAAGTTTAATGCCACATAATTATGGATATCCAGAGATCATTTAAACACTATGTTTAAATTCTTTCTGAGAAATCATTGTTGAAAATCTAATAAGTCTTGATTATATGAACGACTCTCTAATTCTCTGTGTATCCTACATAAAATGTTGTATCGTCCAATACGATCAGTATGTTGCCAACTTTCGTCCTTGCCACCATCTTTTTCATTAGGCCTTAAACATGGGTTGTCCTGCAACAAAAATGCAGGTTCTAATTCTCGATATGCTCACCTTGATAACACAATCTGTCCTGCTCTTGTTTTTGTTGGCTTACCGTACTTGAAGTCAATGTCGGCTAAGAAATAGAAACCTGATGGTGATACCTTTGATGTGGGATGCCACACGACACCCTCGAGAATATATTTTGTACAGGATGGGTTCTGCCGGCGCTCGCTGGTATTGCAGCCACAGAAAACCCTTAAACGGTGCAAATACAGTATTTTAATTGGTAATAACGTTTTTGAACCATTTAGGGTGACATTTCGTGTGTTCGAAACGGCGGATCGACACTTTGCGAAATGAAAAGGCTGTGCTTTATTGACCTTAAGAAATACAATTCAACATTGCAATGCTGGCAGTACTTGAGTCCAGTTCCATTCGACAATGGTGTCACAGTGCATTGTGCCTGAACCAGCTGTATAAAATAAATATTGTTTTTAAAGACATCACATCATAGCAGCGATAGCTCAGTGGGAGACCAACAGACTGCAATGCAGAAGGTCTCGGGTTCGAACCCACGTCGCACACCTCTGACTTTCGGAAGATATATGACTTTTAGAAATTATGTGTGTATTGATTGACAATTATCGCCTGCTCCGTGCCTCGGAGAGCACGTTAAGCCGTCGGTCCCGGCTGCCATGAACATCTATGGCAGTCGTTATAGGGAAAGTCAGCCCTCTAATATCCTGACACTGGTCTAGCCTTAAGGTATCGTTAGCCTTCGGGTTGCGGAGGTCAGGTGGCAGCCGCTCCGTGTAAAAACTGTATCCAGTCAAATCCGGTTAGACCAGAAAAAAGCCGACCCCAAGTGACTTGGGAATAATAAAGGCTAAGAGAGAAGAAGAAAGACATCACCGCATTCGGAATAAAGCCTGTGGGGTACTTAAAGATGCATTCAAACAACGGACATAAAGGTCACCAGACTAACAACAATTACAACTACGACTAATTTGTCTCGTTTGAGCACGTATAACACTCAGGGCAGTAAAAATGGCAAGGCGATCGCTTAATTCGTTATAAATGTCGAATGTTTATCTATATATGTATATAAAACTCTGCCGTTACTGAGTGACTAACAGACAACGCACAGCCGAAACTACTGAACGCAAGAAGCTGAAATTTGACATGTATGTTCCTTGGAGAGTGTAGGGGAGTAATAAGAGAGCAATAAGATTTTTGGAAATTCCACCCCGAAGGGGTTAAAAGGGGTGAAAAACTTTTATATGAAAGTTCTACACCGTTGAAGTAAGTGACTTGAAAATTTAGATTTTCACGCGGGCAAAGCCGCGGGAGGAAAGCTAGTATCATATATAACACTTTTGCCTTCAACTTCGTACGTCTTGAATTTGGCAATTCGTCCATATTGTTCTTGCATGTAAGTAGCTGATCTACACATAATACTCGCCTTCTAGCGGCTCGGCGTATCAAGATGAAACATGTACCAGATTTCAAGTTAAATCATTAGCAATACAACTGTGATGCCGCATTTTGTACACCCGTTTTTGCGTGATGCGCGTACAAACATACAGACAGACAAACATTCTAATAAATAGTTGTTTTGGGTTCTATAGGTACACGCTCTAAAAATTTATATATCTAATTTTCTTAAATATCTCCTATGTATAGACATCGATCAATTATAATTTTTATATTACATGTATAAATATTACCTGTTATTATTATATATCCATAAATAGTAAAATAAATCTAGGCAATAAATAAATATGTATATTATATTTGTTTAGTTAACGTGAACTTTTCCATGCGGGTAAAATAAGTATTATATTACGTACATACCTATATACTATTTTAGAATAAATGTTAGATAATCATATACAGACCGCTGGGAATCATTGTGCCGAGCAGTTCAGTGTAGTCACAATGCATCAAAAAATATTATTAGTGTTTATTTTATTTATAGTATTTTTTACGACAGGTGAGTATTATATTAAATTATTGGTTAAATTAATTTAAGGGGAAAGTATAGGAAAATATATAACAGCAAGATGTTTTTCTGGCGGAAATATAGCGTTTAAAATAATAATAACTTGTAACATATAACTTGAATAAGTAAGCACATGGAACATACAAACCAAATAGAACCATAAACTATGGACCGTAACTATTTAAAATAAAATAAGAGGCATGCCAGCATCAAAATATTGTAAGAAAATGTTTTCAACAGGTGGTTTCAATGAGCAAAAGAGATAACTACAGATTGGTCTGATTATAATAATACCTTTGAAATCATCATCTTGTATTCATCTGCATCATACTCCATAACTTAACAGATTTTAATAAATTTTCATAATAATAATTTATTAATAAATTACAGTGGTAAAACATGAATTCAGTCCATAAAGTACTTAATATAGGTAATATAATATGGGTGCCTGTACTAGGGTAAACCTGTGCCACAGGCGTTAAGTGCACATACAATATACTACTAGGAACTAAGTTATATACAATTAACCATACTTATTATATAAATATATGCATAAATAGGCCACGATTATAATTATTATCGTGCAACTTGTTATTACTTATTTAACAACAATCAACAAATCTTCGGCATCCTTATAATTTAAAGTTTATAAGTACCGACAGACTATCCGCTTAGATCTTACATAATTTAGGTCATATATAGCTATTTATTTATTTATCTTGTTATAAAGAAAAGGCTCTAAGAATGCGAAAAATCGATTTGTAAAAACAAACTTTGATTCACAAAGTGTGGTACAGACAACATCTTTCCGTCTTTTAGTGTTAGTAAGGTTGATGTTATAGGTAAGTGTTGCGTGCTGTTTAAGTACTGTGTACGTTATAAAAAGCTGTCGGACAGTTAATACATTACAATTTTCATACAAAAGATGTGTGGCAAAGCGGTAGGGTCGTCGGGTTGCTACTTTTAGAAGCACTCTTTGTGTCTATTTATTTTGTCTATTTAACATAAAGGATTTGGCTCTACCGCCCCATGAAGTGATGCAATATTGGATTAAGGACTGACACAATGCCTTATAGATCTGTATCATGAGTTTGTGATTGGCAATAATAATAAGCGCAATTTTTTGAAAACAAATAATAATTTGCGTACTCAGTTAGTTAAAGCAGATATGTGTTCTTTAAAGGAGAGTGTGTCGTCTACTATGACACCTAAATATTTAATATTAGTAGTGTTAGAGATAACAGGACAAGTGCAAGCGGTAATGTTATTACAGTAATGTGCATATAAATTAATGTGACTTAAATGAGGTTGGTGTCCACGCATACAAAATTTAATAAATTTTGTTTTTCCTTTATTTAATGTGAGCAGGTTATATTGAAGCCATTTGTTTACTATATTAAACCCGCACTGTGCATATTGTGTCAGCGGAAAAAAGGAGCGCAGTATCATCTGCGTATGAAACAATTTTGCCATGATGTAGACTTTGATTACAGAGATCGTTAATGTACACCAGAAAATTGGTACCTCCAAGGACGCTTCCTTGAGGAATACCGAATTGGGGTAATTTCAAATCGGCACTGACTACGTTATCTATCTTGATACATTGGTACCTATCTTGTAGATAGTCTGTAAGAAGCTGTAACTGTGTGCCCCAAATTCCTAGTGCCTCCAATTTTCTTAGAAGCATAGGAACAAAAACGGTATCAAATGCCTTCGCCAGATCAAGGAAGATGCCAAATACCTGCTTACTCTTCCCAAATTCCTCTGAGGTATAGCTGGTTAAATGATGTATTGCGTCTGCTGTTGATAACTTAGGTCTAAAAACGAATTGCATGTCGAAGAAGAGGGAGCTCTTTTCAAGATATGATACTAGTCTTTTATTAATAATTTTGTCCAGTATTTTGGAGAAAGAAGGTAATAGTAAGATGGGCCTGTAGTTCGTCACGAGATTTTTATTATCGGATTTTAGTATTGGTATTTATAAACGATATATTCATAAACAATATCAGAAGAATATGGCTATATAGTTTGGTTAAATTTGTTTGCTGACTGTCGGAAAACAGTCGAGAAACATGTACAACCTAGAAATGCTGTAATCTTTAAAGGTTTCTAGCACCTTAAATAATTACAGTATCAGCCCTGTATTAAACTGTCCCACTGTTAGGCACGGGCCTGTTCTCAATATGAGGAGGGTTGGTCCATAGTCCACCATACTGGTCCAGTGCGGGTTGATGGTAGACATAACTTTAAAAACTTTTTATGGACAACTCTCAGACATGTAGGTTTCCTCACGATGTTTTCCTTCACTGTTAAAGCGAGCGATAATTACCTATCTAACACGCATATCTTCTCTCTTAGCCTTTATTATTCCCAAGTCACTTGGGGTCGGCTTTTCTGGTCTAACCGGATTTGACTGGATATCAGTTTTTACACGGAGCGGCTGCCACCTGATCTCCACAACCCGAAGGCTAACGATACCCTAAGGCTAGATCAGTGTCAGGATATTAGAGGGTACTGACTTTCCCAATAACGACTGCCATAGATGTTCATGGCAGCCGGGATCGACGGCTTAACGTGCTCTCCGAGGCACGGAGCAGGCGATAATTGTCAATCAATACGCACATAGTTTCGAAAAGTCATATAACTTCCGGAAGTCAGAGGTGCGCGACGTGGATTCGAACTCGAGACATTGCACTGTTGACTGCATTGCAGTCTGTTGGTCTCCCCACTGAGCTATCGCTTTTTCACATTTTTTTGTTTTGTTTAATAGCGATTGACAAGCTGTAGAATCAATAAAAATAAAAACGGGCGTTTTGTTAATGTAAATTCATCATATTTTATATTTTTATTATGGTGGTATTTCGGCCATTTGGCAAACACTAGTAGGTATATTAAAATCCACAGTGCTCAGCGCGTTTGCTTGTCACCTACGCCTTCGTAATTACGTGTATAACTTGTCAATATCGTTTCAATTTAATTGACTATGACTTTTTAAGAGTGAATCTAGCATTATGTGGCAACAGGACAATTTTATACAGAAGGGCATAACGTACCGTATATAGATGTTATTTTGTAATACGTAATTGGTCTTCCTGGTTATTATTTTATTTTATTTATATATTTTATTTTATCATTTTTGGAAAACTAACAGCTAGTATACACAGTCAAAACATTTGTAGCTAAATATGGCCAATTATAAGTTTCCACGTACATATACGTAATTAGTTAACTTGACCTTTAGGTAACGTAGGTACAACAATTAAGAAATAAAAACATATACATATACACATCAATTATAACAAGAGATTGCAGCCGCGATGGTCACAAAAAAAAATCACTGAAGGTGCTTTTCATTTTCGCGACACTGGTGGTGAAAAGGTCGATATCTACATCCTGGCATGTTGTACATGTCATGCCAGGATTTGAAGGAGGTGCGATCTGCGTAGAAATGCTGATGGAACACGCAATCCGATTCTTTTCACAAACTCCGTTATGTCAATTGACCCATTCATAATGTTAAACAAGAATGATAAATCTGCAATTTTGCACCTTTCGTATATATAAAAGTAAACGAAATTTTATATAATAAACTAGCTTTAAACCGCGACTTCAATCGCGTGGAATTCAACAAAAGTAAATGTAAAACAATAATAGTATGTAAAATAATAGTATTCCTTATAACATCCGCTATCTGCCAGTGAAAGTCCCGTCAAAATCGGTCCAGCCGTTTCATATATTAACCAGAAGAAACAGACAGACAGAAAGACAAAAAATCTAAATAGATTTTTTTGATATAAGTACCGTATATACTTTCATATGCATTTAGTAAAAAGCTGTTATTTTGACATTACAAACAGATGCTTCGATTTTATTTATTTATACATATAGATATAATTCAATGTTAACTGTGGTTGTAAATTCGAATGTTTCGGAAAATAAATAAAATTGTCAATAGCGTGATTGTTTCCGTTTTCCCAGAATCTTATGAAGACATGTTTTCGAGAATGTACGAAGCCTCTCTCATTTCAAGTTATCCGTCACACATTTGAATATTTATTATGGTGTAAAAATTAAGGACAGCCCATTTTGAAAATTAATTAATTGAAACCTGACTAACACTAAAAAAATATTATATTATGTTACAGGTTCAGTGTCTCAAGATCCACCTGAAGTCATAGAAGTAAGTAAACACTTTTTAGTCTTAGCTTCCCTTTAACATGAAAGGCACCTTATACTTGGCTCAATACAACTATTACGATAGTTTTACCCGAATATGAAATCTACTTATCATACAAGTCACTGAAAAGTTTTGAGAAAAGTTTTCCACAATGGGACACTGGCCTGCACTTTTACATGAAAGCACTTTAAAGCCTGTAATTACTGCCATCTTGCATTCCGCATTCGGCGCCATCGCGGCCGACCTTCACGCATGGTCCTGGGATATCGGCGTATCTGGCCGCGCCGCTTTCAAGGCGATAAAAAAAACATTGTCATTCCTAATTTAAACTATATCTACATCGCTACTTTCTATTTAATTGAAAAATTACTCTGACTGTGACCTCTTTGTTACCTAAAATAAAATGTTAATTTAAAAGAAACCATTTTAAATTATGGGGCGAATAATGAATAATGATGCGCTGACTACATAAGGCAGACGAAAGTTTTGAAAACTATTTAACTATAATAAAGTATAAAACTTTTTATGGAGTTTATAGTTATTATTCCTAGTTAGTTATTCCTGTCTACTATATTACGCAGTCTATGAAGTTACTTTACTACTGATTATTTATTTGTATTTTTAGGGTCGCAACCGGTTGAGACAATGCTACGACGATATCAAAAAATATATCTTGACAGATAATGATACAAATAAGTAAGATCCTGTTTTATATTTTATATGATTATTGACAGTCAGCATTATGCAGCTTACGAATGTCATCCTAAGATCCTAAGTTACTTCACAAGGAATGCAAACTACATCTTATCTCCAACATGCTAAGTATCATGGGTTCGACTGCCGCTACCTAGCTAAATATCTGTGCGATTCATAGATAAATAATTATCCGCAGCTAAGATGTTTTTCATATCTGTCCAATGTCATGTCTGTAAAGCAGCGCAGGAATTATACCTATACAAAGATTTTTTTCTGGAATAAATAGCATCATGGATGTTCCTGGCAATTTTTCTAGAGGAAACTGCATGAAATCGACTGTATAGGCTCTTTTTTTAAACGTCTAGGTCTGCAGCTCCTTTGGTTTTCTCCCAAATCCTGTCATGGCAATGATACTCAATCCTGACTCTTTAATAGTTGTTTGAAGGTTACACTATATTATACCACGTTAGAATATCAGCAAACAAAAATAATGTAAAAAAATTATAAAGAAAATACTTTTATTTTAGAACATGCAAATATACAGAGGAATTCAAAAACCAAATCGAGGAGTACGTTAAAATAGAGAAAGAATATTTTAATGTAACATTGAATAGAAATCAGATCTATATAGACCAGCTTATATTCAAACTGGGCCACCGGTATGCCAAAGGTAAACTTACACTTTATACTTACTTACTAAGTAATATAGTTGTTATAGCTTAATTTTCCATTGCTCAATGTATGTAATACGAACGGGAATAAACGCGATCGTAGCTAGGTATGTACATGTATACACCATTGTGGTACTTTTGGTGTTTTATTGTTAGGTACTATCGACTAGATCGACGGATGATCACTCCTAAGGTTAAAATCGCATAGCAGGCCAACACTTGGTACCCGTACCCGTGCAGTACGTGTAACCCGTACATGTGCAAGCGAAAAATTTTCTGAAATGGTCAACCGTCGCTCAAGTCGATAGTATATTGTCCTAAAATTTCCGCATAAAATTGATATTTCTAAACAGGTTTGGAATAGAATAGATAAAATCTTTATTGTTCTATAAAATAGATAGAAGAATTGAGTTCAATAAAGATCGTAACACTTATTTATTTTGATTCAACGTTTGTCAACGAAGAATTTATCTTTTTATAATTCTATTTCTTCAAAGGCCTTCCAAACTTGCGACATATATTATTATCAATAAAAGTTTGAGCATATTATCAAATTGTCGAGCCATATTAGTATGTTACATTGCCGTGTATTGCACAGTATACGCGTCGTTACTACCAACCTTGTCGTACACTTTGTTGCAACCATACATTGCAGAAAAATAATGCCCGTAGAGAAGCCCCGCGCCGGTATCGCTAAATTGATAAATAGTTGTAAGTTAGTACGAGGGTGCGATTTTAGTCCGTGGAATGGCGGGGATGTATGGTGGTGGGGGCGCTAGCTTAGGCCCTAACGTGTTCAGCGACTAATCATTAGGATATATACCGTGTATTATCATAATGAGGTAATTTTATAATTATTGAATAAAAAATTTAATAGTTTTAAAAATATTATAATTATTGATCTTTGAACTATCGTCGAACAAATAACGGAATCCAGAAGAAATTGTGATGTATGGTGAAAATCGAGTTCCGCACCGTCATATAATTGCTTACCAAGCAAGTAAAAAGTGTTCAAACCATATAGGAAGAGATGATATCTGTACGAGGACTCTTGTGTAGGAAAAAACACGGTATACAAGTGACGACGCACGACCTCTTTAAGCAAGGCAGGGAATCAGTTGAAGACGACGCCTGACCTGGGCATTCTATTGAGTTGACCACTCCAGATCTCATGGCAACTTGAATAATTAGAATTGGAGGATACACGTTTGAAGAAAAACAAATCGCAGAAATGGTTGGAGTATCTAATACAACCATTTTTGATTAAATAAAAGAAAAAAAGGTGTTTCTATAACCTTAGAATACCACGCTTCAATTCACGAGCAGTTAAAAGAGGCTATCAGAGAGAAAAGATGAGAAAATTAACCAAAGGTGTCCTGCTCTTGCACAACAATGCTCCTGCTCACAAGAGTCGGGTTTCGTTAGCTGCTTTGCGTAAGGTGGGCTTCGATATCATTGATCACCCACCTTATAGGTATAGCCCAGATTTGGCACCCAGTGACTATTGTCTTTTTACAAATCTGAAAAAAAAGCTTTTTGGAAATAAATTTTCTTCCGATGAAGAAGTGAACGATGCAGTTTCAGTATATTTTTCAGAGAAGAATAAATCAATTTTTATGAAGGTATTCACAAGTTAATTCATAGATCTGAGAAATGTATTAGGGTTGCAGGTGAATATATTTTAAAAGAATAATAATTTTGGAATATTATTTCATCTCCTATTCCATTCCGAGAACTTAAAAACGCACCCTCGTACTTATAATAAAATAATATTAGCCTTGTGTTAAACTGTCCCACTGCCGGGCACGGGCCTTTTCTCTGTGCAAGAAGTCTACCACGCTTCCTCAACACACTGACACTATGGCTATGACCCTTTTCACAAGGAGGGTTATAGCCATAGCCTAATCCTTCTCACACTGGGGAAAGCGTGGTAGACTATGGTCTATCTGTGCGAGAAGTCTACCACGCTTCCTCGGCACACTGACACTATGGCTATAACCCTTCTCACAAGAAGAGTTATAGCCATAGCCTAATACTTTTCACACTGCGGAAAGCGTGGTAGACTATGGTCTATCTGTGCGAGAAGTCTACCACGCTTCCTTAGCACACTGACACTATGGCTATAACCCTTCTCATAAGAATAGTTATAGCCATAGCCTAATACTTCTCACACTGGGGAAAGCCCCAGTGCAGGTTGGCAAACTTCACATACCTTCGAGAACTTTTATGGAGAACTCTCAGATATGCAGGTTTCCTCACGATACTTGGGCACAGTATTTTTATTAAGATGATTATGCCCTATGTCCTTTTCTGTATTCATGATGATCGGTCTAATAGTCAAGGCGTGAAAGCATAACAAACAAACTCACATTCGCATTTATAATATTACTTACGATGACTATCGCAATGAGTTTAACGTATCGTGTGATGCAGAAGCCGAGCGTGTTACTCATAACGTTGGGCAGCCGTTTGTGTGTCGTAGTTGTTGGCGTCAGATAGTCTTGACAATTTTACGCGAACTATAGGTGAGCGCATTAGGCGCCCAACCCGTTATAAAGTATACTAGACAACGTTATCCCCCAAGGGCGACCAACTCGGATCTCTGCTTGGGGCGTTAGGAATAAAGTGTACTTCTTTCAGATTATATTATTCAAATTCAAGACAATGGAATCAGTTGTAATCAACCTTGCATGGCAGTGCAACCCACACAAGCTCCTGCGGGGAAAAGGATTACACGTGCGGCGCATAAACTAAATATTATTAGAAAGATGTTTAGTATTATGGAGACCGTAGCATATACGGTAAGTACAACACGATAATGACTAAGTAAATCACCAATTATTCAACAAGTTGTCTACTTTTTTATATCTTTGTCTAGATTGGCATCAGAAGAAATATAACCTATACTATCTTCACTATCACTATCATTGCATATTATAAAACAAAGTCCTTCACCGCGTTTGTCTGTCTGTTCGCAATAAACTCAAAAAGTACTAAACGGATTTTCATGCGGTTTTCACCAATAGACAGAGTGATTCTTTAGGGCAGGTTTTGTACTACTTGTGCGAAGCCGGGGCGGGTCGCTAGTTTTACAATATTAAGTTTTGCGCCACCGGAATTTGGTATTAAGTTCATTAATTAGCAGAGTCAGAATTGGGTAGTTAATGTGACGACTGAGTGCGATTCCGGTCTGGCAAAGTGCTATTGGGTTTGCTTGTCAAGAAATGCTCATTCTCAGCACGCACTTTGGAACTGTGTCCGGGCCTCAGCAATTGGCTCGCCCCCTTTAACGTGGCACCTAAAAGCAGAGCTGTCGAAATGTGAATGTGTAATATACCTCTGCTTACCCCTTGGGGATATAAGCGTGCGGCTATGTAATTTGTCTTTTGTTACATACGTATGTAATTTGTCTTTTGTTACATACGTATGTATTTTGTCTTTTGTTACATACGTATGTAATTTGTCTTTTGTTACATACGTATGTATTTTGTCTTTTGAAACATACGTATGTAATTTGTCTGTTGTTACATACGTATGTGATTTGTCTTTTGTTACATACGTATAAATAGTAGCGATCTTAATTTCTCCTAATCCAAGTTTTACTTGTTTTATATAATAATATCTGTTTATAATTTATTTTTTAGTAATAATCCACAGTTTTACAATCACATCTTAACAATTACATATAAAGTGCACTTATAGATATTTGTCCGAACTAGATTATACACCTGTGTTTCGAGCAAGAAAGTATGTACCTATGTATGTACATTTCAGTTTATTCAATTTACATTACTTATAATATATTTTATGATAAACTGAAGGTAAAATTAAAAATATTTAAAATAAGTTTAATATTTTACTTTGAGACTAAATAAGCAACATTTTATTTACGTATATGTATAATGGATTTAGAAGTCAATTGGCGGCAATCCAACGTAAAAATATTTTAAATTAGTGCAATAGAAAAAGGAATGGCAATACCGGACTCATATTTGAGTTCGGTATTGTGAAGGTTTTCCTGTTGCGGTAGTTGGGGCGGACAATCCAGGGGTACGAAGTAGTTTTTACTTCACAGTTCTTATAGTTATTTTTTTTAATAGGTACAGACGTCAACATAAGTAAAAAACCTTATTCATTTTATGAATTAAAAAGCAAATCTTTTTTCTGTATGTTTAAACTGTGATTAAATTAACTGTCTCTTGACTTCTATCAAAAACTAGCATGACGTATCAAAATCATAGTAATTTTTTAAATAAAATATGAAATATGTCGCATATCACATCTACCTGAAATTTTGAATAACTATAAAATACTCAATGCTGTTTTTATGTGTTAAATAAAGGCATAAAACAAATTAAAATCTTGGAAGTTTGTATCGACTCACGCTGCTAACAGTACTTACTATTTTCAGAAGATGATGTGTGACACATTAAAAGAGAACAGACAATGTGTACAACGGCTTGAATACCCATACCGCCAGTTCTGTGCTGACTATTATGATTTCTTAATAAACGAATGCAATAAATATGTGCAAGATGAGACAGACTGCAAACCTGTGAGTATTCTTTGTGAATGTATAGCGACTCCACATCCATTTTAATAGATGGCGCTGTATGCAATTCGCACTTCACCACACATTCGTGAATCTCACAAGCGAAGTTTGCACAGCGAGAATAGAAATCGCAATAGAAAGTTGCCTTAACTCTATCCTTTTTTGTTTTTGTATAGAATGCCTAGCTAGCGTAGCAGTATTAAATGCGACTTTACAAACATTGAAATGACGGACACAAAGAACATCCAGACTCGGAACAACCATTTGTGGATCAATTTTTTGTCCCGTGTGGGATTCGAACCCACAACATTCGGCCAAGTGGCAGCGGTGAGGCGATTACTTAAACCACTACGCTATCCGTGCAGTCGTGTCGTTGCACTGTAACTCATGTTACAAAATTACTTGACATTTATTATAGAATAAAGAATAGGAGTAGTATGTATTTTAGAGATCTAAAAAACTCTTATACAACAGCTTTGTCCGACCGTCTGTCTGTTATACAACTTTCAACTGAAGAACTGTAAGAGCTAGAGACTCGCGGACAACGCCATTCGACTCAGCATAGTCGATATACGCCCGAAATGACTATGACCTTAGACCTCTGGTCACGCTGTATCACGTGACCTTTGCATATTACTTGAACCATTTTTTCGAACTCTAAGATTTATGGCAATTCATTGGCGTTTCTCACTTGTTTAATAATAGCTCAGTGGTTAGTCTAAAATTTATTTTTAATTACTAATTTATACTATACATTTCAGGTTGGCAATCAATCAAAGCTGACTCCTTCAGAAATATTGATCATATGCATTAGTTGTGCAATAATATTAGTGTTATTCATTATTGTTATCATATGTTTCATTGCGAGTAAGTATAAGCGTTCTGAAGACTTTAAGAAGAATATAGATAAGGTATCTAATAAGACAAATATTGCATAATTAATCAGGCATTTATACTAACTATATAAGCGTTACATAAATCAACTCTACACTCTAGGAAAGGAACATGCCCATTTTTATTCAGCATTATTGCTGGCGACCAGTTTTCCAACACACACCCCTAATTAATTACACTGCATTAATTATATCCAGCTAAAAAGACACGTTGTCAGATTTTTAAACATCATACTTCAAGTTTGACAATGACGAATAACGTCAAAAAATCAAATGTTGTGCTTGCGCCGGTGACGTATTCTGTTATGTTATTCGCATTTTCCTATTAAGTATCGGTGCTATTTGGTGCCTGTTTAATTTCTCATTACAAATCAGCTGAAAGAATAAGGGATTAAATATAATAACCATCAAAAATACTAATTGCACAGCAAATATTGCACAGCATAACAAAAACAAAATCAAATCACTGCATTCCGTCTCGGAAGGGTTAGGTTATGTTAGGTTCCTTCTTAAACCCACCCAAAAATAAGAGACCCGCGATATGGGGCTCCGTCGACTTAGTTTAATCTCTTTAAATATATTTTTCTGTACAATTATTCTTTTTGGTAAGCATATTTTGCTGTGCAATTAATATTTTATGTGTGCAGTTAAATACTACCCAAAGAATAATTATTTTTAATTTTTAATGTACCGCGACTTGTAAACTTATCCATTAACTAATCTAACCTAGTTACACATTCGAATAACAAAAAATACTCATTATTGCAATTGCCAATTTTAATGAAATAATGCAGAAGTATAATTAGTGTATTTCTCTAACACATGCCACCAATTTTTTATGACTGTAACAAGTAGGACCAAAGATATAAAAAAATGGGGGATCTCCTTTAAGCGTTTATGCCTTGTTGCCTGTTCAGAGTGGCAACATCATTAATCATTAATCATATTATTCATAATCATTTATTGGTCAAACATAGGTATTTACATATAAAGATCTAGGATAGAAAATATTTAGTGCGCTATGCTTTGCCAATATTGACATAAAAAAATAATTAATTTGTTATATCCAAAATTTCGAAAGAAAATCATAATAAAAATAATAGATAATAAATAACAATAATATACAAGATGTCAATTTAAATTATAATATCAATGGAGTCAATCAAATTTATAATTTAAGAATAAATACATTTTAAGGTTTTTAAAATGTAATTCATCAATTTGGGCCTTATTATCGTTATCGTACCTACCCACAGTACCTACTATGTACGATACAGAGTTATGTCTACGTACTACAAGAATTGTCCTATTAAAAAAATATATTTAATATTTATTATAATTAATATATTTAAAAAATATGTTATCACAGTGTTTAAGACATTCTATTAAAATTATTTTTTTGTGTCGTATTGCACAGCATTTCCAGATGGGGTAGTTTTGCACTCAAATTGGTTCGATGTGTCCGTAAGCCCTCATGTGAGGATGTGGTGTGTGATTGGTACCTTTGCTGTGAAGAGCTATCACGCATTTATTCTTATTTTAGTGTAATCGTATTTAACCGAATTGATTAAGTTTGTGGTAAGTAATCACGTTGCATGTGTGATTAGGACATTAAAAGTATTGATTAAGGACATTAACTTTTTGATTGTTTTTCGTGATACTCGATTACATTCTACCAAATTTAGATCTAACACGATTATTCACTAATAGAAGGGAAAGTTTTGTTAAATATTTAAGTTCGTAGCGTGATTGTAAATAAAAGTCGGAATGTCACTGAATTGTTATATTTTCTTCACCAATTTTAAGTCACACAACTACATACAATTAGGAACGCACATTCCTAATACCACAGATAATATAATACTATACTAGTACTAATACCATAATGTCTATTATAGTCCAAACACGAATTACATTTTCTGTAGTTTTGAGCACATTAAAATACTAAATTGAATCGTGAAAAAACGATGTAAGTGACGAGTTACACATACATTGCCAGAGACATGCAATGTTAAGCCTTTTTACTTGGGGGAATGCATTGACCCATGTCTCTCCGCTGAAAAGGGAAGCGGAGAGGTTATGTCAGGCTCACCCGGAAAGAGATGGAACGTCCCGAGTATCACTGACTAAACCTACCACGGTATACCAACTCGCTGCCTTGCATGGTGGGTCGCTGGAACTGAAATTACATCAGCGACATGCAATATTAACCCTATTCTAACCTAACCTAAAGTCTGTGTGTGTCCCTACAAAAATGTTTAAATTTGTTTTTATTAGCATAATATCATTTTGTATTCACTCATTTGCGGCAAAGTTGTTTGTGTTCTTTAAAACTCAAGTTCCGTTGTCGTTTTTAATGTATTATTTAATATAATTATAATAAATGTCTTATTAATTTGTAAAGACCTAAAAATACTAAAATCTTTTTTTCCGTAATGTTAGATGTTGGAATTGTTCAGATTTTGTAAAACACCATTGCCTGTTATGCAAAGTTTGCATTAAGACTGCGCCGAGCGTAAGACAGATAATGACAGAGCCCGTGCGGCGCATATTCAAATAGGCGCCCGGCCGCCATAGTAAAATTGTATGGAGGATTTGAAGTGCTTTTTTTAACCGGTCGTATACCGCCGGCTCGCATACCAGCCGGCAGATTTGTACCCGTCGTAGGCCGGTGGCTCGCATGCGAGCCACCAAATTGGCGCCAAAACGCCGCGCGCCGCCTTCGCTTTAGCTTAAGCTAACGTAAAACCAATTTGGTGGCTCGCATGCGAGCCACCGGCCTACGACGGGTACAAATCTGCCGGCTGGTATGCGAGCCGGCGGTATACGACCGGTTAATAAATATGTATCTTTATTGTCAACCAATAACTTAAATATTTGGGACGGACAAATTGTAATGTAACTATTTATGTTTCGTGCAAATTTACGTAATTTTGTAGGGGACAATATTAATTATTTTAATCTTTTTACACCGAGTAATTGTAAACACTTTCATTGTTATGTATGACCGCCTGTTTTGGCACATTTCGCTCGGCGCAGTCTTAATTCAAGTTATGTTTAAAAGAATGACTAAATAAGTAATAAGTACGTATGTATTAATAAGCAGTTTGTAAAATAAAATGTCTATTGTAACTTCTAACATAGGCTAAGTTTCAATTGTTACTAAAATTTTCTTTTATTAAAATTAATTAATAAAAATATTATGTTTTTTTCTTTCCGCGTGAATCTTTTTAACCATTTTGTGTCACGTGGAAAACAACTCTGAATCTCTTAAGCTATGCAATAGTACCAGGATGGACTTTGTATGTCCACACCTTTTGATTGACATGAATGACCCATTGGCCTGTAACCATGATTACTGGAAAGTAACCAAAACATTGGGGAAAGTATAAATAATTAAATGTATACTTTAAATGTTGTATTTAGAATAAACCCCAATACGATACAATATAGTTTAGTTGAATAGAAACTGTGTTAAATTTCTTTATAACTTTTGTCCTAGCAGGTTAGAACTTTGGACATCTTAGAATACCAGACCTAATTGAAAATCTATTGTGCCTGGTCACCGGTGTGCCGCTGCAATTTAATAGGTTAAACGGTATTAATTATCGACCCATTAAGGTTCGCCATAATACTTATAAAGATACATATATGGGCAGAGGTTAAGAAAGAGCGGCGTGAATCTGAGGAGAGACCGATTTTCATTTGGCCAACTTTAATATAATAAATTCCGACCGATTTTCATTTGGCCAACTGTAATATACTTCAGAACAAATGCCTGAGAATCTAATAATATCCTAGATATTATAATAAATACTAAGAATTTATCTATTTTAAATGTTGCTATGTCTGTAAATTCAACATAATTTAAAAATGTTTCTGAGATATTTCTGTTATGAACTCAAAATAATGTCTCGTAGAGATTGTTTGCTTGTCTGTCTGTATCTCTGTGTATATTCGAAAGATTACTTGTTGGAATATAATGTCATTTTTTTAATTTATTTTAACCTAAATTCTAATGCGCTATTCAACAGACTTCAGTAGAACGGGAGATACAGTGCTTAATGCGATAATGTAGATAAATGAACAACTGCAATCATTAGTTCTGTATATAGGAAAGCTTTTGAAAGTAGAGCATTCTGTAGCCGTTGATTAATTATTGCTTGCTTCCCTATACAACACATATTATACATAGTTCTTTCAATGCCTCAGTGGCGCAGCGGTAGTGAATGCGACGGCTGTGCATGAGGTCTCGGATTCCAATCCCGGGTCGGGCCAACAAAAAGTTATTAAGTTTTTCCCTCAAGAAATCTCAATAGCAGCCCGGAGTTAAGAAGTTGGCGGCGTCAGACATCCCGTGCCTCAGAAAGCACGTAAAGCCGTTGGTCTTGCGCCTGATCTCTCTCCGGTTGTGTCGGATTACCATCCCAACGGATCATGAGAGTTAGGGTTAGGTTGTTTGCACACACACTTGTGCACTATAATATCTCCTGCGCACATAGCAAGTCTCCGTTAAGACTGGCCACCGTGACCGAAATTCGGTCTGAAGGACATTATTTTACATTGACATTATTATACATTATTAAGTATTTTAATTATAGTTTTAAGTTACCTTTGTGCAAGAGAAAATAAATCATTATTATTATATTTATACCACGAATGATGTATTATACATCATTCGTGGTATTAGTCAGGAAATCAAATTAATATGTAAATAAAAGTATAAGGATAGTCGTAAATAAAATTCAGTTTTATCCAATACAACCCTTCAGTATAACGAAATTCACTGCATCGATAAGTTCTGTACATTAAAGATGAACCGGTCAATTTTAATAGCCGTTGTTGCCTGCACAATATTCACTTCAGGTCAGTAATATATTAATATTAGGTCTTTAAATTTTGACTGCACGGATGGCGTACCTAGTGGCTTAAGTGGTCGCCTCGCCACTGACCGCCGCACCGACTGTTGTGGGTTCGTAACCCACACGGGACAAAAATTTGTGTGATCCAAAAATAATTGTTCCGAGTGTGCGTTTTCTTTGTGTTCGTTGTTTAAATGGTTTTAAAGTCCCACGCGATAAAGGAATTATTGTTCCTAGCGCCGGAGTAGACTTTTTATTAAGAAGAAAAGAAAATGATCTATTTCGTGATTCTTATAATATTTTGAGCAAAGATATATTATTAACATTAATTTAATTTTCATAAAATTATGTTCGGTTAGAACATCGGTTCGTCGGTCGTTCAAAGGTTGCCCGGATTCTTTGTTTCAATTCCACGTAATTGATAGTTCCTGATAAAAAAAGGGTAATTAAAGACAAACCAAAATTGGCTTGAAAAGAAACAACTGTGTGAAATATTACCGAATTAGTATTTGTCATTAAAAGTATTAATGTTATTTTTTTATAATTAACACAACGTGATTGACTGTCTTTGGACAAAACGCCAATTTCATAAGTAAAACTCCAACATAATTTACTTATTTGATAATTTAAACCATACTTTAGATTAATCTAGTAAATTGACTACTAATACTTGTCTCAATGATTTAAATAGATAATTATATAACCTGTGTCTGTATTTTGTTAAATTTTTATTTAGATACTGATCAATATTTCTTAAGTCTTGCCAGCATGCTTCGTACTATTATGAAACCATTTACATAATATAATATAACATCACAGTGTTCCTATATATTTTGTTTAATTAATAATACTAAATTACTTTATCTGAGATATTCGTAATAAAATTGCTGTGATTTATATTATTAAATATTTCTGTTATTTTACTAAAAGTAAGTGAAATACAAGACATAAAGATGATACGCAATTGATAAATCGAATGTACCTAATAATAATATTCAGTACGTTTTTACCGAAAGTAAATTTAGTATTTCCGTGAGTGTTTTTCGTAAAAAAAAACACAGTAGCTACCTATATTTGTGTTACGTGGCAGTTCAATATCAAATAGGTACTTCAAAATATCTTAGCTCTCAGTAACTTAGCTTCTTTATATTAATGTGGTTTTATGCGTACATTTTGCCATAACATTAACATTTTATATAAAATGAACGACGTTTCGACGTTTTTTCTGGTGGTAGTATTTTGTGTAAGACATTTAATAATTAACACGATTCAAGCAACAATGGCACTTGATATAGACACATATTTAATACTTAGCTCTTATTTTACTAAGTTAAACGTCAATTTTATTTTAAATCATAAAATTTATTAGCAGTGATCGGAGTAGGTAGATTGATTTTTGGTACTTGTATCATAAATGCACACAGAAAGAATAACATGGATAAGCCATTTTCCCGGAAAGTAATTCCGGTATTTCCGGATTCAATTAAATATTGTTAATGTTGGTAGTGATATTATTCCTACTCAATTCAAAATTTAAAGGAAGGTATCAAAACTAAATTAATTCATTATTTATCTGTTGAATAATAAAAACAATTGAATTCCGATCGAAGCTTTAATTTTTATTTTTAGCCTTTTATGGCTAGAACTTTTATAGATAGACATAAATTGTTGCACTTAAATTTAAATATTTTCATAGGGGTCATGGTAATTTGCATTAAGGGTAGAATACATGACGGGGCCCCATAGAGGACCAATGCCTGCTGGGATCGTGAGACTGTTCTAAGGATGCACCACGACTCTGAAACGTAAAGGGCATACGAAGGAACAGGTTGATTTTAGTCAGATTTTAGGACCAAAAAAAAGGGGTAGAATAAAGAAAAAAGATAAAAATCAACATTGTTTATTGTTAAATATGTACATTTTACATTTATTCACATTTTTAATCTTCATCGATTACAATGTCAGCATTCTGGTAATCCTGATCTTTACAATTAAAATATATAACTATGAGTTTCTCTATATTTTCTATTTTCAACCTATTTCTTTTAACATCTAAAGTCCATTTATAAATGGAAAAAGACCGTTCTACATCTGACGATGTCAAAGGAGCAAATTTTAAAAAAGGTATTAAATTATGTGCTTCATTTTTTTCAATGGCCTCACTATATTCTCTAAGTGTGTCTAAATCTGGGTTTCGTTCCATAACACGTTCTATTTTATTTTTTATATTTTCTGAATTGCACTGATTTATAGCATCTCTGACGCTGTCAAATGCTAAAAGTGAATCTGTCAACGATAAATTATGCTTTTGCAATTCTTTTAAAGACAAATGAATTATAAAATAATTGTCTTTAATGTAATTTAAATCTTCTTTTAAATTTTCTTTTTCTATAATATTTTTTGCCTCTCGAATAGATACCGCATCAGAGCTGCTTAAACAAGATAATACTTCTTTTATTTTTTCAAAGTTTTGTGCGTAATAAAATGCTGCCTCTAACCAAGTGCCCCATCTTGTAACAACTGGTTGGGGAGGTAGCGGCAAATCTGGATATTTTTCTTTTAAAATTTTGACTCTACTTGGGGCTTTCAAAAATACCTTTTTAACATTTGCTATTAAAATGTTAACATCGTGATATTCTAACCTAATTTGCTCAGATACGCGATGAAGAGAGTGCGCCAAACATGTTACGTGCTTCATTTCAGGTAAGTATTGTTTTAAATTTCGTCCTGCAGACAGCATATATGCAACGCTATCAGTGCAGAGGACAAGAATGTTACCTACCTTCGATTCAAAAGAATCTTCCCAAAAGTTTTCCAAACATTCTAACACAAATTGCGTGATTGTTTGTCCATTAACTACAGTTAGCATTTTACATGCTACCAAATAAGGTCTAGTCAAATTGCTAGGATAAAGAGAATAATAATAAAGAGAATAATAATAATATTCTACCACATACACGCAACACCATCTAGCCCAAACTAAGCAGAGCTTGTACTATGGGTTCTAGACAATGGATAAACATAGATATATCCTTTTTTTTTTGTAAATACATACATATTATACATTGAAACACCCAGACCAAGACAAACATCCATGTTCATGCACACAAATGTTTGACTTGTGCGGGAATCGAACCCGCGACCTCGGGCGTGGCAGTCGGTTACACTAACCACTATGCCATCGAGGCCGACATAGGACATAGGATGTAATGGTTTTATTAAAAAATGGACTATATAGCGACCTAAAAAGTCTGTCGTTTCATCTAATGATATCCATAGTTTCTCATTTTTATAATTTTGCCGAATCGAATTGATTTTATTCTTAAAAAACTTGTCCAAGTAAACTTTCCGTAACTGTGATTCATCTGGCAGAGTACGATTAGTACACGTACAACAACAGGTACTACACATATATTTTTTAAAGAAATCTTGAAAAGTAGTATTTTTCATCTAAGACCACGGAATATTGCACAAAATGAGAAATTTTATAAGATCGAAATAAAATTCCTCTTCGGGCCGCTTAAACTTTCCCTGGTGTACTGCTCCTTCGATATGTCTTTTAACGTTTCCTTTATTTATGGTTTTCAAATGGCTTTCACATTTTGAACAGTATATTGTACCACTAGCGTGATCGTAAAGTAGTTCGGGATGACCGGATATCCATTTTTCTACAGTTTCAGCCTTGACGTTTGCCATATCTGAACTTTGTTTTAGAGATGGAACCTCGTATATATCACCTAAAACAAAGACATGAAAAAATTACATTTTATTTAGTTTATTTAGCTTACTCCGTTTGTTTTATTTTTCGTGGATCAAATTTAGTCATTGAAATTTCACCCTCTTCCTGTCAACCGATTGATCTAAAATTTGGTATTCGCCTTTGATTCTGGTGACAATACAATTATGTATATTCAATATTATTGTCAATCCAAAATGGCTGCCGCTACAAGATGACGGACAACTAATTTTTTTTCCAATCCCATCAATATGGGTATCAAATGAAAGGGCTTGTTACGTAGAATATTTTGTAGAGAAGTAGATAAGGCCTATAGTAATTTATTTTACCAATACATTGCAAGAGGACACAGGGCATTCAAATTATATACGGATTCCAGTAAAATGTCGGTTAATAGTGGAGTTAGCTGAATTGCGACTACATTACTAGAATATCATAATTTTGTTTCGCACTAAGCTCACTGGTTCATACTCTATTAAAGATTTAACAATATTAAGACTCATGGTATGTTCAGCAGGTTAAGCGAACAAACACAATACTAAAAATATTCTTATAGTACATCCAAACATGCTTTATACTCCTTGTAACTAGTAAAATATTACTTACCAAAGCTTGGTTTAAATATGTAGATCCAATTCAATAGTGAAAAATCTGAATCCGTATATTCGAGCCAAATCGTGGTTTAGAGCAGATTCCAGAAGTCAGTATGTACACAAGCCAGGGTCAAGTAACGTTTTCACAACACAGTAACAAACAAAGATGCGCACTCTACGAACCGAAGTAAACGAGTGAGCTACCTGGCATGTCGTCGTCGGGCGTACGCATTGTTCTGATAACCGGTTATTGTACCACCCATGATCCTTTGTTCTGATTGGTCGTTGGGTTTTGTCAAATCGTGACTGTGTGCCGTTAAAAAAAATATGAAGAATAATAAAGAATAATATTGCTCATTTTATTACAATTCCTACCTTTTTTTGAGGATGGCAAATCATCAAATGACTCCTTCCACTCTGGCAGAATAAAATTCCTACATAAGTTCCGGTTTTTTTTAAATAATCCACCAATTCCGGAGGAATGTCCATATTAATATATACGTTTCGGATCAATGACCCCATTTCAATCTACCTACTCCGATCACTGTTTATTAGGTATGTGTATTTAAGAAATGCTTCATTGCTTGAGACGCGACGCAAGCGACGCAGGCGCGGCGAACTGAGTGCGAAATGTACTTTATGATACATACACGAACCGAGTAGTTCAATCAAGCTTGACGATGTCAAATATCGAAACCGTACCGTCTAATATATGTGGACAATATTTTGGTGCTGTCATTCAGCGTTATATAACGGCATCTAAATGGCGGCACCGGTATCTTCGAAACAGTTATATTTCCAAAAGACGTTTGAAAACTGAGATGTTACGTTTTATGTTACAGCTACAGCAAAAATTTCGCTGCGAGAACTAAAAGAGGTAAGTAATTGAAATACCTAATATTCTTTTAATTGCCTATCATTTATTGGCTGGCTGAGGCAGTGAATGTAACTGCTGGTATCAATTTTGGGGTCAGGCAAAGTGTTATCCAAAAATCAAAGTGTTATCGGAGATCATGGCAGGGCACTTTATTCACTAGATATTGTAAAACAAAGTCCCCCGCCGCGTCTGTCTATCTGCTCGCAATAAACTCAAAAACTATTGACCGGTTTTAATGTGGTTTTTACTAATAGACAAACTGATTCATGAGGAAGGTTTAGATGTATAATTTGTTAAGGTTTTGTACTACCCGTGCGAAGCCAGGTCGGAACTCGTGATGGTGTTTAACGTTTTGAGCTGCAGTGAGACTCAATTGTTTTTCAATATTATAATATAATAATTTAATAATATATAACAGAGTTATGTTATATGTTCATTGCCATAACCATATTTTGGCTATTAGGGACTGGCATAAGGATAACTTGCGTATGCAAAAATGACTATCTAAACTTATTGATAAGCAAAACATGGTTATGTAGACCAGCATGTCTAAATAAGTAAGTAATAATTCAAACAGTCTATTAATAGTAATAATATAATTCATCTGAAGAGTTTGTTTGTATGGACTGACTGGCTGGAAGTTCCAGTAGGATTTGAAAAATATATTTGCAGTTGAAAGCTTCATTCTTGAGAATGAATATATCCACCGCCCCGCTTCCATGGCTTCACGCTATTTATTTATTTATTTATTTATTAAGCAATACAAACTTACAGTGGTGTCACCAAATCGTTTGCATGCATATGTTTACAAAAATTATATTATGTATATTAATAAATTTAATTACAACATTAAACATTTCAAATGACATTAAACAAGGAATATAACAATTGAGCTTACCTTATTGACATTATTTACATTTATTAAAATTTTATCGATAATACTTATATTTATTTTTGGACATTGCTATTAAATACTATTGAATATGCTTACATTATTCATTTATTGCACTACGCCTTATATTCTAATGTCATAGGTTATTGATATGTCGCATAACATTAGTAGCAACTACCGTTGGTTTATCAAAAAATATGTCTGTATCTGGACTATATTGTAGAAAATTATTAATGTGCATTATTGCCCTAGCCGTAGGACTATTACATGCTTGAGAAGAGCTCTTCGATGTTGGGTAGGCGAAAAGTTGATGCTGTCGCCGACCACAGGCACGCAAGTATCTATCAGGTACATAAAAATAGATGCTGTCTCGTACCTCTGGATTGTCAATCTTATTGTTTAGTAGTTTGTAGTAATGCATAAAGTGTGAAAACTGTCTCCTAATTTGCAATGTATCGAGTCCAACCATACGTGAGACAAACATGGACGGGTACAAAAATGGGTAGTAACCGTAAGTACGTTTGTATATGCAGCGGGCAAATTTACGCTGAACTTTTTCAACCATGAGTACATAAAGTTGTTCTTTTGGACTCCACACAATTGCATTGTACTCCAGCTTGCTACGTACGTAGGCGTTATAGAGCAATTTGATAGCCTGGACATTTTTAAACTGCAGGGTGGTTCTAATTATGAATCCCAGAGATCTATTTGCGTCTTTCGTTGCCTGTTTGATGTGTTCGTGAAAAGTTACTTTGCTATCTATAGTGACGCCTAGGTCCCGTATTGCGGTAACACGCTCTAGTGGAGTGCCTGCCAATTTGTAAGTTACCAGAATCGGAGTACGGGACCGGGTAAAAGTAATAGTTTTACATTTTGTGACATTAAGAGGAAGTTTATTTTGTTTACTCCATGTGTCAACCGCATCAATATCACATTGTAGTGCATCACAATTTCTAGTGCTGGTGGCAGAAAGGTATAGCTTCAGATCATCTGCAAACATAAGACACTCAGCATTACGGACCATATCAGGTAGGTCATTAATCATGATCAGGAATGGAGTTGGTCCTAACGTACTACCCTGGCTTACTCCGGAACGAGTGTAATATTCGTCGGATCGATGTTGTCCCATTTTCACAAATTGCCTGCGATCTCTGAGGTAGCTCGCCATAAAAGTAAGGAGTTGTCTACAGAAACCCATAGATACAAACTTTGCTAGTAATATATCATTATCCACAAGATCGAATGCCTTTTTGTAATCGAAGTATGTCGCGTCGACTTGGCATCCTGCCGTTACATTACTGCTTAAATAATCAACATATTTTATATGGTTGGTTAACGCAGACCGCGCGGACCGAAATCCGTGTTGGCAATCACTTAAGGATTTGCTAATCTGACTAGATATGCAGTTATTGATAATTGACTCAAACAATTTGCCGAATACTGACAGTATTGCAATGGGTCGAAAATTTGTTACATCATTTGATGATCCCCCCTTAGATATAGGTGTTACCCTGGAGACTTTCCATATGCTAGGATAAATACCTTGCTGGAGTGAAAGATTAAAGACGTGCGACAGAGGTTTTATTAAGGCTTGAAAGCAGTCCTTGATCAGAAATACAGGTATATTATCAGGGCCGTAGGAAGTCGTACTTTTGAGACGGCGAACTGCGCGCCATATATCACTAGGGTGAATGGTATTTAAAATAATTTCAGACGAGTAGCCTAAGTCAACTGCATCACGTTCAGCTGTTTCAGGATTCAATAGCGGCGCATTTACAGGAAAAACTGAACTGAAATACTGTGCAAATGCGTCAACGGCATTCTGCCCTTCGACCGTGATGCCATTGGACGTGTATTGCACAGTATGTTGTCTATTACTGCGTTTTGCCTTCACAAATTGCCAAAAACTAGATGGCTCGGAAGCAATACTATTCTCCACCTTGTTTATATACTCTTTAAGAGCTATATTCATAAGAGTTTTGACTTTAGTCCTGTAGTATTTAAATAATTCCCCATTAAATTGTAATCCCTGTGATTTAAATTTCTTCAAATTATAGTATTTAAGTTTAATATAATAAATTATTTCACTAGTGAACCAAACAGGGTAGTTATATTTATGACTAGAAACAATTCTTTTAAAGGGTACATGCCTTGTGATGACACCATTCAATTTCTCGTAGAACATGTCTACAGCTAAATTAGTATCCTGTTGTAGGACTAAGTCCATCCAGTCTATACTGGTGATGTCTGCATATAAACTATGGAAGTCCGCCTTGCGGAAATTCCATTCAGAGGGAACAGTCTTACTTTGTCTTGGGAGTTGGGATTTATTGATTATTTTACTTCTTGGCACACTTAAAATTATCTGCAAAGCAGGATGGTAGGCATCTAGCGGTACCAGAGGTTCAACAGCAGTACCTACGACATTATCATTTGAAACAGAAGTTGTTAAAACCAGGTCCAAGACACATCCATATTCATTCAATATAGTATTACACTGTTTCAGTTTACAGTAATCTAAAAACTCATTGAATTGATTTTACACTGCAGTACTACAAGATTTCAAATTAAAGTCACCAACTATTATCAACTGACAGCTGGAATATGAAACCGTGGCATTTTCAATACAAGTTAAAACTTCTAGATACTGATTACTATTATAACTCGGTGGTAGATAAACCACACACACAAGCAATTTTACATTCTTCCACGTCACCAGAGCAAACAGCAGTTCTTTGTCGTCGGTTAGATTGTCAATGTCAGTAATTCTTTTAACAGTGTAACAGTCCTTCACTGCCAACAGAACTCCACCCCAACCGACATCACCAGCACGATCCTTCCGTAATACTATAAAGTTTGCTGGGAATAATTCAGCGTCGTATACTGAAGTATTAAGGAACGTTTCAGTTAAAGCAATGAGATCACAGGAACATTCACAAACACTACTGTAAAATGTTTGAGTTTTTGAGCGCAGTCCTCGTACATTTTGGTAGTACATACATATATCATAAGTTTTTTTTCATGCATTTTATTGAGTTTCTTTGTATGAATTTTACATTTAGAAATATTTCGATTAGAATTAACGAAGTTATTCAAGAAAAAGCTTATTCTGACTTTTATTATTTTTTGTTCTGGTTTTGTTGAAGATGATCCATATAAGCTTTTAGTTTTTATAATTTCCATTATTTTGTGATAAAGATGTTTTCTACCTTTCATATTAATCTGACCAGTTTTGCTCGAGAACATGTCAAATGATAAGTATGTGTTAGAGTCAAAGTAGTATACATATCCATAGTCTTTCAGTAGGTCCTGATACAAAAGATTATTAAATAACTCTATTTTATAATAATTATTTATGGGTGCTCCACAAATGTAGGTTGGGCCGCATATTACAATATTTGTATTGGTTATGTATTCTAAACATTTCCTAATTATATTTACCAACTCCATGAGGTTGGATGAGGTTTTACAGTCTTTACTTCCTAGCATAATAATACAATAATCATTCATGTTATAATTAAGTAACTTATTGCTAATATTATTTAATAGGCGTTCAGTGCCACAGTTTGGAAAGTTATAGTGGCTATTAGGGTTATTTAAAATGATTGCCGAATATGTCTTCAATAACTTTGACTGAACAAGTGGTAACACTGTTAGTAAGGATACACAGTTTATGTTTTTCTTGCACTATTGGATACACAGTATTGACGTCGTTAACGGAAAGAATGTTTCCTGCGCGTGAAATAACTTCATTTTGATTACCTGGTATCTGTGAGAGTTGCTGTAGGTTAATTATCCGCTTGTTAAGTGACTCTATTTCGGTCTTAGCATATATAGCATAGCTATGAGCCTTTGAGCTCAGAGGTCAAATGTGATAGTCATTTCGGGGGTATATCGACTATGCTGAGTCGAATGGCGTTGACCGCGAGTCTCTAGCTCTTACGGTTCTTGAGTTGAAAGTTGTATAACAGACGGACGGACAAAGCTGTTGTATAAGAGATTTTCGAATTTTAAAAAGAGTACATTTACTTAAAATGCGAGTTTGGCTTACAACATATTATTAGTAATTGATTGGGTTATGAAAATGGGCATGCATAATTGGTATTAGTGTAGTATTATTGTTATTATTTTTTGTTATTTATAGTCTGTAATATATGGTATAATGGATGCAACACCTTGTTGATATGAGTTGTAAAATTCTAAAATAATATTTAATTCGCGATTTAAAGAGAGGCCGTGAGTTTCTGCAGGTTTCTTCTCATACGCGCCTTGCCTGAACCTAGCAACTAACCTAAATGTCGCCTCAGTAACTTAGTAAACTCATTAACCTATGTATATATTTTGACGTTCATAAGTGTTACTTTGTGACCTAAATGAATAAATAATATTTGTTTTTGACTTAGTAAAACATTGTGTAAAAGAGTATTTTAGCGTACTCTATTAGTATTTACAGATTGTAAAGTCAGTGGCGTAGCGTAGTGGGGGCGGCAGGGGCGGCCCGCCCCGGGTGGCACTTTTAGGGGGCGGCAAAATATCACAATCAATAATAAAAATATCTTGTAAATATTTGAACCATAATGATAAGGATAACTGTTCTTGCTGAAAAGTTCTTTATAAAATTTCTGTTTATTATATCTTTTAAATTGAAATATTTCAATAAGAGGGTGGTAAAATTTTTTAATTTTCTAATTAATAATTAAAAAAAAAAATATTGAAAAATAATTCAATAAAGTTCCTCGCAATACACGTATTATATTTAGCAAGTGTAGACTTTTAAAGAAAGAAAAATGAGGTGGTCGCAATTTTCTACGTTACGTTACCTAGTTAAAGATGAACATGCACTCACGTATAGTGGTATATGACATTCGAATATAATTCCAGAGCATTGTGAGCACTGCTACCCCAGATTGAGAGAATTTTCATCGGTACTGTCGCGTCACATCGGTTATAATTCAAATACACTACTTTTTATAAAATGCAAGTGCCTCGCCTCTCTGCCCGCAATGTGTTGTGTGTTTACGCCGCTTCTTTCTCTTGCGGCCGCGGACAGTCTTAATGCGATAAGATAACCAATTTAAATATTTGTGTTTAGGATGAAAATATCGAATAATGAATTAAAGAAAGTGGTAGAACAAAATTTTATATGTAAGGTATATAAATAAGTTATGAGTAAAAGGTTATTAGCAATTTAAAAATTAACCCTGTTTACTCTATAAATGCGAAAGTAACTGTCTGTCTGTTACATTTTCACGGCTAGACCACTTACTCGACCTCATTTACCTTTCACCTCGATAGGACATTTTCCCGTGGAATTCACGGGAATAAAACCGCAGGGAAAACTAATATTATTGTAAAATAAACACCCATTTATAGAAATGTTTCAACTTTGATTAGCCTTGTGCGTCACAGACATATCGCTATTTTAATACGTGTGTGTATTCCCGTTTCAGTTTTAATTAGTAAACTGTTATGATTATAATATCCACATTAGTCATTTGAAGGAAATTTTATTCTATAATAGTTGCACTGTATAAGCTTTATATATATAATATCAGCGTGGTATTAAACTGTTCCACTGCTGGGCACGGGCCTCTTCTCAGTGTGAGAAGGGATACGCCATCACGCTGGCCCAGTGCGGGTTGGCAGATTTCACATGTCTTCGAGATGGAAAACTCTCAGACATTCAGATTTCCTCACAATTTTTTCCTTCACCGTTAAGGAGCGTTAATTATTAATTAATACGCACATAATTTCGAACAGTCATAGATGCGCGCCTTGGGGTCGAACTCGAGACCGTTCTTCGCGTGGCAGTTCAGAAACAGATAAACTATATTGGGTGTAAGGGACGGTGTACCGAAAACTGAATAAGTAAATTCAGACCATTATTCTGAGTTAAAATCGTTGGAATTTTCTTCAGGCAAAATCTATTTTTCCCTGCATTTTTCATATTTTTGCCTGTTAATCATTATTCATAACATAATGCACATTTTACTAAAATACAGAAATGTAATTAAATAGTCGTGATGAAAACAGATCAGCTGTTTTTATGCGCGCGGAACGCAGAGGTCATGCCCGCCGGCGCGAGCGGTGCATTGTATTGGAATCATCCATTGCGTACCGCGTAATAATGTTAATCAATATAAAATATTAATACTGCGTTTTTTTGATTAATTGAAATTTGCGTCGAGGTATGTATGTATCTTATGTGGGGGCCAGTCAGTGCAGACCGGCGACACTTCGACCCAGTGGGATCTTTTGTGTCGACACTCTCCCAATAACGACTGCCATAGATGTTCATGGCAGCCGGGACCGACGGCTTAACGTGCTCTCCGAGGCACGGAGCAGGCGATAATTGTCAATCAATAAGCACATAATTTCGAAAAGTCATATAACTTCCGAAAGTCAGAGGTGCGCGACGTGGGTTCGAACCCGAGACCCTCTGCGTTGCAATCTGTTGGTCTCCCCACTGAGCTATCGCTGCTCTCAGTCTGCGTCGAGATAAGTACCTACCTATAGAAAGACGTCTGACTAAAGTGTTCGGTACGCCGTCAATTACTCCCAGTATAGTTTTATATGAATAAATGTAAATAGTCATGTTAATATATACATACATAGCCTTATGCCTATATCCTCGCAGCGCGGTAGGCAGATGTATTGCCCAAAATTCGCCATGCCCTACGTACTAGCAGTAAATCTATCTTTTGGCCGTTACCAGGCACGAATCCACACTCCATGCATTTATTGAAAAATTGCTTGTTATATTATTATACTAGCAACCCGCCCTGGCTACGCACGGGTAACTTTAACAAATTATACACCTAAACCTACCTCATGAATTACTCTGTCTATTGGTGAAAACCGCATGAAAATCCGTTCAGTAGTTTTTGAGTTTATCGTGAACGGACAGACAGTCGCGGCGGGGTACTTTATTTTATAATATGTAGTGAAGCTCCCAAGTCTGTGATTGAAATTTGCCAATTCGTAGAGATGGCTTTTTAAAGCTGCACAGATGGCATAATGGCTTAAGTAGTCTATCCCCACAAGGGACAAACAATTGCGTAGTCGACAAATAGCAGTTCCGAGTCTGAGTACACACGGCTACACATCAAGTTAGACACCCTATATACGCATAACAACGCTACATACAAAATAGAGAATTGTCGGAAATGGACATGGCATAGTGGTGTCGATGTAATGGTAAGGATAGAATATAACGCACTCTCTCGCACGATTCGCAGCGTTCAACTTCTAATAGTCAAAACAGTCTAGATTGATGTGTCGCTATGTGTACATTGTTTTAATTGTTTGAAAGATTAACCCTGCGGCCTTGCTATTTATTATAACAATAGCAAGTCGTAGATTCATGTCCTGCTTCACGATTCTCTTTTTCCACGTTTATAATTTACCTAAATTATATTGTAGTATGAGAAATGCTTAGAAAATTAATCTTCATATACCTACTACAGAATAAAGAATTAGAATAATTTAGATAGATATATTCACGCGCGCAGTGAGTGGTATATAATTCCAAATATGGAAGTTATAAAGTGAGATTTCCAGTAAACGCGTGAAGGAAAATAAATGGTTTAATCCCATTAATCATTATGGTCATATAACTATCATCTAAATTTGCATCACTACGATTTATGTATTTTACTGTGAATTAATTTTCCAAAATGTTTTTTGTACATTTCAGGCTGAAAATAAAATACAAGTATGTTTTAACGATGCTATAGATTACAAAATGAAAGGCGATGCACAAAATAAGTGAGTGTGTTTTGTTATTTATGTTGATAATTGCCCTGCTTTAAGAAGCTTGTAGCGACACCATACAGACGAAGAAGTTTCAACTACAGACAGAAGCCGTTGTACACAATAGGCGCTTATAATCACGCCTGCCATACAACCCTGCATCTCACAAGTGAAGTTTCCACAGCGACTAAGTATATATACATTTCCTGACACCCACAGTCGAGCCGCGGCCAGCCAGGCACGATCACCCAGCCTGGTTGCAGGTTTCGCCCTTTGAGTTGGAGGGACGTCAGACCACATTCCTTCACAAGCTTATGAGTGTCAACACCGCTGAGCCTAAAGGTGCATCCACATCGCAGCATATTTTTTGTGGAACATCGTATCTAAGTGTTGGTGTAAAACATTCGATAGCAAAAGTTATTCGTTGGTAGCTAATATAAATGTTCCCGTATTAAGTAACGTTACCTAACTTCTGATAACAGTCAACATATGGTAACAATCGACAACATTTAAGAGGACACACTAAAAAAATGCACTAACTTTCATCGAATAGTATAGGACTATGAGAAGACCAATTAATTTAGAATTTTGATACAGGTAAATTGATGTCTTTAACTAGAATTTCCTAGCTCAAAAACACGATATTGTGATTTTGGCTCGATCATAATTATTTTCGAATACACCTCTGAAAAATTACTATTTTTGAAATTACAAGGAAGTTACATTATCAATATGCTTAGGAATTACTTAAATATATTCGTAACATCAATATTAGTGATTTGCTAGCTCATTATTTTCATAACTAAAACCAATAATTTTAAATATAATTTTAAGTTTTTTTAACAATTTCTAATCGTTCCCGATCATTGCGGGCGCATCGCAATTTTAGACCTTATGACCGCTACTTAAGGATTGATACACAATGAGTGTCATTGGGGCGGATATGGGCGGAGCTATATACAGAATGTTGCTACCTATTGTTAATATGGCAACATAGAATAACATTTTAACATTTCATAAATTATTATTATTATTTTGTAGGTAGGTACGACCGCGAGGTATTTGGTGCGGGGCACAAAGACCGGGGTCCGGGAGTATGAATCTAAAAGTTACCCTTTGTTACATTGTGTTAATATAATTATGTTACTGACAGTATGATTGCGAAAGAAACATTTAAAAAAAGCAACAAGCTGTCGCAAGGGTTCAAGAATGTTACCTAATGTCATCATGTAGCATTACGTTTTACCACAAAAAGAAACTGTGGTGTGGATGCACCATAATACAGTCCACTGCTGGTCATAACTGCCCCTTCGTTTTACGCCACAGCACCGGGTCTTTTGCCTTTTGTGTATAGTCTACCCTGCTATCTGTTTTATGAGTATCATACAGTCATGATACATAGAACGTGTCGATCAGCAATCTCACTACTTACAGAGAACATGTAGTTTATTGGGATCGATAGCATTGTGGGAGACCGTTGGACCGCCATCGCCATGCAGAGGCTTCAAGTACGGTCCCAAGGCGCGCATCTCCACCTTTTCGAAGTAATTTGTGTATTAAATAATTAAATAGTTATTTATTGTTCGCTATAAGAATGAAGGAAAACATCGTGAGGAAAGCTTTCCGTCAGAACATTATGGAGAACTCTCAGACATGTACCTGCATGTCTGAGAGTTCTCCATAATGTTCTTGAAGATATGTGAAGTCTACCAACCCGCAGTGAGCCAGTGTGGTGGAATATGGCCTAACCCTTTTCACACTGAGAAGAGGCCCGCGCCCAGCAGTGGAACAGTTTAATTATCATCATCATCATCATCAGGCTATAATAGTCCACTGCTGGACATAGCCTTCCCGTAATGAGCGCCTAGTGTAGCGCCCTGTCTTCAGCTTAATACCTTGCTGAAATTATTATATGTATAAATAAGTACATATCTATATTCTTTATACTTATTATTTTAGCCTGTATTGTCCCGCTACAAGGCACCTCCCTCTCGCTTTTCTACATCTCCCTGCTATTCGATAATATCCCTCTTCCTAAATGAGCATACAACCAATTCAGTAATTATTTAATTAGTATCACTATTATTTTTAGAACTTGTAAGAATATAAACGATTTCGATAAGCAATTTAAGAAGTTCGCCGATGTCAATCAACAATATAACAACGATACATATGCTGGAAATCAGAAGTACATTGGAATATGGCGATTCCTGCTACGTCATAAGAATACCAAAGGTAAATAAATACTTACACAAAATGCTCATAATAATTGCATCACGGCGCACCGGTGGAGATTGCACGGATGGAATAGTGATTTATGTGGTCGCTTTGTTACTGCCACTGTGTCGAGTGTTGTGGGTTCGATCCCTACACGGTTCAAACATTTATGTGATCAACAAATAGTTGTTCCGAGTCCGGGTAGTCGTTTAGTCCGAATTGAATGTTTGTAAAGTCCGTTACGTCATACGAAATATACCTATACTTCATTTGGTTAGGTACTTAACTAAAGAAAAACAATCTTATCTAAAACTCCGTTTAAAAATAAATGCTGCTAAAATCAATGTAAATTAAAAAACGATTACTAAATCAATTGAACCATTAATTTAAGCAGTAGTTTATTTGTTTAATATGTGATTGTGTAAAATGTCACATGAAGATTGTTTACCTTTAGTTAAGTACCTAACCAAATGAAGTATATAGTGCGGGAGTTACCTTTTTACAGTACGAAAAAACTCTTATACAACAGCTTTGTCCGTCCGTCCGTCCGTCTGTCTGTTATACAACTTTCAACTCAAGAACCGTAACAGCTAGAGACTGGCGGTCAACGCCATTCTACTCAGCATAGTCGATATACCCTGAAATGACCATGACCTTTGATCTCTGATCACGTGGTATCCCGTGACCGTTGCATATTATTTGAACCATTTTTCCGAACTCTAAGATTTACGGCAATTCATTGCCGATTCTCACTTGTTGTCCTTTAAGACAGAAAGTATAGTATTTGGTACTGACAACTTAGTGAATGTTGCCTGTTACTTTGAGCTGTTTCACAGCTCAAAGTTATGATTATTTCATTTCAGATTATTTAGATAACATGACATGTATGAATGAGACACGCTGTGTTAACGAAGTCTATGGTGTGGCTGAAGAGGATAAAACAAATTCAAATACAACAGGAATAAATGTCCCACCGACAGATGCTAATGTATTTAGTGTATTGTATGACCCAGCCCAAAAACCACAGTATCACGTGAGTAATAATAATATATATATATAATAATATATTAATTTAATTGTATCATATAATATTAGTAAGATAATACTGTCCATTGTTTTTGTTACTTATGTATGTATCTTTTGTGGGGGCTAGTCAGTGCAGACCGGCGACACTTCGACCCAGTGGGATCTTTTGTGTCGACACTCTCCCAATAACGACTGCCATAGATGTTCATGGCAGCCGGGACCGACGGCTTAACGTGCTTCCCGAGGCACGAAGCAGGCGATAATTGTCAATCAATACGCACATCATTTCGAAAATTCATATAACTTCCGAAAGTCAGAGGTGCGCGACGTGGGTTCGAACCCAAGACCCTCTGCATTGCAGTCTGTTGGCCTGCCCACTGAGCTATCGCTGCTCATATTATATTACTTAAACATGTTGTTGGTATTTTGAAAAAGTCTATAGTGAATTTTTATTCATTGAACCTTGAATAAAAGTTCACTATTTATAGGTACTATAGACTTTTATTACGTCTGTCTCTTGTATAGTATAAGAATAGGTAAGTACGTTATAATGCAGCTCAGAATGGACATAATATTATCATAAATGCGAACGTGAGTCTGTATGTTTGTTTCGCTTTCACGCCCTAACTACACGACGAATTATCATGAAATTTGGCATATGTACACGTTGTCAGGGGTACAGAAAAGGACGTCGGGTACAATTTATTCGGAAAAAGTATTGAAAATTGACATAACCTTACTTTGACATAACATTTACGAGAGCGAAGCCGTGGGCTAAATCTACTACACGAATAAATCTATACTAATATTATAAAGCTGAAGAGTTTGTTTGTTTGAACGCGCTAATCTCAGAAACTAATGGTTCGATTTGAAAAATACTTTTAGAGTTGGATTCCTCATTTATCGAGGAAGGCTATAGGCTATATAACATTACGCTACGACCCACGGGGGCGGCGCAGTAATCATAAACGCGGGTGAAACCGCGGGCACAACTAGTAAAAAATAAATTGATGGTATGAAAATCACAACGTTACTAATTTTCTATATACAAAATGGCAATTATTTTTAAATTAATTTAAATTTACATATTTCACGTAAGCTCTTTCGTTATTTATTGCGTTACTTGTTAGATAAAATTTTCAATAATAAGTGCAGTTATTTATAACACTAGCTGACCCGCACAACTTCGTCTGCTTCATATTAGAGAATTGTCCCCGTTTTTGCAACATTTTTCATTGCTGCTCCGCTCCTTTAGGCCGTAGCGTTCTGTAATTTAGCCTTTAGCCTTCTTAGATAAATGGGCTGTCCAACAATAAAATAATCTTTCAATTCGAACTAGTAGTTCCTGAGATTAGCGCGTTCAACCAACCAAACAAACAAACAAAATCTTCAGCTTTATAATATATTAGTATAGAAGTATTAAGTATTATTATTATTTGTTTCTCTTTCACGGATATTTCCCTAATACGTTAGGAAAATACGACCATCACAGTGACAGTAAGGATTGCGTTCTATTATACTGCGAAAACTTCAATTTGAGTTTAAACAATTTGTGTAAATGTATATATATTTTTACTTTAACCATGAGACGTAGCGTAATAATTATAAAAAAATAATAATTTAAACAAAAAGCGGAGAATTGTTGTAAGTGTTATTATAAGAAATGTTATTATCTACAAGATGTCTCATTTTTTACAGGTTATGATGTGCGATAAAATTGAATTACTGGCCAAATGTCTCGAAGTCCACGAGTTCAGTAAATGCGGCAATGACACAGCCAAGTTTTACATTGATTTTTATGCCTACCAGTTAGAAGACTGCAGAAATCATACTAAAGCAGTGGTGAGTAGGTGTTCTATATATATTACACTAGCTTTTGCCCACAGCGTTGCTCGCGTAAAACTAGGTCAAAATAAAAAAATGCCTATCTTACTCGGTGATACTTGCAGATGTGATTAAGAGCATGTCTAGGGGTAAGTCTCCGGAACACTATGGATTGAGTATAGAACACCTCCGGCACGCGGGACCTCATATTATCTATCGTATATTAGCCATCTTGTACACTCTCTGTGTACGGCAATCCTTTTTACCAATTTAGTTGAAGGATACAATTGTCGTGCCAGTTCTTAAAAGTAAACCAATATATTTGGGGACAATTATACGAAAGTTTCTTGACAGTCTGATTGAGCGTTAATTGCTTAGGTAAGTATGTGAAAATTAACGATGCACAGTTCGGTATTCGAACCGGACTATCAACTGAAAGCTCTATATTGACGCTCAAACAGACTGTCAAGTACTACACGGACCGGAAGAAATCTGTGTATGCGATCTTTCTTGATCTCTCCAAGGCATTTCACTTAGTCTGTTATGACAAGCTTTGGCCTAAATTAGCAAGTCTGGATGTCCCTAATTAGTTCATTGGTACATTACAATTTTGGTACGCTAATCAGAAAAACTATGGTAAATGGGCAGGCAAGTTTTCAGCCGGCAAGTTAAGCCGTTGGCTGGCTTCCCGGCTGCCATGAACATCTATGGCAGTCATTATTGGGAAGTCAGTGCCCTCTAATATCCTGACACTGGTCTAGCCTTAGGGTATCGTTAGCCTTCGGGTTGCGGAGGTCAGGTGACAGCCGCTCCGTGTAAAAACTGATATCCAGTCAAATCCGGTTAGACCAGAAAAGCCGACCCCAAGTGACTTGGGAATAATAAAGGCTAGGAGAGAAGAATAATATTTTATAATTTTTATTGCTTTATTATTTTTATTTTTTATTTTGATTATTTGTTATAATGTACTATGAATTTGTAAATTATGCAAATTTAAAATAAAGTTTTATTATAATTATATTTAATATTATTAAATTTTACATTTCAGGGTGGTAGTGCGTCGGAGCCGACTCCTGTGACATTTTTAGTGTCAACCATTGTTACTGTAATGTTTCTTTTACGATAGTCATTTATTTTTCCTTTATTTGCCTTTAAAAACAGATTTTATTATAATACAATATTATATAAAATGTTATTGATTGATAATAAATAAAACTGTTGGACAAATTACATAATATTTAGTGGTTTATAATGATTATTTTGTTAAGATTTAATTGTAATTTATTTTATGAATGTATTATTTTTCTGTACTTTTTGTATTTTGTAGACAATAATGATTAAATAATAATTTTCCTAATAGAACCTTTATACCGCTATAGTACCTTTTGTACCGCTGCGTGTAGATATTTCTTATTAACTATGAAATTACTGTTTTATATGCAAACTAATAGTTTCCCCGCGGTTTCACCCGCGTAAGTCCCGTTCCCGTGTGAATATCGGGTTTCACCCCTTTCACTCCCTTCGGGGTAGAATTTCCAAAAATCCTCTCTTAGTGCTCCCCTACACTCTCCAAGGAACATACATGCCAAATTTCAGCTTCTTGCGTTCAGTAGTTTCGGCTGTGCGTTGTCTGTCAGTCACTCGGTAACGGAAGAGTTTTATATGTATATATAGATTATCTTGCTTTATAAGTATGATACCAAATTTTATTTAATTCACTGATAGTTAAACTAAGACTTATTTGACAACTGGCAAGCTCGAGAGCGTTCTTTTAATCCTAATTATTTCCGTAGTTATGTTTTCTGCTAGAGCAAAGCTTAAGTTAAAAAATGGCTCTTTGAATAGATTTCAATTGTATGTTATCTATATTTGGCTCTTTTGGAAGGTTGCCGGTCACTGGCTTGGATAAATGTAGCTCTTTTTTCTTTTTTTTTACCTGGGTTTATGCATTGATGCGTACTCCTCCGCGGGGGCGTGCGGAGGGGTTATGCCGGACTCACCGGGGTAATGGACCGCCTGGTAATACCGACTAAACCTACCACGTTGTTCCTCCACAAAACCGTGCCGCCTCTAGAGCGGGAAGAGCAAGTTTTTCACCTCGAGCTCGCGTTTCCAGGCGCCAACGGTAGAGCAACCGATCCGGTGAGGACGCTCGCAGCCTCAAACGAGATCGTGCGGTATCCTCTAATCAACCTGATGGCCATGGTGCGCTATAGCACAAGAAGCGCTGACATTTTACGGTATTAATGTATATATGTATATTAATGTAGGTCTAAATTAATGTACATATTTTATGTATAGATTTTGAAACCACATGGTCCACATGAATCTATTACTGTTCTAAATATGAATAATGTATGGATTTTACCGCACATTAACTAAAGGACAAAATAACATATAATATTATTATAAATGGTCATTGGGTACTTTAAGGAAATAATTTATTGTATGCTTAGATATCGAACAAACAATTATGTTAGTCAGTGGGTGTCGTGGTGTCAAGCAGAAGCTTGAGTAGTGCAGTGTAGTAATTATGTTGCAGAAAATATTAATGGTTCTTGTTGCCGCCACAGTATTGGCATCAGGTTAGTGATCATTTTCTTTGTTTTTCGAAGAAGACTGTTCCGAAGTTCGTGTGGCTGTAGAAGATTTCTTTGACAACAAACCCAATAACCAAACCTCCGCCAATCGAACCCATGATCTCATATCATGATATTATTGATTTGTATACCGACCTCATGACTAAAAATGATTTTAATCAACATTTCCCGGTCATCTACATTTAATTTGTGCTCATTAGAGCCATTATGTTATTTTTCCTGTAATGGCATCTCAACCTAAACTTATACTAATAATTTTGTTGTTCGTTTCAAACACTTCAGAAATGGTCAAAATAATGTAATTTTCTATCAAAAGTCGAAAGCAGAAATTACTGAAGATAAGAGCTAAAGCCTTTTCCTATGACCCACTCGAAGTAAAGCGATTTGGCTTCTTTCAGCTTAAAATAAAGATAATGTATGGAATAAATAGCAATAGTAACACAACGCAGGATTAGTTTCACAGCTACTTCTGTCTATCTAAACGATTGTTTAAGTAAGTAGCTGTGACAGACAGATGACTATGCCGCATCATAATGATCCATTTTTACCATTTTGGTACAACGCCCTAAAAAAGAAAAGAAGGGGAGAAGAAGGTGCATACTAAAGGAAGAAAGGGTAGAACAAGCTTTAAGTCTTACTTTAGAAATTGCTTTTGTGACTGGATTCTATATGATCATGTATTTTCTATTATTTTCAATTGTTATTCTGTCGTCAAAATTGTCAAAAGTGCTTCCAATTTTACTTTCCAGGTCCATCTAAAAAGGTCCCTCCTGAAGTCGCATATGTAAGTATAATATATTTTGAGAGAGGCCCGCTTGAAGGTAAACAGTCACCGTAGCTATGATTGCTTGGGTGCACACCTGCCGATCCTAAAGAACATATCTAAAATATTATGGTTTTTAGGAAACTTCAGAAGTTTTATAAAAGAGAATCATTGTCATAATGCTAAGATACAAGCTGGCTCATTCGTACTTTTACCAAATAATTGACAACGGCTAAGGGACTACTCACACTTATTCAGCTCCATTCGCGTTTTGCTGAACGATTTTAGTCACACTTATACAGTTTTGCTTCTATCAGTCATTTACAGCGTCGTAAGAATGAAAAAAGCTGTCATAGCATGTTATTACCGCTGAAACGCTTCTATCTACTGCGTACGGCGCTGAATATGCTGCGAAGACGGTAATAAGAATATTTTGCACTAGCAATTTAAGTTTCTTTTCGTCCATAATTTTATTTCGTAAACATATAATAATTACTTAAAACACGTCCAAACTCTCTCATTCCTTGCGTGAATTATGGTTACGTAATAATAAATCAAATTTACACAGGAACTATGAAGGTCGTAACTTGTCGACAAGGAGTTGGTAACCATCCGTGTACAGCGCTGTTCTCCCGCTTTCGGCGCTGAACGCGGATGTCCTCGTCGACAAGTTGCGACCGCCGCAACAGCGCTGAACGCAGCAGAACAGTGCTGAACTCTATCTAAAGCATTCACATGATAAAAACACATTTGTCCTCATTTTATGCTTATTTGCCGTGAAAGCTGAATAGATGCGGAAAGCTGAACGGATGCGTACGTGTCTTCATACAAAATAATTGTTTTCGGACAAAAGCTGAACAGAGCTGAATAAGTATGAGTAGTCCCTAAATCACCTATTCATAAAATTTGTAGTATGGCTTATGTATCTAAACTAATATTATAAAGAGGAAACATTTGTGTTTTTGTATGTATGTTTGTAATGTTTTCACACAAAAACTACTGGACCGATTTCAAAAATTCTTTCACCATTAGAAAGCTGTATCTTCACGGAGTGACATAGGATTTACTACATTTAAAAATAAATAGGGATCCTTAATAAAAATGCAATAATATAACCCAATGTGTGAAAAAATTAGTCATAAAAAATCTGTCATCGCGTGCGCTGCGGAAACTATTGATGATAGAACAAAAAAATGTTCTACAGTATTATATAACGTATCAATATCTACAAAAAAGTCCGCGATACCATATGTATTTTTTTAATATATAGCTAACTACACCTATATAGGTGTAGTTAGAATTATTAATTTCTTTAGTTGTAGTTTTATATATTAAAATTAGATAACAAATTAAAAGTAGGTATTGGGTAATAAATTAAAGTCCACGCGGACGAAGTCGCGGGCAGCAGCTAGTACTTAAATATTTTGATACATTTTCTTTACTGCCGAATGTTTATAAATTATTGTTTCGAGATCTACGTCTGCCAACTAACTGTTTTGCAGTTTTGCGGAAGTATTCATTATTGTACATTTGTTGAGTTTTACCGTGAAAAGACACCTTTTCACTTCCCTATCTCCTGTACCTCTAATCATCCAGTACAAAACGTTCACAAAACCCACATATTACGCAAACAACCTGAACATTCACCAACACTCGTCCCTTAAATGTTAAAATTTTAAGAAATTGTATGTTGTTTGCAATTTTTTTTTTTTTTTTGTACATTTGTTTGCAATTAATCTATGCTACCTAATTATAAATTATAAGTAGTAATGTGCTTTTTCCTCTATTAATTTATGTATGTATTTTAAAATTTTCTAAGCGTTTTCTACGACTGATTAATTTAAATAATAATGTTCAGTAAAGTGGGGACCTGGTGACCAGTAACACAGGTCTTAAAATACCTATCACAGGCACCAGTCTCTCGCAAAACATTGTGTAAAATCCTTGTATTATGAAATTTGTATGTACCTTTTTTGTGAAGAGAAAATAAATCAATTATTATTATTATATTTTATTTCTTTGTTGAAGCCAGCACAAGCCTCCTGTTTAGCTTAAAACTCATCTCGAATTCGATTGTCACCTCGCCAGTACTCATAGTATGTATCTTATGTGGGGGCCAGTCAGTGCAGACCGGCGACACTTCGACCCAGTGGGATCTTTTGTGTCGACACTCTCCCAATAACGACTGCCATAGATGTTCATGGCAGCCGGGACCGACGGCTTAACGTGCTCTCCGAGGCACGGAGCAAGCGATAATTATCAATCAATACGCACATAATTTCGAAAAGTTATATAACTTCCGATAGTCAGAGGTGCGCGTACCCATAGTAACTAACTGTAGCAAATCTTTTAATATAACAGCCGATTCTAATGTATGTAGTGGGATTTAACATAATTGCATAATATTGTTTTACGCTTACGAAAACGTTATTAAAATTATTCCACAGCTAAACAGGCAAATTACAGTAAAAGTATAATAACTAGCGTATGTATACAATTCAGTCGAAATTCCATATACCTACTCGACAATTTTTTTCATCAATTTCTCAATAGAAACCTTGATAGCTGCAAAAGTTATAAAACCTGGCACAGCTATGATAAATTTTATTTATATATTGTCAATACCCTTACGCCATCACATATTTTTAGCATAGCGGGTTATATGGGGGCTATTGCTGCATCAGCAGAGACACTCGAACGGCGGAAATACCAAAACCTCGTTGGTGATTTGAGCCGATTGGTATCGAAACCCTGGAGTCATAGGATCCAAGTGCTAAATCTGTTTACATATATTTATCTAAGCAACTGATCGACGGCGGCTCGTACGACTCGATGGCTGGCATTTTCTTTGCGCAAAGAATTGACATTGTTATTCAACGTGGCAAATGCTGCCAGTCTTCTGGGCACGTTGCCAATAGGCAGTGATGCGGAGGAATACTAAGCAGCTTTTTTGCTTAGTTTATATTGGTGAACATACATATATTTTTCAAATAGACTTTGTAAATAGATTTCTGTTTGACGTGTACAGGATTAGTTGAAAAGTATATAAGTAAAGAAAAATACATTACAGTTTACATCGCCCGAAACATGACATTCAATACCAATTTTAAAGACGATTTAACCCTATTAACGTTAGTCATTGGTGGCTTTTATAGTTTTCCTGTTTACAACAATCGATACATTTTAGCTAAGCCAAACATCCATTAAAGCGCGTAAATATCCTTTTATATTAAGTAACTACTTTTCCGTCGTAGCTAATACTACGGGAATGCATACCGGATTAAAAGTTATTTTATGAGTTATTCGTAAGGTTCTCAGTCCGAGTGCTACATTCTATCTAAATCCGTTTTCGAGAAATTAAGTAATAACTATAGAAACACCTCTAACACACATATATTATACATAACTACATATATTTTACGCGTTCAAAAATACCGTATCTATACCTACTAATATTATAAAGCTAAAGAGTTTGTTTGTTTGTATGGTTGAACGCGGTAATCTCAGGAATTACTGGTCCAAATTGAAAAATTCTTTTATTATTGGATAGCTCATTTAGCGAGGAAGGCTATAGGCTATATAACATCACGCGACAACCCACGGGGCCGGCGCAGTAATCATAGACGCGGGTGAAACCGCGGGCACATCTAGTGTTATAATAATATTCTAAATTCTTTAAATTGTGTTTGAATTAAAAAACATACAAAGTTGCTGTTTTTAATTATATTACACATTTTTCAATTGTATAATAAGATTTAAATAATTAAAAATGATTTACTGTTTATAATTTTACATATAATTATGATTTCTTACATTTGTAGGCCCGCAAGGAAATACGAAAATGCTTTGCTGAAGTATTAACTGACATTGGCGAAAACCGGTAAGTATCTAGGTGCTCGATTGTATTAGAGCCTTAGACATGAAATAAGGGATTTATACAGAAAAGTTAACAAAAAAAATAATTATGAAATTATATATTTAATCAGTCAAAGTATTTTATTATTATCTATGCACTTTTGCCATTTTATACGTAGTTCATTGATTTCAATCCTAGAAAAATTGAGGGAGCGGGCATTGATAAAATCTTTGAAAGCTGTTTGGAAATTCCTAAAAAAGTGATAATCTGTTGGAGTAAGGTCAGGGCAAATGGTGAGTGTCTGAGTCATTAGTAGTCCTCTAATTTAGCGACCGTCTGTCGTTAAGTATGGTGTCTAGCGTTGTCCTAAAGTAGCAGTGCGCTACAGTAATTGGGTTCAGTCGCAGAATGTCAACTTCGCATGATGTCTACAGGCGCAAATGACCCTTTCTCAGAATGTCCCTTTCATAAAATGTCTCCTTCGCAGAATGTCTCCTTCGCAGAATGTCCCCTTTGCAAAATGTCCCTTGTATCCAATTCCTTGGTATCCGTAAAAACCGGTGAAGTACAAAGCCGATTCGCGTACAAAGGGTTACATTGTATAGGTTTTTTTAGATACGCAGTTAGAAATGCAAAGATTTTATTAACTGCCTTTATTGAATGGCTTCTACTTTATTTATAATTATAAAATAAAGTATGAGCCATTCACTTTCAAATGTACAAAATAATTGTTATTCTCTTTTATTCTAGAAAATGTAAGAATATAGAAGACTTCAAAAGAATAACACAACAATACATTAAAGTGGAAAGAAATAAAAATAATGCAACAGTCAGCCTGAACCAGAAGTACGTCGACATATTACTGTTCACGCTTGGTCACCCTCATGTTAAAGGTAAACTTATACACGGTGCTTATACTACATAAACCTGACCTTTGACAGAGGCTCACATACGGGCCGCTACATCTGTACCGTGTACTTGTTACTGGCTCGGATACGAGCCACCAAGTGCGCGCCACTTTTAACCTTATTTTACTAACCTTAATGCAGAAAACTGATTGTTTTAGCTACGAATGGATTTGTTTTGGGTAAAGGAGATACTACAAGGTATTACGAAAATATAATAATACGATAGGTTTGTATGTACCTACATTGAATATTTAAGACATTAGGTATTAAAAGCGTTTACGCTTTTTTTAATCGAAAAAACCGTTGGACTGCCACGCAGAGGTCTCGGATTCGATCCTTGGGATCGCGCATATCTGACTTTTCGAAGTTATGTGCGTATTATATAGTTAAATATCGCTCACTTTAAGGATGAAGGAAAATACCCTGAGGAAACAGGCATATCTGAGAGATCTCTATTATTTTCTCGTAGATATGTGAAGTCTGCCAAGCCGCACTAGGCTAGCGTAGTGGACTATACCCTAACCCTGAGACTGACTCACACTGAGAAGAGGCCCGTGCCCAGCAGTGGAACAGTTTAATACAGGGCTGATATTATTATACGCTTTGTGGCTTATGCCGGGCAGCAACGTTGCAAATTGCAACTGTCATATGTTGAGGTTTTTAAGTGTAAATAAATTATTTAAGGCGAGAAGTTTTGATTATATAGTAAAAAGGGGCAGCCATACTATTCTGCTAAAAACTTAACTCGAGCTCAATTGCCGCCTTGCCAGTAATGATGATAATGTCCTCCAGACCGAATTTCGGTTATGGCGGCTAATCTTAACGGAGACTAGCCAACTGCGCAGAAAATATTATAGTGCGCAAGTATGTGCACAAACATAACTACACTCTCTGTTCCCTAACTCTCATGATTTGATGGGACAGTAATCTGACACGACTAGGGCTAGAGAGAGATCAGGCGCAGGACCAACGGCTTTACGTGCTTTACGAGGCGGGGTGTCTAACGCCGCTAACTTCCTAACACCGAGCTGCTACAGAGATTTCTTAACAGAAGAACATTGGCCTTGCCATAGTGAGATTTAGCAGAACTGCATAGCATTTCTCACATTGAGCAGACGTCACATCGGAATTAAGGTTCAGCCACATCTCAACCGCGCGATCGTACCGTTTCGTTAGTCGGTATGGTATCCATTTAGATACAAGATTTTGAAATATGTGCGTGGTTTGATATATTCGTTTAAAGTAATATAAATAAGAGGAAAAATTATTGTGATAATACACTAGTATAGTCACAATTATTTTTCCTCACGAGGGCAAAACCGCGAATTTCCATAGACGTTCCATATCCTGCGTGTTCCCAGACTTGCTTGCAGGAGGGCTTTACCTCCGATGACGGGGCTGCAACATTATAACTTGCAATTGGAACACTAAAACTTACTACTGTGTTTTCTGCACAACAGTAGCTAAGTAGACGAGGCAACTACTTTCATCGACATTTTACCAATATAAAATATCGTTTACCAAAGATTTTGAATGGATAAATTATTACACCTTTCTATTTATACCAACTAACATTCCTTGTTACAGATTTTCTTCAAAATTTTACTTGTATCAATACGACAAGCTGCGTAAATAAGGAGATGGGTATAGATGCTAGTTCAATAAAAAACTCAAGTACAAGTGACGGTGTAGACCAGCCGAAAAAAATTAATTTAGTTGGCTTATTATTTGACCCAACAGCAGAACCGAAATACGATGTAAGTATAGTGAGAACCATATTAATATTCTGTAGAGACACCATGGCTTTGTAGCGTACACACTGCTACACATCAAGTTAGATACTCTATATACGCATAACTACGTTACATACAAAACAGAGAACTGTCAGAAAGGGACAGTGCATCGTGGTGTCGATGTAATGGTCAAGATAAGAGCATAACAAAAATATAACGCACTCTCTCGCACGATTCGCGGCGTTCAACTTCTAATAGTTCAAAGTCCAAACAGTCTAGGTTGATATACCGCTGTGTGTACAATTCAATAGCAACCTTATTTAGGATATTATTATTGTTATAACCTATTGAGTCGCAGCGGCATACAGGTGGCCAAACACAATAGATTTTTATTAATGTCTAGTATTCTAAGACTTCTCAGAGTAAGCAACGACACATACACTTTGAAATCACACATTTTTAACAATAATACGAGTGACTGCATCAATATAAATGTATAATTGCGTCTCTATATTGTTGGAGTCGAAATACAATCGCGTATTTTAGCATTATCGATAGTCCCTTAAGTATAAGCTGTACGAAGACCGCGAAGACACCGGCTCACGAGCTACTACATTGTAAAAGTGTTAACAACCAAGAGGCGAAGCTTTTGAACAATATAGAAACGATTAAAGAAATAGTACGCAGTACCGGTACCCTACTATCTCCCTGAGGAGTATGAGTAACCAAACAACTCTTTGCGTCGGTCACTTACGCACAATGGCGTTAAGCGAGTTTAAGTGCAGTAAAACAATGACATGTCCAACTAATTACATAATTAACTCACAGTCCCGCGATGAACAAAAGCGTGTTTGTATCGCTGTTAAAAGTCGTTGTGTTTAGCCGCCTTTCATAGTTTTTTTAGGGTATTTATATATATCACGCCAGTTTTACTCGTATCTCCAAAGGATATTTCACTTCTACGTGGATGGTGTTTAAATTTTTGTCATATTAATTTGTTATTGCGTAATCTCAAAATTACAGTCATATTAAAGAAAAATGACATGTCGTCACTGTTATTTAGTCAGAAAAGGGCAAGACGACATGCAATTAATATTGCCTATAACTTTGCCTTATCGTTTTGAACCAGGCCATAAATGTTTCAAATATTGTATTTACAGCAGTGGGAATGTGATAAATCCAAGTCACTGAAAGAGTGTTTGGTTGAGGAATCGCTACGTGATTGCAGCAACAATACTATCACGTTCTTTGTGGACGTTTTTGATCACTCGTTATCACATTGTAAAAAAAATATTCAGCCTACGCCTACGGTGAGTATTCCATACAAGTGTGCTCGCTCCTTGACCAATTTTCAACATTGATTATTATTTTACAGAACGCTCCAGGATTTTATCGGTAATGTTACGTCTTATTTCCAACGGCAAGAAACATACTACTATAAGTAGATAATTTAACAGTTGTGGTAATTGCATGTTTTATAATAGATATTTAACAAAAGTACCCATGTAATTACTCTGTTTTATATTTATTTTTAATACGATTTATAGGATGCAATTTTTCATAGACTATCTAATTTCTAAATAATCTCGAGTGCAACGTAAGAAGCGAGCCTGTGAAGTAAGGTTGAGGTATGCAAGTTGGAATGTATGTAGGTACGATGTCTGGAAGAGCTAGAGAGTTAGCAGATGTTTTGAGAAGAAGACGCATAAATGTGACATGTCTGCAGGAAACAAGATGGAAAGGTACGAAAGCTAGAGAGATTGGAGAAGGATACAATTTTATTATTGTGGAAGTGATGGGAATAGAAATGGCGTGGGAGTTGTGTAAGACGAAAATCTGAAAGATGGCGTGACAAGTGTAAATAGAATTAATGACAGATTGATTGTTGTGAAAATGATGTGGCACGATATTATTCTGAATGTGATAAGTATGTATGCGCCTCAGGTAGGATGTGATGATCGCGAGAAAGAGAAGTTTTGGATAGATTTCGATAGCGTGATGACGGACATACCGGAGCATGAGGAGATATTTGTGGGAGGAGACTATAATGGGCATGTGGGACGAACGAGTGGAGAGTATGGAAGAGAACATGGAGGCTGGGGATTCAGCAGCCGGAATAGCGAGGGAGAAGTAATTCTCCAAGCTGCTGCTGCTTTTGACCAAGCAGTTGAAAATACCTGGTTTAAAAAAAAAGTGCAACACCTAGTTACCTATCACAGTGGCCACCATATGACCCAGATTGATTATTTTTTGCTTAGGCGTAATCGGCTCAACTGGGTCAAAGACTGTAAAGTGGTGCCAGGACTTCTCCTGGCACCACTTTACAGTCTTTGACCCAGTATAAGTGTACATACTTAACCTCACAGCACAGGCTCCTGGTAGTCGAACTAAAGATTCAGCTGAGCTCAGGAAGATCCAAGGAGCAACTGCCTCCAAAAATAAGATGGCATATGCTAGAGAAGAATGAATGTGCAGTAAAATTCAGAGATAGAGTGGTAGATAAAATGATGGAAATGGGCAATATGAAAGATTACATCGTAAATGAGTGTTGGCAAGAGATGAGTAAATGCAATAAGTGTGTGGCAAAGGATGTTTTAGGCGAATCGAAAGGGAAACGTATGAAAGATAAGGATACGTGGTGGTGGACAAAAGAAGTACAGAGTGCGCTCAAGGAAAAGAAAGCGAGGTTTAAAGAATGGCAGCTGATGAAAAGAGGCAATGACGCTTTGCAAGGAAGTAAGAAGAGGGAATATGAGGAATGTAAGAAAAGAGCCAAAAAGACCGTTGCCATAGCTAGAGCTAAAGCCCTGAATAAATTACACGGGTTACTAGAAAAACTCGAGGGCCATAAATACTTATACCGTATGGCTAAGGCTAGAGAGAGAAAGGCGAGGGATTTAGCCCATATCAAGTGCATGAAAGTCGAAGCAGGAGTGATTCTTACGGATGATAATAGGATAAAAGAAAGGTGGAGGACATACTTTGAAAAATTAATGAATGAAGAGAACGATTGGAGCGAAAATCTTGAGAACGAGGTGAAAAATATTGGGTTAGTGAATGAAATAAGTAAGGATGAGGTGAAAACGGCTGGCAGTGGGAAGAAGAATGGGAAGGCGTTAGGACCAGATGGAATACCAGTAGAAGCATGGAAGGCGTTAGGAGAGGATAGATGGGTGTGGCTGACTTTATTCTTCAATAAGTTGTTGCATGAGGAGACAATACCCGAGGAATGGTGCAGAAGTTACCTGGTGCCCATTTTTAAAAATAAGGGTCATATCCAAGAGTGCAACAATTATCGGGGAATAAAGTTAATGCCTCATAGTATGACAGTATGGAAAAAAGTTATTGAGCGACGCCTGTGAGACGAGAGTGAGATCTCACGTAACCAATTCGGTTTTATGCCTGGTCGAGGTACGGTGGATGCCATTTTTGCACTTCGCCAATTATGTGAAAAATACAGGGAGGCGCATAAAAATTTGCATATGGTATTCGTCGACCTTGAGAAGGCATATGACCGGGTGCCGCGTGAGGTCTTATGGTGGGCCCTTAAGAAGAAAGGAGTGCCTGAAAAGTACCTGAAGTTGATTCAAGCCATGTACGCTGAATGCCGTACACGAGTCCGGTCCGCAGCTGGTATCACAGCCAGATTCGATGTAGCGGTAGGCTTGCACCAAGGGTCGGCTCTTAGCCCATACCTCTTCCTGTTAATTATGGATGCTATAACATCGAACATACAGGAAGAGGCACCCTGGTGCATGCTATTTGCCGATGACATCGTTTTGTTAGCAGAGAATGGACAAGAGGTGCAGAGTAAGCTGGAGGAGTGGCAGCAGAGACTGGAGAATGTAGGCCTTAGAATAAGCAGAACCAAAACGGAATACATGTTCTGTTACTTTGGCGGTCTCTCCAGTCCTATACCGGTTACACTCGGTGGTATACCTCTACCAGTATGCTCCGACTTTCGCTACCTCGGTTCACTCCTGCAAGATGACGGCGAAATTGTTCAGGATGTAAGGCAACGAATCAACACAGGATGGATGAAATGGCGACAGATCTCGGGCACAATATGCGATCCTAAACTGCCTTTGAAATTAAAGGGTCGCATGTATAAGGCGGTGATAAGGCCTGTCGTACTGTATGGAGCTGAGTGTTGGGCTACTAAGAAGATGGATGAGAAACGATTGCATGTAGCAGAGATGAGAATGTTACGATGGATGTGTGGAGTGACGAGAATGGACAGAATTAGGAACGAATACGTAAGAGGTAGTCTGAAAGTGGTGCCCATAGATGAGAAACTGAAAGGAAATCGTTTGGCTTGGTATGGACATGTTATGCGAAGAGATGATACGTATGTAGGTAAGCAAGTGATGGATATGAGGGTAGAGGGACGAAAAGAGAGAGGAAGGCCAAGGAAAAGATGGATGGACTGTGTGAGGATGGATATGAAAGGAAAAGGGGTAAATGATCAGATGACGGGTGACAGAGAAGTATGGAAGCGAAGGACATACTGCGCCGACCCCAAATAAATTGGGACCAGGGCAAGAGAATGATGATCTAATTTTGCCCATAAGTTTTAAAGAGAACCAGATATCGCTATACACATGTCTTTAATATCTAATAATAAAATAATAATATGTATAAGAGTAAAAAGTTTTATCACGATCGACGCCACTAAGTTCAAGGCCTCTCATGCGAATATACAACAAACTTACAAGAAGTTCGCATTGCAAAATCCTTTTTATTCGCCAATAATAATCGGCAACTGGCGAAGCATATAGTGCGAGAGCTTAGGCTTGAGCTCGAACGATTACGCTTTGCATTTGGATACCATTCGCACAAGCTCGTAAGCAAATTTAATTTTATAATTCATCATCTAGAAATAGCGTCACCGAATACTTATAAATGATTGACATCTATTGATGAGATCGATAGCTTTTGATCCACCCTTAGTTATTATGTAAAATTTATAGCTTGCGATGTATCAATAAATATCGCTGTGGTGTAATATTATACATAGGTTAACTCGGCAGTAGAATATAACAATTATTAGCTAAAACCTATTTTAAACGATCCACGTTCATCGACGACATGGATCGCTTTCGGTCAAATAGATGTGCTATCACATTAACTCTACTTAGTTATGTTAAGTTTTCGGCTTGCGATGTAATAATTAATCTCTTTCTGGTATATTTACATCTTCAGCATATTTCGATCTTGATTAAAATGTTTTATAATAATTGCAATGTTTTACGTTTCAGGGAGGACGTGCCTCGGAGCTGATTCCTGCATCATTTTTAATAACACTTATTCTTTTTGTAAAGTTCTTATTATGATAAATAATTAGATGGAGATTGAGATAATCCTATTATGTTTATTTTTATATTTTAATATATTATTTACTTGATAAACGACTTGTGGATTGTAAATTATACATCTTCTGCCATTATAGCAATGTAATATGAATAGGGGAAGATCTAGACGGATGTTCTCCAATTAGGGACCTTGGCATCGTCATTGCATACACAAGAATGAGACAGTGCGTTACAGTTTTATCTCTTTCTAGAACATGCAATGTTAATTTCTAAGCAATGGTGGTAAAGCCTCAGATCAAATATATTTTGGAAGATCAGCAACAATTTTAGGCGTACCTATCTAGTTTCAAGAATGTTATAAGGGTGAATAAACAATATAAATATGTTAGTATTATAGCAAATGGAATTTTGTAGACCCTGCGTATCACCCAAGCAACTGTCCTGAGTTTAAAATACTATACAGTGCTTAATAACGATACTGTGTCGTGTATTTATAAGCATATAGCAAATGATTGTATGGAAAAAACAGAGCTTTTTAATCGTTCCTCTCTTGCGAACATAGGTTGTATTTTAATTGAAAAGAAGAAGTACAGTTACTTACATAACCTAAACTACTTTTACGCAAGCGAAGACGCGAGCAAAAGCTAGATTTTTAACAAAGAACACCCAGCCTCAGAAAACCTATGGATCGCACAAATTTTTATCCCGTATGGAGATCGAACCCACAACACTCGGCACAATGGCAATGGCGAGTGACCACTTGAACCGCTACACCACCCGTGCAGTTATTTATTGTTAGTTAAGTTTCTTTTAGAAATAACTTGTAATTTCTGGCATTTACCACATACATACGTTTTAGTATATGACTCCTCACTGTACGGGGTTTATATGTAAATAGGTAAATCAACTCAATATCTAACAAAATAAAATAATATTTCTTATGGAAATCCGTAGTCTCTTCCTACCCCTCTGGGAAACAGGCGTGAATCTATGTATATCTAACAAAAGTACACAGTAGTTTTATCATGTTACCAATTATTATTTATATGCCACATGTACTGCCTTATATTCTATTATATATTAGGTATATTATATTCTATTCTTAAAATCTTTGTATTACTTGAAACTACCTACAAATTATCCAAAATATTTCGAAAACTTACAAGGCAACTTACGGTTGGTGGAAAATATGTTATATGTTATTCTCACAGATTATTGCATTAATGGTCACAATATTAAAGAATACCGTGTGAAGAATAGAATTCAATTAAAATGTGAAAACCGGATCAAGAATAATTATCTTAGAGAAAATAATATTTTCCCTACGTCAGAGATAGTTGCGAGGAAGTTATTAAGTTATATTTTCTACGTCTTTAACGACAGCGTGGAGTAAGCTAAGGGACTGTTCCTATATTACGTGACCCATTTTTTACAATTTATCACGTAGTATGAGTACGTTCCCTAAAGTGTTAAACATACATAGAGATGCCTTACCAACATCTCATACAGCAATGTTAACGCATGAGCGTGAGCGGGTCGGCACATCGTGATGTCTAAGTGTCGCGCATGCAATGATCATGGTTTAAAATTGGTGCTAAGGCTTCAGATCCTTGTATACACACTGGTAATTGAACCATGTTGTTATACCTAGGTATATTATTCAAACATGCAACAGGTATGTAACTAACGTAATAATGCTGTAATGGGGAAAATATTTTAACAATTATTTAACTTAGATATTGTTCTAATATATTACCTACACTAATTACGAGGCAAAACTATGCATTTAGCTACCTTATTAAATATGATGCATATTGCGGTAAACCGCTAAACTGCGTCAAATGCTAATACTAATAATTAAGGTATCTATACTAAACATTTATTATAAACTACTCATCAAATCGTTAAGGAAAAGTTATATTGTATCCCCACAATATAACTTTTACATACAAACTTTCAAACAATTACAGATAGGTAAATGAAAACTGTTTATTTTCATAAGGATACTAGTAAAACAAATAAGAATAATATATAAAAGTAGAATAAGTATTGCCATTCAACGTGGCAATGTTGCCAGTCTTCTGGGCACGTTGCCAATTGACGACGACGCGGAGGAATTTTATGACGCTTTTTAATTTTGAGGTTTTATTTTTCTCTTTAGTTTATATTTCTTGTAATTAATTTGAGTATATATTTTGTTAATTATTTAATTATATCATAAATAAATCGTGATTACTTGTAAAATAAACAAACATTTTAAATTAAATTATGTTATTAATGGAGTTGGTGTCAGCCAAGGTAGATTTGTAACTGCTTTTTTAAACATGAGATGTCTTACTTTAAGCATAGCAAAACATTGGCATGCACAATTACAGACAGACGCAGCACGCGGCGCAGGCGGCTGACACCGACTCCAAAAATAACAATAATTTAATTATTCACAAGAATACGCAATTATTTTGTAACATTGTAGTGTATTTTTTGTTTTAGAATATTCTTTTCTGAAATCCGTTTCCTTTTTTGTTAAAATTTTTGTTTATTTCTCGGGTTTTTCGTGAATCTGAAGTTCGATTACTGATTTTATTTGTCTGAATATAGAAATAATTTTGTTATTAGCTTTTTTGTGTATACCTTGTTGAGTTTAACAGTTGCATATAAGGCTATACTATTAAATGCTATCAAAAACCAACTTGGAATTGTGTAAACAATACATATACATACATGTGATACATGTGATACATGTGATACATGTGATACATGTGATACATGTGATACATGTGATACATGTGAAACATGTGATACATGTGATTGTAGCAATCACGGCAGATTAGCTGTCATTTATTAAAGAATTCCGTTGTATAAAACCGAAGATCTTTATCAAAACATCACTAAGTTAGAATGGGGTTACCTCGAACCACTACGAGGGGCTTCCAAACCATCCTACACAGTTGTTTATTTTGTTGTTGCCAAAAGTTGGAACAACATCAATGTAGCCGAAGTCAACCAAATACGCATTATTAAAGATAACTCGCAAACTAATGGTCAGATATTAATCAAAATTATATAGGACCAAATGGAAAGCACCAAATTTCGAGTAGAATCATCAAAATCGGTTCACCTATAAAAAAAACATACAGTCGAATTGAGAACCTCCTCCTTTTTCTGAAGTCGGTTAACAAAATATAGTAAACTATACACATACGAGTATATCTAGATTTTGTGTATAAATTTCTATACCTTGGGAACAGTGCTTTTTAGCGGATGAAAGGTAGCCCATGTCTTATTATGTACCCCTGACAACGTTTAAGGGACTTTTAAAAGATTGCCACCAGACACCTTTCTGAACTAACCATGTCAATGTTTACACCTGCGCGCTGCGCTAAGATCCTCATGGTTGACACCTATATATTATGTATATGTTATACATCTTTATTTATGTCCCCCGTGGTACAGGATTTATTCCAACTAACGCACTAGGAATAAATACTGTACCGCGGGGGGCTTTACAAACATTTAAACGACAGACACAAAGAACATCCAGACTCGGCACAACCATTTGTGGATCATATAATTCCGTGCAGTAATTGCCATGTATAAGAATAAAGACGGACACTCCATGCGCGCCGTTGTCATACTCATTTCATTCCGATACCTGTAGGTCTTTCCTGACCGTCCCTGACTCATTGCTCATTCATAATAGTCGCATCCGTCAATAAATTTTAACTAGTGGGTTGTCTATGTTAGAGATACCTCCAACATAGGATTTACCGAACACAAATATTTGGTCGAATATTGGACTAAATCCAAACTATTATTAAATAAAGTTCCTTGCTGCGTCAGTCTGTCTGTCTCTTCGAGATAAACTCAAAAACTACTAAACGGTATTTCAGACAGATTAATAGACAGAGTGATCCATGAGGAAGTTTTATGTGTATAATTTGTTAAGATTTTGTATTACTCGTGCGCAGTTGGGGTGGGTCGCTAATGTTTTTTATATTATAGATGGCAATAACCTCGCCACCTCCCTCATCGGCCCTTAAAACGTAGCTGGTGAAATGAGTTTAATGTATCTCTGCCTGACCCTTCAGGACGTAAAGACGTGAGTATGTAAGTATATTTCATGTTAAGGGTCGCCTTTTTATCGCTTCGGTGCTAGCTCATCGCTAGTGGAAGAACGAAAAATGAAATAAATTAACTATGCTTAAAACGTTCAATTGAATAATAAAAGCGTAGTTGCCAATATACCAGGCCATCAAACATTACCCAGATTTATTATAATTATTTGTAGCAATGATCTCTTACACCTGCTGCGGCTAACTTGCCGCATGCATATAATGCGAAAACTGTTTATGTTCTATGGCTATAGTATTAGAATTTAATCAGGCACAAAAATAATAATATAATAATAATAATTGTTTATTAAGTTTAAGTTGGCACAAATATGAATAACAATAGGTCTTAAAAATACTTAAAATAGGATTCATTACTTTGGTCGCCTGTACTAGGTTATACCTGTATCACAGGCGATGATTATGTGCTATCATAGTGTAATAGGAAGGGCATTCTTAACAATATTTAACAAATATAGATTGTTCTATAATAAGTTACTATTACAATGAAAATAATATAACTTATTTATATAATTTTGTATTTAAATATTAGTTGACATATATAATGTTTATGAAATAAACATAGGATATGTCTAATAATAGGAATCTAAGCTAACTAGTGTAAGTGATATAGATATAAATAAACGGCGATCTAGGCTCCCTCATAATCTACTGAGTTTATATATCTATATTCAGCTTGTTTTCTGGCTGGACAATCAGATTCACCCGTCTTGTGGTTGCTAGGCTTCTTAAAACGAGAGCATGAAGCACATTTAGGAACATCTTCCTTCTTTGTACATTCGATCATCGAATGTCCAGCTTCAGCACAATGTCCACACGTAGGTGTAACCTCCTTGCAAGATTTCGCTGCGTGACCATACTGATGGCATTTGTAACATCTTGTAACTAGTGTAAAATCTCTCACGGGGCAGGACGTCCAATGTATGAAAAGTCTAGCCTGTGTGACTAAAGCTTTTCTTATGTTAGCCGGCACTTCAATGATGTAGTTGCAGGTTTGAGCATCTTTCTTGCCTGATTTGTGGCTTAATTTTATTGAAGACAAGAATGATTTCAGATCCATCGATGAAAACTTATCGGCTATATTTTGCTCGAAGAGACAGCTGAATACTTCATTTTCGGACAGAGAAACGGGTACACCAACTACCACAATCCGTGGTTTACGCTTGGCGGGTTCGTCAACTGTAAGACCGGACAAAGAGAGATAGACAGCCTGCTTCACTTTTTCTGCGTCTTGTTTAGTTTCTGTGCTGATAATAACTCCTCCATTTCTAGTTCTGCGAACCCCACGTACTTGCAGCTTCATTTCCTCCGGACTAATAATTTTTTGTACAAGGTTTTTCGTTTCATCACTGGTCTTTAATACGTCACGGGGATATATTGCCACACAGCTAAGATTATTTGGCCGGACGAAACTATTTGATCCCTTCTTAATCATGTCCGCATAAGAAACTTTTTCAGTGGTACAGGTATCCTGGATGGTCTGCTTGAGCTCCGAAAGATGTTCTGTTAGATCGCACTTTTCTTGTAGGGTATCTACTGTGTTAGAAACTTGAAGCGCTTTCTGTTTTAGCGATTGGTACAGGACTGCCATTTGCGAGGTACTATGGCCAATTTTTCTACACAGGTTTGAAATCCTCATCTTCTGGTCCGAATTGAGTTTGCTATCCACAGTGATAGAATAAACATCATTTAATTGCTGCTCGACGGATGACATCCATTTTTGGATCTCAGATGTAGACGCGATATCTGATATGATATCAGAGTTAGAGGAAGGCGAAGTCGCGGGGCGCACTAGCCCGCTCTTATTACACGGACTACTTTCCATAGTATAATATTATATCACTTCACATATAAGTGTTCATTGTTAACGAAAATATGTACGAAGTAAGTAACAAAAATGCATCACTCAGCAATGTAACAACTAAAGGAGGTCACAATTTATAAATCGTAATGTTTAAATATTGTTTACGAGCACGTCTATCTTTGTCAGCGCTTAGATATACAATCATTCATCACAATAAAAAAGACATTGTATTAAAATTAAAGAAAAATAAAAATAGAATGGGACATAGGAGTCCCATGACCAAGGCACTTCTCGGTACTATTAAAACTTTCGAAAGACCTGTGCGTTATTTTTCTCACGTACTAGGCCTGTCAAATAGAAACAAAATTGATTGATGATGATTGATAAAAACGAAATGAAATTGAGGCATTTCGTTTACAATATTATTAAACTACTGCAAATCTGAATACCATCATCACATGTGACGCCATCTATTGGATAAATACATAATTATTACGACCTGATGGTTAAGTCTATTTCTGCTTTAAGTTGATTCTAAAAGGACAGATGTCGCTGTTTTGTACTTACAGTACTTTACTTTCTATCTTTACCAAAGACATTTAAAGTATACTAGATCTCTCTGATCTTTACTTTGTATACCTGTACCTATATAATGATGAAACAACGTATTAAATCTAAATTCAATGGACTATTACAACTAACTGTAACAAATATTAAAAAACCGCAGTATGTATGGCTCGTTTATCTCATCAGTCATCATCATCACCAATCGCAAAAATGTTTTGTGAGTGTGATGTATCTACAAATTTACGGTTTTCCGGCTTTCCCAACTTCGGGTTTACTTCTACTATATTGTAAATGTATCTTGAATACCTAAATAGATTAATTTATAAGATATTAGTTCTTGCCTTCATGATTCTAGGTCAATGGGCAGTAGGTATAGGTTTGATTCCCTTGCAAGTGTCAACACATGCAGCATGAACGACCGTATCTTTTGATTGCTTTGACTTACATATTAGATATGACAGTGCTAAGGGACTGAAGATCTGAGTATTTGACATTATATCAAATTCGATACCTCCATGCGTACCTGGAAAAAGGGTCTTGATAGATAGACAAACAACGAAGTGAACCTAACGGTATTTTTTTTCTTTTTATGGTACCGACCCCAAAAATGGAAATATCCATATCAGACCATTCTCAAGATAAGCGTTTACCAAATAATATATTTTTAATATTCATATTGAAGATAGCGTAATTACACTTAGAGACAATAAGTATTATTGAACCAAATGCCGTAAATTCAAATATTTAAGTTGTACTGATCAATTATGTTTATGCTACGAAAACAATAAAAAGCGCATATAAGAAGAAAAGATAAAATGCAGGACGCAATTGTGATTCTGCGTTTTCAGTGTGTAGCGATAGGCAATTCTCAAATTATTAGATTCTTCAAGCAAATCGAAATATTTTAAACATTTAAGAATCTTCAAATCCATTTTATTCTCATATCTATTGGTTATTTTATAACGTACTAGATTTTCCCGCGGTTTCACCCGCGTAAGTCCCTTTCCTGTGGGAATATCGAGATAAAAAGAAAACAAAATTTGTATGGGATTTTAGAAAAAATCTTGAAGAATTTATTTTTTATTTACAACAAAGAGTATGTTTACCAATTTTCAGCTTTCTATCTTAACACGTACTCATTAATTTGTAGTAAACAACTAAAATCCAAATTTTCAAGTCACTAACTTCAACGGTGTAGAACTTTCATATAAAAGTTTTAATCACTTTCACTCCCTTCGGGATTGAATTTCCAAAAATCCTCTCTTAGTGCTCCCCTACACTCTCCAAGGAATATACATGCCAAATTTCAGCTTCTTGCGTTCAATAGTTTCGGCTGTGCGTTGTCTGTCAGTCACTCAGTAACGGAAGAGTTTTATATATATAGATTAGTCCTACACTATTACGGATACGATGCCCCGGTTCAAGTATTCACGTGGCATGGGCTTGGAAATATTTGGAAGATGCCCATAGACGTAATTATGAGACTGCCATATTAATACGTCTTAACTATGTTAACGAGATGGTATTTATAATTTCGTTAGTCAATGGAAGAAGAAAACTTGCCTTCGGCCTTAAATATTAACTCTTGTATATGCCTTCGGCTGAGTACAAACAAAAGCAAAGGCGAGGTGACCACTACGCTGTCCAGCGCAGTTAGCAGATAATAATAAAAATGAAGACCAAGATGTTCATGCTTAATTTTGATAAAACTAATGCTCATTGTTTCCAACATTGTTGGCAACATTGTTCCCTATTTTCTGTGGAACCGTACTTTTCTTCGCTCCGGTCCGTTCCGTATAGTCTGTCATTAGTGCGACTTAATTTGACACAGTTGTCACTTCTATTCGTATCGTGAACGCCGATTAGTCGCGTAGCTCGTAGGACCGTACCTATCTTGTTTCTTGGTCCATCGTGCTTGTGCTCGTGCCGTGGTGTTGTGTTATAAAAGTGTTAAAATAATTTGTGATACCGTACTGATTTATTAAGAAAACTTCAAAATGAGCTGGATGTATATCGTTCTATCCTGTTTAATTAGTAAGTCTTTGTTTTTAAAAATCTACATCGTCAATTGGTTCACATTAAATTATTCCGATAAAATAGATCGATGAATAAAATTAATGAGGTTTCGATTTATGTATCTCACCTCACTTGCTTTAGACATAAAAATAATGTTTTGTGCTGTGTAATGGTTCTACACATAACAGTAAATAGTTACAACAGACATACATAAAATATTCTTGCGATATTTTAGCAAACTGCTTGTGTAAATTAAACGTTTTACGTCTCGCGGTTAATAAGTGTTTAAAGTTCAAATAGGTATTCTAATGTTACAGTTCCATTTATAAATAATAAACCATTACACAACCACCCATTTCGTGCAAGAACTGCATTGAATAGGTATATAGTAGGTGCCACAAATTGCCGGGAATGCCTAGTTATCATTCCTAATATTACATACTAGTTGTGTCCGCGGTTTCACCTGCGTTTATAATTACTGCGCCACCCCCGTGGGTCGTAGCGTAATGTTATATAGCCTATAGCCTTCCTCGATAAATAGGCTATCCAACACTAAAATAATTTTTCAATTCGAACCAGAAGATCCTGAGATTGGTGCGTTCAAACAAACAAACAAACTCTTCAGCTTTATAATAGTAGTATAGATATAGTATAAAAATGATTGTTGGAAAGATTATAATGTAGAATTCCAGGAGCAGTAATTGCTAAAACAGTTTTCATCATAATCCACTGTCCTGGTAGTACTAGACCAGTTGCTAACTTATAATATATAAAATTATGATTTAATGTTTACTTAGATACTTGGCGACCGGCGTAATTTTGTGCTTAACCATATCATTGATTGAGGCATCTAGTAAATGTGATTGACTTTTTATAATTATTGTTTGAAGAATGTTGTCTAAAATATATTGCCCCGAGTTTAGTAGAAGACAATAGAATTTGTACCTTATGACAGGACATCACATAGTCCTACTTTTGCTTAATTAAACCTTTGAGCATAAATGCTGTTACTATGCTTTGTTATCTATTATTCAATAAACAAATATTAAAAATCTTAAGGCATGTTTTTATAATGGCCATAAACAAAATATTAGTGTCAATTAAGAAGGTAAGAGTATGTATAATATTGAGGAAAGAGGTCAACAAAGGTATATGTGATATGGGTGGCATATTACTTATAGGAAGTTGATCACTTAAATTAATAATATGTATAACACCATTATCAAAGAAGTTATATGATTGTACAAACCAATTAATTTTATGAAGAGGTAACATTAGGAAAAATGGGAGTTCAATAACCTTACATTTTCTTCTGTGATTACACAATTTTTCATAATTATAATTTTTTTAATTATATCATTTAGTAAACAAATATGATTTGCTTACTAATAGTTAGAGATAATGCATTGAGACCTATTTTTATGTATTATCTAGTATTAGTTATTAGTATTGTTATTAGTATTATCTTTCATTTGACATCTGTTTTAATTAAAATAATGATTATACTGGTTGAAGGCAGTAAATTTATTTTAATGAAAATATAAACTGGTCTATAGATAGTACCATTGTGCCAAGTCCAACAAGAAGTTCAAGCCATTGTCTATGGGCTTGGTTTTTCTTCTTCTGTTTTTCCTAAAGATTGAGGTTTTTCCTAAAGAAGGACATGATTTCATTATAGAACTTCAACTGCATTTTGTTGTATTATTTACAAAATGTGTTTATATTGTGTATATGAAAATAAGAATTATGCTGTGTTTAACATTATTATTGTCTCTTATTATAATAGGTAATATCTATGCCTTAACAGGCTTTATGTCAGTCTAAGAAACTTTTAACCTGCACAAGTTGCTGAAATGCCAGAATAATTAAAAAAAACCTACTTTGTCTGGTTTCCGGAGAGCCAATGCTACTCAAGAAATTAAAAATATGACATGTAGATATGTAAATCCTAACAATTAAACATCAATTTTAATAAAAATATTACAAAGTCAGAGTCGGAAATCATTTATTCATTTAGGTTACAAAGTAACACTTATGAATGTCAAAGGGGTTAGTGAGTTTACTAGTTTATTACATTTATATTTATGTTTGTTGCTAGGTTCAAGCTGAAGGTTGAGCTTATGAGAAGATATCTGCCAAGAACAAGGCCACTTTTAAATTGCTATCAAATTATAATTTCAGTACATAGTTTTTACGCATAATGGACCAAATTAGAGTTCAAATGCAGAAAAGGGAGTCCAATTACATTTATAATAAAATATTTTACAACATTACACATTTAAGTATGTAATTTTAGGATAAATCAATATGTTCAATGAACTTCCTTAAAGGCTTGGTAATAATGGTTACCTAAAGCTATCAATTAGTGAATTTAAAATGAGGAAATGGATTTTAATATTACAAGCCATGAATTACCATATCATTTGTAGTTCCGATCTTAGAATATCAGACCTCACATTCATATTATATATGGAATATTTGCCCATACTATACCATACCTTTATTGGGAAAAAGGGAGACCCTTATATTTCTCCAACGGTCCCTTTCTAAAGCTTTGGTCTGCCAGTTGTTCAAAAATGTGTCCAGTTTATCACACCAGCGTTTTTGCTCTACTACAATGACGGCGTCTTTCTGGTGTCCAAACCATTATATACCTATGTAATAGTATATTTTTCATGTTGGTTTCATTATTAGTATTTAAGGCGCCATTGCAATAGTTCGGCTGGGCAATCAGTGGGTATGTGGTGTATTTCTTACTTCATATTATTATTAAACAATATTCCTATCGGCTAGGTCAATGCCATATTTAACGGTAGATCGGTCACTGATCTTCAGGCGTGAAAACTGTGAGCTTCCAGTACATCCAATCAAAGCGATTATGATTGCGGTCAATTCAATCGCGTGCCATCAGGTGATTCATTGATGGACCGTAATGTGACCGAGAATAGTGTTATTATACATATGATCGAATTACTGATCAATGTGGTGCTGTGTATAGCGGTTAAGGCTTATAGCATAAATTAAGAAGAAATAGATGGTTTGCTCAATACAACGCCTGAAACGTACGCACACACGTGTAGTCTTGTGGCGTTTGGAGTTTAGGTCTTCTTTGTGTCCGTTGCTTCAATTCTTGTAATGAATTGTTAGAGCGAGCCAGATTCAAACGCTTTTTAGGCATTATATCATGACGGTTGTGTGTAATTTAAGTAAACCTTAGGTATTCTAACACTATTTAATTGTGTAATAAGCTTAGAATCCGCCTGATGGTAAAAGTGTACCCGTAACCTATGGATTACCCTTGCAGCATTAGAGTAACACACGCAAGTAGGCGTCCCTATAAAAGTCACTAAATAGCAAGACTATTTGACTTCGAACTTCTGTAGAGTGAAGGTACCTGGCTGCTCCAGGTTTGAAGGCCTTATCTTCATAAGTTTTATAAAATAAAAAGAAAATAAATGAGTTTGTTCTTGCAGGTTTTGTATTGGCACAAAATGAAGACTCGCCTTTCGACACATCCATGACGCTACCGCCAGAACTACAGTCGAAGTTCAACGAGTCTGAGATAGAAAATGCGAAGAACAAATATTTGGAACAGTTTAAGAAGAAATGTGAGAAAAATGGACACCCCGAAGTATTCGACGATGCTCAGGTTAGTTTTCATTTCTGGAATTTCTCCTTTCGTACTGTGATCAGCAGAGTTTTCTTTATCCACCTGCGAGCCATGGTTTGTTTGCTAGTGTAGTATTTTCTTGCAGAGATCCCGGATAGCAGTACTTCGACCGTTTTAACTTTCGAACTCAGGCTTTCGTCCTGTCGAATCGTCATTTGCCTAGATCATACTTACCTACTTGGGCTCTGTGTAGTGTTGCCGCTCGATAGTCCACTATCGACAGCCTATTGATAGTATCGAATCTGTCGATAGTATCGATACCATCGATTGCTGTTTTAGTGCAATACTATTGGTAAGCAGCAATACTATCGATAGTATCAATTGTTGTTGCAATAGTCATAGCCAAAACTATCGATAGTAATTGCGATATTGAGCTTCAATACTATCGATATTATCGACAGTATCGATAGGCATATCGAATATTATAGATGATTTCCGAGGTCAACTATCGATAGATCGGGCAACACTAGCTCTGTGCTATAACGTGGACATAATATTATGACACAGATACTTTTAGTAGTAGTTTACTAATAAAAATATTCTCGTTTGCGATATTAAGACAATGCTCTACTTCTATGACTGACAATCATTAGCTTTGATATTGTGAGAACAGTAACAGACAATTAGTTTAATTTAAATGCTAATGTTTTTTTAATGAGTCTTAACAATAGTGTTTAAATATATTGGTTAGGTTCGCAGTTTTACAATTATATTAAAATGATTTTTCTAGTTTTTTACCCTTCTGGCTTCGTACGCGTACATCTTGGAACCTATAAGGAAATAAAATACCCGTGTGATAATCTAAGATTTGGCCCATATCTATGTGTGTCATGTTTCTTCTAAATCTGTTCAACTGTTTACGCGTGTTTGAGTAACAAACATCCAAATATTTTTATAAAGTTATACTACACTAGATTTACTCCGCGGTTTCCCTTGTGTAAATGTAAGTTAGTGTACTTTTTTAAGATGTAAGGTACCTTGTGTCCTTTTCTGTTCCCCTGACAACATGTATGCGAAATTTTATGATGGTCGGTCAAGTAGTTAAGACGTGGAAGCGGCACAAATTAACAAACTCACATTCGCATTTATAATATTAGTTAGGATATTGGTAGAATAAATTATAACTGGTACCTTATACCTGAACACACAGGTTTAAGGGTTCTTTAAGGATCATGGAAATGGGTACATCCAAGATTTCCAAGAATTAAAAACCCACGCGTTTGTTCTTCGAAAAACCTTTTCCTGAATAACTTTGCAGATACTGTTAGTAGCTCTCCCAGTGAGTTTAACAGGCAAGCATTACCAATAGTGCAATTTAGAGCGAAAATATATCAAATACTAAAAGTATGCACATACATGAAAGAAAATCTGTGGATCGCAGAATCTTTTATTATTGTATTTTCATTTTAGAAATTAGAAAACCGGTTATGACGTTTTTATTTTATAACCGCTTTTCTAATTTCTACGGCCTATAACCTATCTTGCGCTTGATTGGCCTACTAGAGATAGAAATTTGACAGAAGCGCCATAGTACTTGTGTCAAATATCTATCTAAATAGACTAACTACATTACTTAACCCCATTATGCGAGATGATTATATAAAGAAATACTATCATAAAATAGCTGTATAACAAAAATTATACCATACTAGCTTTTGTTCGGCCAAGGAAAAGATGGACGGACTGTGTGAGGATGGATATGAAAGGGAAAGGAATAAATGCGCCGACGTCAAATAAATTGGGACCAGGGAAAGAGGGTATATATATTTACTAGCTTTTGTTCGTGGCTTCACTCGCGTTAACGTAGGTCAGGTTATATTATAACAGTACTTTTTATAATATAACCTAACCTACTTTTACGCGAAACAAACAAAAGGTAACAATACTTTTTTTTAAATATAATTTAATAATATAGTATGTACAGCGAAAATATTCTTAATCTATGAATAAAGCATATTTATGTTACGCGGTGATATTACGGCTTTCTAACGGTGAAAGAATTTTTTAAATCGGTTGAGTTGTTTTTGAATTACAAACAAATAGGTTGGTATTTATTACCTTTTTAATAATTACCAATGCCATTTAATTTTCTAATTTTATCAGTGGCGTAAGTATCTGAGGCCTGTGGCAAAAAGATTTTACTTTTTTTATAATTGTCTCTTGTTTTCATCTAATGTACCATGAAATCCCCATTGTTGATATAAAAACAAGAATCTGAGTCAATTTTCGATGTCTCGTGTCTTTCTATCACTTATATGCTTTTACTTATAAACATTTGGTATTTTAGATATCTGTGTAGGCTACCTATGGTGTAAAGTATATTACACCATAGGCATAGATAATACACTATACTTGGGAAACCATAGGTAGCGGCTCGTTGTGTCAGCGGTACGCACCGTCAGTTTTGGAGATATTATTCAGTTATGGACACGTATTTGGATAGTTCGCTACATATATTATGAATTTTTGTTTTAGTGCCTTTAACTTTGAACTGTATTCTGTGCTTGTGTTTGTCTACACTCTCTAGTGCCTTCTGAACCTTTGTGTATGTGTCTCGGTACCTGGACAATAAATATGCTGTAACTGTGAGTGGAGGCATTTTCATTTTACCGGTCGTATACCGCCGGCTCGCATACCAGCCGGCAGATTTGTACCCGTCGTAGGCCGGTGGCTCGCATGCGAGCCACCGGCCTACGACGGGTACAAATCTGCCGGCTGGTATGCGAGCCGGCGGTATACGACCGGTTTAATAATATAATAATAATATAATAATATATAATATAATAATAATATATAATATAATAATAATATATAATATAATAATAATATATAATATAATAATAATATATAATATAATAATATAATATACACCCTAACGTAGACACATTACGTACATCTGCGAATATATTTTTATTTTTTGTAATACATTATAGAGTTCGCCTGTGGTCACACTTCACCATTAAATATTATATTAGGTATGTGTTAAAGTTGCAAATGTCTTAAACCGTTTACGTACTATTACTTTTATACTCGTAGGCTATCCTAGCACACTATTGTTTTTTAAATAAGATGAAAGAAAAAGACATGAATGCTACCAACAATATGCGCTAATAAATAAATTTGATAGATTCTGTAAAGAAATATTTCAACCAGCACTATCGTATATAAATGTTGCAGCAATTATAATCGCATTAGCCCATAACTACCGGATAAGGTTATCCACGTGATAAATAATAATTATCGCCGCGGCCAAATTTGTTATCACACATTATCTTGGATACTGGACATCGAAATGTTTTACAACCTTTGTAAATATCATTATCTACTTTAACGAAACTGTAAGAAATGATTAAGAAAGTATGATTAGTTAATCGTCATCGTTAATCCTTATTCGCGATTAAGTTTTCGTGAGATTTTGAGGTTCCGGGTTTGCTGCCCAGTTCGGGCAGCTTCTGTTTTGAATTAAGGGCTATAGGAGTTCTAAAATAAAACTAGCCTAAGTTACTCTTTATAACATCAGGTTTCTGCCCAGGCAAGTCTCGTAAAAATCGGTTCAGCTGTTTCAGAGATTAGCCAGTAAACAACTTTTTAATGGAATTTTTGGTATAAGTACCGTATATAGGTACTTTTATATGCATTACAAACAGACACTTTAATTTTATTTTTTGTATCGATTGAGGTCTATAGGACAACACTGGGAGGCTAATGATATTGTAAGGGTAACTAATGAATAACGCTGCAACTTATCTTGTCTTATGATTGATTGTTGTGTCTCACGATGAATGTACAGATGGGGTAGTGGTTTCAGTGGTCGACTCGCTTCTTCCATTGTGGCGAGTGTACTGGGTTCGAATCTCATACGGAACAAAAATTTGTTTGTTGTTTGAATAAAAATAATATAGAGATTAATTTACATATTTTGTGTTCATGTGACTGCCTTGTAGCATAAATTTGCGCTTATGTTTGGATTCGATCTCTGGGTGAGGCAAAGTGTTATAACCTTTTTCTGTTACAAAATTCTTAGTAGCAGCTCAGAGCCGCACGACTTTTTGACTGCACGGATGGCGTCGTGATTTAAGTGTTCGCTTCGCCACTGCTACTACGCCGAGAGCTCTGGGTTCGAATCCCACACGGGACAAAAATTTGTGTGACCCACAAATGGTTGTTCCGATTCGGGATGTTCTTTCTGTCCGTTGTTTAAATGTTTGTAAAGACCCCCGCGACACCTGTATTATTCCTAGTGTGGGTATTGTATTTTTTCTAAAAAAACGAGCTGGTAATGAATCTACCTTCCTGGTCGACGGCAATAGGCTCGCCCCAACTTATTAACAATGGATTTAAAAGTTTATTCAAGACACTTCTGCATACTCCTTCGGGTGTATAAGCTTGGTATCCTTCGGGTGTATAAGCTTGAATCTATTTTGTGGGCTATTCATTAGGTACGAATTGAGCGGAACCGTACTACAGGGAAAAGACGTAACAAAAAGCGCCACTAAAAGCCTATTTACCCAAGCCATTTCTTGAAACATGTGTCTCTCTATCTTTGTCTTACTTCGTAAAACAAACAAGGATAGCACGACACTTACTTTAAGACACTTGCCTCGTGCTTTAACCTCAATTTTTTTATATTATGTATGAAGTCGTATAAGTTAGACCGCAGTACGCGGCAGCGGAACTATGAAACTTTAGTAAGGAACTTAATAGTCTCGCTTTCTGTAGCATCGTGGCGCTTCATCGCGCTGCAGTTCCGCTTAGTGCGGTCTTACATTTATTTGCTTTGCATGTGCAGTTAGCTATAGAAACGTAAAATATTTAAAACAGCGCGTATTGATTGACAATTATCGCCTGCTCAGTGCCTCGGAGAGCACGTTAAGCCGTCGGTTCCGGCTGCCATGAACATCTATGGCAGTCATTATTGGGAGAGTGTCGACACAAAAGATCCCACTGGATCGAAGTGTCGCCGGTCTGCACTGACTGGCCCCCACATAAGATACATCTAAAACATGTATTACGCAGCCGTTGGTAAAGTCTTCGCCACATTATTCAAGAAGATAAATATTCTTACGCTGCCATCATTATATATTCTCACGAACATCATGTATATTCGCAAAAAAATCTTGCTCTATATCAAGAAAAGTGACGTCCACAGCCTAAATACTCGCAATAAACACAAACTTATGGTACCGAGATTTAGACTTAGCAGAACTAGTAAAAGTTTTATTGGAAATAGTATTAGATTCTATAATAAAATCCCATCCCACATTAGTGAATTACCCGTCAAAAAGTTTAAAGAGTTAGTGAAACGCACTCTACTCTCCAAAGCATACTATAGCACGAAACAATATATGGACGATAAAAATGCTTGGTCTTCGGTCCCCCCCTGCATACAGCAATGATTTTTTTGTATGTTCATTTATGTTATTCTCAACTATGTCCTTTTAAATACTTGCATTTCCTCGGCCTACTGACAAATAATATATCAATTTCATGTTGTATAATTAAGATTATATACTTCATATTAAAATAATAAAATGTTTGTAAAGGTGTGAGCACGATGTTGGCCCTGGTGTAGGCAATTTATTACATTTAATTTAATTCACTTTTGGAACTGACACCTAGCTTTTGACGTTTTAAAAGTGCTCGTTACTCAGGCCTATTTGAAATAAAAAATTTTGACTTTGACTTTGACTTTGACTTAACACGCCAAGTGTTGAGTTCGATTGACGGGACAAAAATGTGTGTGATTCAGAAAATTTGTTGGTTCTCATTTTAGGTATACCTACTGTTGGGCGGACCAACAGTCTACCTACAATGTATGTTTGAATTTTTATGAAGGTCCTTGATCATTCACTCCCAGTCCCTAGGGCAGGCGAGGACATTAAAATTAATATAGGTACATATATTACAGTACGGCAATAGACGTCGCTCTCTATTACGTAGGATGTAAATCATAGTTGGCGTAATTTAATCTGACCCTTGAGAGTATATCTGACCATTCGGGGATAGAGGTGTGACGCTACATATCGCACTCTTAATAAAACAGCGACTTAACTCGAAATTTGAAAGTAAGGCAATTTGAACTCTAATTGTATATGTTAAATTCTAATATTATATTTGTGTTAAATCTTTGCAATAGAGTTCAAATTTGTTTAATCCAAAATACTGAGATAAGTCTCTGTTTTATTAAGGGTGCGATATTACGTATATTATAGTAGGTATATACAGCCAAACACGGAGCTCCTTATTGTATACAGTTATAATTTTTTTTAAAATTCTATTGTTTTGTTGGCATTTGACATTATATGGATTTTATTGATAATTTTTCTAGGTATTTGACATTTGATTGTTTTTTATTGTTTACGTATTAACAATTAATTGACATCTTATCCTATCTTTTTCATGTTTTTAATTGTGGTGTCATTAATGTTTATTATACTTAATTAATTAAATGTATATTGCTGAAATTGTTACTTACATTATGATTATTATAAATCTTTGTAATTATTTTTAATTTGTAAAAACATACAATTTGTAAAAACATTCACATACAATGTAAAAATTGTTTTCTGGAATAAATAAATGAAATGAAATGAAATGAAATTCTAGAAATCTTAGGATGCAACCAGAGGAATCACGCGCGCGTTCTGACCCATATAACACATAAGACTTCCGTTTTGAATTGGATATTTTAAAACCACTTTACATGGTGGGTATTCCACATTCTGCACCTGGAGGGCTTTTACCGAGTTTTCAAAGGAATTGCTGTGCTACCAGCGCAAGGTACAAAGTTCATATAGGTCTTACGCTTGTAACACAGCGCCTCCTTAGGGAGTCTACACGGCAGAGACTCCAAACAAGGCTGTTATTAATAAAACTATGTACTTAATAATAATAATAATAATAATAATAATAATATTCTACCACATACACACAACACCGTCTAGCCCAAACTAAGCAGAGCTTGTACTATGGGTACTAGACAATGGATAAACATACTTATATACTTTTTTTTTTTTACTTAAGCAACAATAACCGGTTCCTCTGACCTAACTTGACTTCAACACGAGGAACAAAGTCTTACCGACACAGATGACGTCATTATGACATAAATAAAAATACTGGAATTACTAAGTTTATTTCAACGTGATCATAATTATTATAGTCTTGCGGAAACTGTCATAAACGTCAATCTTAAATAAATTCAAATAAATGATTGTGGATCTTCTTGATGAGAACGAGTATTCAAGCATGATGCCAGCCTACAGTATAGTCTGAACGGGGGAGAGGAAGATAAAATTATAAAAAAGGAAGTGCCTCCGACAGCTCTCTATGCCTTGTGTAGAACTTTACTGTCTTTTTTTTACTACATGAGCTTTGCCTCCGGCTTTAGTAACCTGGTAGACAGTATTTGTGTTATATGTAAGTGATCCAAAAATAGTTGATGTTAATCTGGGTGTTCTTTGTGTCCGTTGTTTGTTTAAGTCCCCCGTTATAAAAGAATTATTCTTAGAGCAGGTGTCTTTAAATATAAAAGGTTACGTATTGCCATAAGACTATATTCGTTGTCTAAAAACTAGAGGGGACTAAGAAGGAAGACGGTCCATAGCGAGATATTTATGTATTGTCTCTAACTAACAGCACTCTGTAACTTGTTTACTTAATATGAAAATGGTAACCTTATTGTCGGTCCTTCTTGTTCTTCTCCCTAGCCTTTATTATTCCCAAGTCACTTGGGGTCGGCTTTTCTAGTCTAACCGGATTTGACTGGATATCAGTTTTTACACGGAGCGGCTGCCACCTGACCTCCGCAACCCGAAGGCTAACAATACCCTAAGGCTCCTTCTTATTGATACCCAAATTTTCGGTTGATTTCAAGCTACTGTGAAAATCTTATCAAAATATCTTCGCTTGGACCTGCTATTTAAAATTCCTTTATCGAAAAACCCAATAACCACTTGTTAGCCCGATTTGAGATTCAAATCCGATACCTACCGACCGACCTCATGATCCGGAGTCATGTAGTTACTGATTAACGACACAAAAAGACTTAGCAGTTAGAAAGCGACCAGGAGATGAAAGAATAGTGGCTTATTAGGAGCATGATTATATCCTTAGAAGAAGATCTGTAAAAGATGTGTGTATGTATTTAATTGGTTGTAAGTTAGGTGCTTTTGGTGCGATTGCACTCAAGTACTCCTTAGGGCGGTTGCACCGAACTCCTTGTTGGTGCGAGTGTACCGAGTAGAATTAACTTTCTTGACCCAATCCACATTCAATGGTCAATTGATATAAATAACCGTTTATTGACCATTCGGCCTGCTTTGTAAATTGTTTTACTCGCAATGTGAGCGTTACATTACAATTAACGACATACTGAAAGCATTATCATTAAGAATTACATGCATACATAGCTTAACGCCTATACATTCTGTCAAGAAAGTACCGGGAATCAATAATTTTGAAAATCTACGTGTAGGGATTGTCAAAACTCTTTTTCTTGCTAAGCCGGCAGAACTGTCCTTTATACTCACGCAGTTTGAGTGTCATTTGTTATTGAGTTAGTTTACAGTGCCCCACTTTATTAGTTCAACTCAAGTGTGTATTGTGATTTTTACAATGGATAAAATATCAAACAAGAAATATGTACTGGTACTTAAGGTAAATCTACTTTATCAAACACACGTGCGTATGAGTGGTACATTTCATTTAAAAGCGGTCGAGATGTGTACGATTTGCCTCAATTTAGTCGGACATAAACGTCCTTAACTGTACTTTACATTTATATTTTCGATCATCACGATATTGTGCGCGCGGCAGTCTTGCCAGAAAGTGAGACAATTACGTTTACAAAGCAAATTAGTCGGAAAAGACGAGATTTGTGAAAAGATAATTCATGGATTTTGCACCACGATAAAACACCATCTCTCCAGGCTGTCATTGTGCACGAATTTCTGGCTTCAAACTCAACAAATCGTATCGAACAGCCATCGGATACCCTGATATGGCTCCGGCCGAAGTTTTCTTTTTCCAAAATTCTAATTACCATTTCGAGGCACACGTTTTCAGTCGATAGATGGCAAACAAGGAAATACGCGACAAGTACTGATGACGAATTAAAAAAATGCATAAAATTAGTGGTTTGTTTATTCGTTCGCATAAGGGTATTATTTCGGGAGCAGCGTACTTTAAAGGTGATACAATACATTTAAATGAATAATACATATTTTGTGTTTTATTAACCAATTCCCGGTACTTTCTTGATATAAGTATTCCCGAAGTGATAGGCAGAGGATCGCAATTTAGCATATCGCATATCGTTTTATGTCTCATGTAATATAGAGCGATGTTCAACATGTCTGACACAATAATATACGATACAATGAATCATGACCTTTTAATGTCTAAAGTACATTTTTAATGCACAGTAACCGATAGGATTTGCAGTTATTTGTGTAGTCACCGCATCCGCTCAGGAAGTTGGCCTACAATGATACCCTTTATGGCTGACTCAGGTTCTAAAGTGCATAGTGAGCGTGATTTATACACTACCAGCTGCTACCCGAATGTTTCTATTTATTCCTAGGATTATAGCTTATTTGCTTTTTTTTAAAAAGACCTCTCACGCACTAGGCATAATTTCTGTTTTGAGTTTCCAAACATTCAAACAATGGACATAAAGAACACCCAGGCTCGGAACAACCATTTGTGGATCACACAAAGTTTTATCCCGTGTGGGATTCGAACCCACAACACTCGGCTCAATGGCAGTGGCGAGGCGAACGCTTAAACCTCTACGCCATCAGTTCAGTCACAGCTATCTTTATATCACATATCATCAACATTTACGTAATGGTTCAACCTTAAGACGTAACTCATATAGTTTATACTTACACGTAATTAAACTTTGCTCGGTAGAAATTAGATGCGAAGTTACGTCTGATATCTGTATAAACATCATTAACGCTATGCTTTATAAAATAGATAATTACAACGTTCAGAATAAAACACCCATATATACGAGTATAAAGTGAATATTTTTTTTTATTTTATTGAAAAAGTCTCTTTTTTGTCTGTAATAATTAGATGTAACGATACCTCTGAAATCTGATTAACGCTCTTTTTATAGAATAGAAATCTACAACCTTCAGAATAAAATACCTATAGGTATATTAAAGCTGTTAAACCACAGATTATTTTTTGAAAATATCTATCCATTTATTTATTACTCGAACTGATAGAATATATTTGTCACATAGATCGTTTGATTCCTAGCATGGTAATTTCATACTAGACTCTTTGCGAATCGCCGTGGGTAGGAACATAAAATTCGATCAAGGCCCTTAAACCGCTCTACCATCTGTGCAGTCTATTTTTATTTACTTCTTTATATAATCCTGCCGTGTCGTCGTCAGCACTAGTTATTGTATAATTGAGGAAACTACGTCTAAAGTATCACAATTTATATTGGCCTGATGTATTCATGGTTAAAAATATCTGACGATATGTAATACTTGGTGTAAACTGAATGTATTCAGTTGATTTCGTTTATATATGTGTGTATATTACATGAGTACCTATGTAGTATATATACATATACATACTGGCTGACTCGGCATACGTTGATCTACTGGATAAGGATATCCTAATCACTCAGCGGTATGTAATATACTTTAAGACCTATTCTCATACCAGATACCAAAGGCACATACAAAATATTCATAAAAATCGAACCGTTTCGGAGGAGTGCGGCCACAAGCACCGTGACACGAGATTTTATATACATATCTTATCTATACTTCAGAACGTAAAGCCAGAGGCCTTATTTCGCCTGCTACGGTTATACGACCTATAACCATAGTAGGCGAAATTATGTCTTTGATGAGACTCGGCCTATATCACGCCCATCTTATAGACAGCGAGACTATTGCCATCTTTCTGGCAATTGGACCGTGCTGCAACTGAAAATTACTTGACATAAAAATACAATAACACTATGCCCGACTATGACACGATGTCTGAAAATACAAAAGAGTTTCAATTCTTTTTGCATTTATGGAAAGCTACATTATTTCACGGTAACATCCTTACTATCTATATATATAAAACTCTTCCGTTACTGAGTGACTGACAGACAACGCACAGCCGAAACTACTGAACGCAAGAAACTGAAATTTGGGGATCGCTTCTTTTCGCATAATGTTCTTTGTCCTAATATACTTCGGCATAACGATTATGGCACAATTTGTTTTGGCATAATAATACTTCGGCATAATTTTTTTAGGCATACATTTTATGTTGGCATAATCATCTTAAAGACTAATTTGTTTTGGCATAAATTTGATTCGCATAACGTTAGTAGGCCTAATGACCGACTCTACGTAGTCTTGTTTGTCCTACCCCTAGAGTGTAATTTAAAATTGTGTAGAAGCGTGGGGCCGCCGGAGGCCCGCAGCGCCGGAGCCGTGACAGAAACTCTGCCTGCTGCATGCTTGCTTGTTTGCTGCATGCTGATATTATGCTTAAAAAAGTTATGGTTTAGAACTTAATGCTTAATAAATTTATGCTTTAGAATATTATGCTTAATCATTATTATGGTTAGAGAAATTATGCTTAAAAAATTATGCGTAAGCTTTTATGCGTAAGCTTTTATGCGTAATTATATTATGCGAAAATATAATTATGCCAAACAAAATTATGCTAAGTTATATTAGGTCTTAAAATTTTATGCTAATGTATAGGGATCCTGAAATTTGGCATGTATGTTCCTTGGAGAGTGTAGGGGAGCACTAAGAGAGGATTTTTGGAAATTCCACCCCAAAGGGGGTGAAAGGGGTGCAACCCGATATTCACACGGAAACGGAACTTACGCGGGTGAAACCGCGGGAAAACTACTAGTAATATTATAAATACAGAGGCGAATTTGCTGTTGATGTTTGTTTTTTTATGCTTTCACGCCTTAACTACTTGAACGATCATCATGAAATTCGCATACATGTTGTCAGATGTACAGAAAAGATCATTTATAATTATGGTACCTTTCACGCGTCACAACACTCCTGTTGTTCCAGAGAGAGATTTATTGACAATTTCTGGATTTACACGAGCGAAGCCGCGGGCAAAAGCTAAAGCTAGCTGTTTAAATGGCATATCTAGGTACGAGGGGCTTTGCAGGCGGAAGCTAGTCAATTATATGTATGAATAACAAATTATGAATTAAATAAACAGTCTGCTGACGAGTTCGCTCGTATAACTTCTGACCCGCAGTTTCTAATCACGTGTACATACGGGTCACCGATAAACAAAGGGCCAGACGGAACTATAAATAAATACGTAACATACTATGACGATTAAATATCTAGCATGAGTTAGGCAGGGAATCTTCATTATTTTCTCGTGTTGATCGAAATTCAATTAGGAGCGACGCAGTATGTGTTCTTCCAAATATTCCGTTTTGTTTTATATCGTTCTAACATGGCTCAGCATAACTCATGTTTGCTTTGGCGTTCCTCTACCTTTCTTATCATTTACATTCATACTTTTTACGCAATACATTTCATTCCTTCTCATAATATCTCGTGACTGCCTAAAAATGAAGGCAGCAATAAATAATTTATCCTATTTATGTATTATCACAATATTTTAGTGTATGCTTGTTGGATTAACTCAAATAAAAAAAAAAAAAAACGTGTACATATATACCAAGACAAACGATTCGCTGCCGACTGTTTTACTACTGGTGCCATTTTGTAAGCCCTCTAACATAGTTCATTCTTGTCGTCCCACACATCCATCACAACATTCTCATCTCAGCGACAAGCAAACGTTTTCCATACACTCTTTTCCATACGGTATGTCTGATAATGGACTGGTGTATTCTGCCCTTCACTTTAAGGGGCAGTCAGGGTTAGGCAGGTGAGTTTTACAAACATTTTGCGCCTCCTGTTTAGGTCATATTATGAATATAGAAACCCTAAAATTGGTTAAAGCATTATTATTGCATACGCTAGAAGAAGAAAGCATTACAGAGTGTATAGCTTTGTCTAGTTCGCGCATACTTTAAAAGCGCTTTATGGTGATACTGCCCATGCTCCAGATGTCGAGCTGCTATGCTAAAGGAAGAACCCGTTATTGCTAGATTCAGGAGCTGTCTCGGACTGAACAAACGGAACTGTACATCACATATAGTTTTATCCTGTGTGGTAATCGAACTTACAATACTTGGTGTTCTGCCAGTGGTAATGCAACCACTATATATGTATCTATATACCAATACGTCATCAGTGCAGTAAAATGGTATCTTGGTGGCCATGGTATCTTTTGCTATGCATCTATAGGTACATGTGTTTATTTAAGCGCAGTAGTAATATAACATGGTTTGTTTAGGAACACCACCATTAGGTACACGATGGGTTGTTTGTTCTACTTTACCAAATTGTGTTTGCAAAGCCCAACCTGGTTTCTTAATCGATTGGGGTATTGTCATATTTTTTTTATTGAAGCAAAGGTGAAAGCTTGGCAATATCCAAGCATAGCTATTTGGGTCACGTACATTTTAATATAATGCGGCAATCGAACCCGACTGCAACTGCTCTCACTTATAGATATGTGTGTACAACACACTCTCAGATCTACAAATTCACGCACACTTGGATCAACTTCACAAGTAGCGTATTGATGTAAAGATTACCTCGGCACTGCCACTGCGCCGATTGCTGTGAGTTCGCCACATGGGACAAACAATTGTGTGATCAACGAATGGTTTTTATGAGTCTTGGTGTTCTTTGTGGTCGGTCTTGTAATGTTTGTAATGTCACCCCGTAACACAGAAATTGTTCTTAGCCCGGGAGTTGACTGTTTCAAAATGCAGAAGACTTGTACTAATTGACATTTGACGTATCTGAACTGAAATCGCTATACGCCTATATATCTGTGTGAGTACGTCAGTTTTCGCAAGCTCTATTGAACTGACCATATGTGTGGTGTAAGTCAATAACCTCATAAAGCTTCAAAAGTCTGACTTTAGGTCAGCTACTAGCCACATGATAAGAAGAAATAGAACGCTAGGCTTGACGTACTTGCCATGTTTAGAGTAAATAATTCTTTGATAAAATATATAAAAGATGATTTTTGGAGTAAATAATGTTCTCTAACAAATACAAAAGATGAATTCTTGAGTACAAGATTAATTCGGTTGGTTCTCCTATGCTCTAGTCCCGCTATGCTCGACTCGTAAAGTACCTACTAAAAAGATTCGCTAAGCACGAAATCACAGTCGTGGGCAGAATTTAGTTTTCATACTTGTCTTATTTAGTACCTACTGAAATATGGCCTTCTGGTAGCTACCAGAAGGCCATATTTCAAGAGAGACAATATCATCGATATAGGTAAAATTATATGTATTGACTTTTTTAGCATTTCCATTTATTTGAGAACGAATATAGTCTGAAAGTAGTAACTAAATAATAATTAATTATTCAGTTACTACCTACACGAATGATTTTATAATGTTTGTTTGTTAAAGACAATTAAAAAAACGACATATACGTAACCCGTAGTAGTAGTAGTAGTACTAGTTGGTATTCAATATAAAAAAACAGGTTTTTGACTAGCTTTTGGCCGCGGCTTCGCACGTGTAAAAGTAGGTTAGGCTATGTTAGTAAGAGTATTTTTTTAAATAGAATATAGCCTATGTTACTCGGTGATAATATAGCTTTCCAAAGATAAAATAATTTTAAAGTCAGCTGTGTATTTTGAGTTAAATACTTGAACGCTGGAATTTTTTGTCTCTGACAAAAAAATTCCACTTCCTCGATTGCCGGCATATAGGTAGGTACCTCGCATATCCTGACGTAGCAATTACGTTAACCATCGATCGAAGGTCGCTCGTTTCAAATATTTTTCAATTTCTATAGCAATAAATTATTTGTTCCCGGAATATGGAACTGTAGACCGTACGGTACGGTAGGCGGTAATGGGCTCCTTTCTCCTTTAATGAGAGTGAAATGGTATATGTGTGTTATTTATCTCTATTTTATCCTTTTTGGATAACATTATGTATGAATTCCTCAAAATATGAATCCGTATGAAATGAACACTTGTTTATTTTGCCATATTAAGAAAATACTTTTTACATTTTTATACATATTAGCGATACTATCAGATGCTGCAATAAGGCAGATTTTATTATATTCGATGTTTTGATTTATATATGGAACAGTCGCAAGAGGAAGACCTAGGCGAACGTTTCTTGATCAGATCGGAGGCGTTCTGGACAAAGGCCAGGTTAAGATCACCTTGAACCGATGGGCGTGTATGAGGAATGTGATGAAAGTGAATGAAGCCAGAGAAGTGTGTCAGGATCGTAGCAAATGGAAATCCGTAGTCTCTGCCTACCCCTCTGGAAAACAGGCGTGAATCTATGTATGTATTTATTTATAAAGTCAACAGTGGACTTCACGAGAATTTAAACAACGGACGTAAAGAAAACCTATACTCGGAACAACGATTTGTAAATTACACTAATTTCAAACTACATATCAGCTTTTCTAACTAGGAATGTTTGTTGACAAAATGATTTATGAATGATACCATTTTAGTAGTTCATAATTTCTTATAGTTTCCTAATAGGCAACCACATACTTAATTAAAATAACCCTACCATACATTTCTTTCATGTCCTTTTGATAATTACCTTTTCAATTATTGATAATACAGTGTTATTACAAAACTGAGCCATATCTACGAACGTTAACTATAGCTTCATACTATCACAGTTATAATTTATCACATAGTCTAACCTCATTACGAGCTGTTTCTACATATCACAATAATTTATCGACACGTAATTTCAACATGCCCGAATTCTTGTTATCAAAGGTCAGTTACCTTTGATAACAAGAATCCGGGCATGTTAAAATTTTAATAACATTAAGTTGAGCGATTTGTATGCTTTCTCCAGTTTTTAAATTCTAACTTATTATTATAAATGCGAATGAGAGTCTGTGACGCTACCGCGCCTTAATTACGCGATCGATCATTATGAAATTTAGCATACACGTTACAGAAAAGGACGTAGAGTACCTTTCATCTAGACAAGTTATTGTTTCCGAGATAGAAAACTAACAAAATAGATTAACGCGGGATGGGACGAAGCCGCGGACAAAATCTGGTCTTTTATAATCTTCACTGTGAATGAAAATCGGGTACAGAGTCAAATTCACACACCGAGGGTTTTCCACAAAGAAATAAAACGCATGAAATGTTATTATTTATTAAAAAGGTCTAATTAAAGTACGGTACGGTTGTTCGATGGATAAGGCATTGGGCTTGCGTTCAAGAGGTGGGACCGAATCTCACCCATTCTGCCGTTCGCTTACTAAAAAGTCGTTAAGCCATATGAGTTTTATATCAGCACGGCAGTATTGCGCTACCGATGTGTACCTAATCCATTTCTTAAACCAGCAATCTAACTTAGCTGGAGAGGTTATCAATAATACTTGTCAATAGCAATCTAAATTGGTTGCAATTTATAACATATATTATGTTTTATACCAAACTTCGTAAATAAAAGGGAAGAATGTATTTTTATGTATATGTATAAACACTCAAAAATATGAATATAAAAAAGAAAACATTGTGTAATGTGCAAAATCCAAATTAAAGTACCTACTTTCCATTATAATACTTAAATAAATTAAACACCCTACTTTAACTTGTACAGCCTTTTAATTCTATTTTGTGCTCTGAAGAACCACCTCTTTTGAAATAGCAATGATTTTAAAGACAAAGAGAATTACCTCACTTGCACCTTGGCTATGGACTTTAACTTATAGCATAATAATATTTAATTATATAGAAATATATCTAGTAACTATAATAATTGATTGCTATATTAAAACTAAACTATTTTATTTATCTACTATGGCGGTCTATTTTAAACTAGCGTTTGTTCATGGCTACTCTCACTTGGGAACAGTACTTTTTCCTGGATGAAAAGTGCCATATGACAAATGACAACGTGTATGCGAGATTCCATTATGATCAGTGGAGTAGTTAAGTCGTAAAAATGTAACAAACAAACTCATATTCATCATCATCATCATCATCATCATCATCATCATCATCATGTCAGCCGAAAGACGTCTACTGCTTAACATAGGCCTCCCTCAAGGTGTTCCACACAGACCGGTCTTGGGCCACCCGGATCCAACAGCTTGCCGCGACCCTATACTCACATTCACAATTATATATAACTAGCTGACCCGCGCAACATCGTCTGCTTCACATAAAAAAAATTGTCCCGTTTTTGCAACATTTTTCTTTGCTGCTCTGCTCCTATTAGTCGTAGCGTGATGTTGTATAGCATATTAATAGCCTTCCTTGATAAATGGGCTATCCAACACTAAAAGAATTTTTCAATTCGAACCTTTAGTTCCTGAGATTAGCGCGTTCAACCAACCAAACAAACAAACTCTTCAGCTTTATAATATTAGTATAGATATTATTTAGGATGTGTAATACTTACGTAAACGTAAGACATTGCGTTTGTTATATCCAATTATACATACAAATTTGAATGTGCAACCGACCCACGATTTTCGCATAGATAACATTTATCACAATTATCTTACTGCATATCCATATCATATAACAATGGCACTTTGACTCCCACAATATCTAAGACGACTCCTAGTAACGACTTTGACCTTAAAGTAATTATGGAAAAATAAACACGTTAGTGGCAAACATTCTGTTTTATGTTTACCTATTAGGTATGTATGACACGTGTGACACGTGTAAGAGTTTTAAATAGTATGAAGTTGATTACGTGTGTAAAGCAGAAAACTTATTTTTAATTCTTGATAGACTTGTGTTTGACCACTACTTCAACTTTAACTTCCTCGGTGTCGATTGGCTCCATCGAATAGATATTACGTTATTTTCTATCACACGGGATAATCATTTGTATGATCCACAAATAATACTAGGTCTGGGTGTACTTTGTACTTGTCACAGTGTGTTGGCAGTTCTCCGCGACACGGGGCATGACACATAAACTGTGCGAGGTCTTTATAAAAGTAAATGAGTAACTTTGGCCAGTGCACTGATCCTACTGGTTTTGCCTGCTGTCAGCGTAGCAGCTCCTTAAAGAATATAAAAGCTGAGTAGCTTTCTTGGCTGCGATTTTCTGTTCGGTGATATAAGCGAAATTCCAGGTCTAAACGATACTCTTGCTGAGGTTTTCCTGTTCTGTATTTTTCATTCATTTTGTTTGAAAACCAACTTTACTATGTGGGTTTAAGGTCGAATTTGCATCTGGTCAATCGCGATTCGTGAATCTTTTATGTTGTGTTTCGTTTTAGATATTTCAAAGACACTTTGAAGTAACATTTGCAAAGAACTGTCTTAGGTTTTTGTATATTACCAATGCATAACATTTACCTAATCTGGAACCCTCTTGTAAGCCAATACATTAAATTATGCGTATTTATAGTCAGTCCCTTAAAATAATTTAGTTTGGGTAAGTCGTTGACTTCATGAATATTAAGTTAGACAATGCTTGGGTGGCACAGCGGTATTTTATGCAACTGCTGTGCTTGAAGTCTTGGCTTCGATTCCCCGGTCGATTAACCTGTTATTAGGATTTTCCAAATAATTCTTAGTGACACCACGGAGTCTGGAACTGTGCCCGTTAGACGGCAAGAGGCTCGCCCACTATTACATGGAACCAATAAACATACCGGGTGAAATTTGTGTGTAGTACTCTCGCCTATATTCTTGCAGGTACCTATGTATGTTACTGAAATAAACAAAGTTGTTTTACTTTACATCAAAAAGGCGATATTACTTTGTACCTATTCAAGTTTCCGCCTATTGTAATCTGAATCGAATAGAATTTCATAATGACCTCAGTTATATAAATAGAACTTCCTTCTTCTTCTTCAGATTAATTGTTCTAAGGTCATAATCTGAATCGCAAAGATTCTCGCAGCTATCGCTTCTATAGAGTATGTATCTCTCCCAGTTCCTCTCAGCCCCCTTTGCTTAGGTTAACTAATTAGGTTGACGACCTCGATGGCGTAGTGGTTAGTGTAACCGACTGCCACGCCTGAGGTCGCGGGTTCGATTCCCGCACAAGTCAAACATTTGTGTGCATGAACATGGATGTTTGTCTTGGTCTGGGTGTTTCTATGAATAATATGTATGTATTTATAAAAAAAAAAGTATATAAGTATGTTTATCCATTGTCTAGTACCCATAGTACAAGCGCTGCTTAGTTTGGGCTAGATGGTGTTGTGTGTATGTGGTAGAATATTATATTATTATATTATATTAATTATCTAGTCGACAGCATCCCACACTGTGTTTTCATGCCGTTAGTATCAACTCGCATAAATTATATAGAAATAGACTATAGGCTCAACACAACGCACAATAATCGACTCGTACGCGCGCGCGAATAGCGGTTTCAGAACAATTCGGATTTCGGCCAAATGAACCCGACATGACCCGAAATGGTGGTAACTGAGCGTCTTAGTGTAACCCCGGAGCCGTGAAATATACGCTTCAAGCGAATAAGCTGAGTGGGGTAAAAGCTGAGCGTCATGTGTCAGATATAAATGACGGAGTCAGACGCAAAACGTAACGCAACAAGAGTGTATTACGCAAATAGCGGACTCAGAGCATGTCGAGTTTCGGCCGAATGCAGCCCGACATGATCCGAAAGGGTTTACCTGCGCGTCTTAGAGTGATCCCAGAGTCTTTAAATATATGCTCCAAGCGATTTGCTTAGCAAGGCAAAGATGAGCATCAAGTGTCAGATACAAATGTAGGAGTCGGACGCAAGACACAACGCAATACAAGACGTGTATTTGTTCGGAACCTTAATTTAGTGGCCCTCGGTTAAAAGAAGGAAAAAAGAAAGAAAAAGCGTTTGTGTGTTGTTACAGTAAAACACGTTAAATACTCAAGAATGAATACGTCTGCCAAACTACATAGCAGTTTGTTGGCAGACGTAGCTCCCGAATCAATCATTTATAAAAGTAGGTACACGATATTACACATTTACACACATATTCGGCAATTTAAAAATTAAATAGTACATATATTAAAAATTATAAATTTTATTATAAAAAATCTATTGTGTGTGGCTTATAGTTATGGTTAAATATTCTTTAAATTTATACCGGAAAAACATAGTCATATTTAATTTTAAAGATGGTTTAGAGACAGTGTTATTTTCTTTATTTAATGTTTAAGTTGTAAACAATTACTGCGTCCATTTTGGAATCGACCATAATTCGTGCCACTCCGTAAAATTCTTCCGTATCGGTTACCAGAGGTCTTACCATCATTGTTTGAAGCATTTTAATCGCATTCGAGAGAACGAGACGAAGTTATACATTGTGTAATGAGCTGTCTCACTCTCGTGCATGCAATGACTATGATTCTTTGTTGAGGCCAGTTTGTGTATCTAAATAATCTGGCAATATTTACTCTAACTCTCTAACTAAATTACCTTATGAAGGTTGGTTTCTTTAGTTCTTCGTCAAATTGCCTTATTCCGGCTTTAGTTATGCAAATTGCTAGGCTTATCATAATGATGACAAAATATACGAAGTCCAAGGCTTTTTGATGAGTATCATCGTAACTTCTAAAAATATATTATTATACACAATGTTATAATTTATAAATTACAAAAACATTAGTACGATATAAGTACAACGACCTTTGGACTGTTATAAAAAAAACTAAACGTCAAGATGTCAACTTGTTAGGTAATAATTTTAGATACCTACATTATTTTTTATTACTGCTCTAGGTGTGCCCTGCTGTTTCACTCGCCTCGATTTTGGCGTTCATTGTTACATTTGTTACTATGGTACCTTATAAGTAACATACTTAAAAAAATGTGTTATCTGCGTTGATGGAAGGGTCTATGTGATTTGGTCATCCTCTGCTAGTGCGCGAGTAATATGGGTTCTATCCTCGCCTGACATAAAAGTCTGATCCACAAAAAGTTGTCCCAAATCCGTGGTAACGCTTGTAAAGTCCTCCTGCAATAAGAATAAATGGACGTAGTTATGCAAACTAAAACTAACCGACAACAGACACAAGAGTGACGACTCTTGAGATAATTAGGTTTTTGTTTTAAGGGGGTGCAGAAAAAATAGGTAAGTTTATATGAGATAAATAACTTAACAACGTTAAAGAACTGTATTGGCGAGAATGTAGGAAAAATAGATACTCACAGACTCAGAGGTTAATAACGATACGAGCTATTTATCACTGTATATATACAGAGCGATTTTTATATTGCCATGAATCCATTGCTGACGTCAGCATGCATCATGCATCGATTGCTGGCATACAAGACTTTATCATCCCACTAATATGCAAAGTAGGAAGGAATGTTTGTAGAAATGTATGGATGTTTGTACTCAAACATATGTAAATCGTTGAACGGATTCGGAGTAGGATATTTAGCTCGGTATGCGTTACCTTGAAATTTAGGATATGTGAAAGATATTCCATATGTAGATACTACGGCAATCCACTTGGTACAATTCTGACTGTCTTTCTTCATTTATTTATTGTCTCGTTCACATAGCAGCAAAGTATAAATTAATTAATGAAATAAGTCGTTTTATCTGCTGTCAGTTAATTTTTTGACACATATGTATTCTATAGAAAATATAAATGTGCATACCGACAAATGTAACTGTCCATAGCTAATATGGCACGTTTCTTGATACAGAAACCTGACCATACTATACTATATACTGGATGTGAATCTCCCTTTACAATTTACATACATGTCTATCTATCGTCCTCATGTAATCGTTGCTAGCAAAATATTTTAAATTCAGGTTTATCCAATAACAATAGATTGTCTACCACTAATAAAACATTTATGAGTAATTATAATGTTTTTTAGCTAGCGTAGCAGTCGTATGACCTCATCGTATAACTGTAATACTATCCGAATATTGCGATCTCTTTGTTTAAGTACTAATACATAATTGTACACGTCATATTTTCTTTGTTCCAACGATTCGATGAATTATGGAAACTTATTGTTTGACCAATTCATTCAAATGATGTTCGGCCATTGTGCATGTATGGACCAAATCCATTTATAGATTGCCGAACGAAATGATATTGCGTGTTTTAATGTCAATCCTACAGCCTACTATTATGGTAAGTGAAAAAACATGTAAAGATATTTGGATAATTAATTTAAATTAAATTTTACCGATTTTCATCGTGGTTTATTACAATTATGATACTAATAATAGCTTTTGCCTCGGGCTCAAGCGGGAACAGTACTTTTTTCTGGACTGTCATCCAGAAAAATAATAGTAGCTGATGTCTCTTTCTGTACCACGGACAACGTGTATGCAAAAATCCGTATATATCTGTCAAAAAAATAGACATGTAAGCGTAATAAACAAACAAACTCACATTCACATTTATACTAATATTATAAAGCTGAAGAGTTTGTTTGTTTGGTTGGTTGAACGCACTAATCTCAGGCACTACTGGTTCAAATTGAAAAAGCTATTTTATACGACTAATGAGAGCAGAGCTTAAATGAAAAAAGTTGCAAATACGGGGAAATTTCGTAATATTATAAATTAACTGCTGTGTTACAATCGCGTAAACGTAACATAATATTCAGATGATTGGATGATTGTGACTCAATCGAAATGAGCGAAATTAATTTAGCACATGGGTAGAGAATGTCCTGGATTAACATATACGATTCTTATTATTCCGCTAATGCGTGGCCATGAAAAGAAACTAGTTTTCTAATAAATTGGGCAGGTATATAATAAAATTATAGGCTAAAACTTGGACATGAAAACATATTTGTCTTGGAGAGGCTTGCACGAGAACTATAAAATCATTAAAACAATTGCATGACAACAAAACAAAATCTTGCGTATCAATTAATTAATTATAGCTCGCTTTATGATGGAGTAAAAACATCAGGAAAACTCTGTATTTCCGAGAGTTATCTTTAATATTCTACAATTTGAAGTCTGCCAATGCTCACTAGGCCAGAAGATAAAGAAAAGACACGTGTCCAGCAGTAACGGCTGGTTCAACATACACTAATGGAAAAATTAGGGACCCAAAAAAATTAACGTAATTTTTTGGTGATTTTGGCAGGCTGTATTTCAGTGAAAATGGTCGTATCGGCAATCTAAAAAGCCTTTTTGAAGAATTAAGATTTTAGTTTTAAGATCGTTAGGCCAAAAAATTTTGCGGTCGCGGCTTCAACGCAAGAATCATCTATCATCATCAAATTTTTTTGGATCCAAAATTTTTCCCTTTGTATATAATCCGAGAATTTCGGCTTTTCTTGCCATAATAATATAATATTACCAAAGCAGCACTAGGCTGAAGACAGTGCATTAGTTTTTCACGACATGCAATTGAAATTGAAGTAAACGGATTCAAATAAATTGTGTATTTTCCAGAATGCCGTGCAAACATTGATGTCCTGCGCCCAGTCCCTGGTGGATATGAATACGCTTCAGGAAGAGATTGAAGAAGCCAAACCTAACGGGAAAGTCGACGAGGTGTTTAAGAAGTAAGTACAAAACGTGCTTTAATACTTACTTGTCCTTATCCTAAGTTCTTACTGATATTATGAATTCGAGAGTGTGATTCTCTTGCAGGTTTTTGATACCAGAGTAGTTGTCTCCCGTCGTTTCAGTCACATTTATGATTATCGCCCCGCCCCTGTGGCTCGTAGCGTGATGTTATATAGCCCATAACCTTCCACAGCAAGCAGGCGCGCACCTCTGAGTTTTCGGAGTTATGTGCGTATTAATTTGTTAATTATCGCTTGCTTTAACGGTGAAGAAAAACGTCATGAGGAAACCTGTCTGAGAGTTGTTCATAATTCTCTCGAAGAAGAATAAAGATATGAAGATATGTGAAATCTGCCAACTCGCTCTGGGCCGTGGTCAACTTTGGCCTAAGCCTCTCATTCTCCCATTCTCACATTGAAAAGAAACCACATTAAAGCGAGCGATAATCAACTATTTAATACTTACATAACTTCGAAAAGTCAGGTGCACGCCTTGAGATCGAACTCGAGACCTCTGCTAGGCAGTCTAATGGTCTCCCATTAGGATATCGCTGCTATGATTTGTTTCCTTTTTTAAACGCAGGTTTTAAGTCAGTATTTAAACTGCTATTATAGTAGAAACCGATTTGGCTGTGTGCACCCTTGACATTGTCGGAATCCATGACCCACGGTTGACACTTACCATCAAGTGAGTCGTTAGCTTGTATGCCAATAGGTGCAATAAAAACCCACTATTCTCTAGCTTAGGCGTCAGTTTCCTATTATCAAGATCACCACAGTTGCACTCAATTAGTAATCAAAATAGCCGTGATGATAGTGTGCTCATTAAGTAACATAGATAACGCGCAGTGGACTGAAGTGGTAAGCACTACATTATAGATACGTATACATAATTATACGTGTATAGCAAGATAATTGTAGTCTTAATATCGACGGCCTTGGTGGCCGCAATGGTAGTTAATGCTACTTCTGTGCATGAGGTCGAGGGTTCTATACCAGATTCTGATACTTCTGTGCTTGATGTTGAGGGTTCCATACCAGGTTCTTAAATTCTCAGTAGTAGCATGGAGATCAAGCTGTCAAAGCTCTTTAATAAGACTGCACGGATGGAGTTGTGGTTTAAGTGGTCGGCTCGTCATTGCCACTGCGCCGAGTGTTGTGGGTTCGAATTCTGCATGGCATAGTAATTTGTGTGATCTACAAATGGATGTGCCGAGTCTGGATTTGTATTGTGTTCGTTGTTTAAATGTTTGTAAAGTCCCCCGCGTTACAGGAATTATTCTTAATGCGGAAAATGTCTTTTTAAACAGAAAATAAAATATTGTATAACGTTTACGTGTATATTTAAATGGCAGTTAATATAAAATAATATTTGAAAATCTATGCTGGGTAATTCATAAAAGTGATTAACGGATACTTAAATAATAATTTGAATGAAGTTGCCTCTGAACACCTAGGTGATTATTGGACACTAAATTGTCAGCTATCACCCAGGTGATCAAAGTGGAATAGACCGTCTAAAACTGTATCCGGTAGACGGTATAGCCTCGCCTTCCCATAACTTGGGACCAAAAAATATCTCACCGACTATGCTGCCTAAGGATATATGTAGGTACGTCTTTTTCCCTTATGACGGCAGTATGCCTGTGACACACCTCTGCCCGCACTTTTAGGTGTATAGGCGTAAAACTTTTATGTATATTATTATTTACTCATGAAAAGATATAAAGGTATGTAGTGTTAGCCAGTGACCTATTTATGCCACCGTTTTGCGCTATCGACCGGAATGTGCAGTATAACGTCTACCGAGCCGGGCCTACTAGTTATGTACAACGCATGACTTACCAATTGATTGTCCCGATTGGTTGGATGGCGTAACCCGCGTCGTTTATGTAATGGTCTAAAGGTATTAATAGCACCACAGTGTCTAGGGCAGCTTATTAAAACGGCCATGACTCCTAAAATGGTTGACAAAATGTTTTTAGACGTATCTCTGTAACCGTTAACTAATATCCTTTAAAATTCAAAGCATATTAGTAAACGGTTACACAGATACGTCTAAATGTGTGGCAAATATGTTAAATATCCATTTATATTTAAAATCTTCGTGGTACCATATTCATCAAAATAAATTGATGTAAATTGAAATTACCTACATACATACTAACTAGTAATGCACATAAGTGCATTCGAATCATATTCGAATACTATTACAACTCCTACTACTAGTATAGTCTTAGCTTTGCATAGTCAAGGGCAGCAGTCATACTGATGATTGCGTTGTCAACCCATTCGAATTTTATTTGATCGCATCACTACTATAAGTAGTCAGTATGTAAATACATACTGTTTAATGATTACTATATATCAGCAAAACCGCCAAGGTAGTCGTGAATAAAAATCTTCTAATTAATTTTAGGTATTGCAACAAGAGTCCTCAATTCAAGAAGTGCTTCCGCAACATGACGGAGACCGTAAAGCCTTGCTTCGCGCCCGCCGAGCAGAAGAACTTTAAGACTCTGTACAACGTCACCGATCAGCTCGCCGAGTTCATCTGCTATAAGGACGGAGACAGGATCGCGCGTAAGTGCTTTTTACACAAGTTTCAAATATCAAGCTTATTGCAATTGTTCATATACCTACGTTCTAGTGATGGATAAATTGAAACATAATATTTTTGTATATATATATATATTTTTTTTTTTTGTGACCGCGTAGATTTCTGAATGCTGAAATATTTATTAATTTAAAAGATCTCTATTAAGAAATACACCTACGATACAATTAAAAGCTATATACAATAGATTAGTTGCCTATGTTTGATTATGTACAATATTTAACACACAACAGCATTTGCTAAGCAATCAACAGAAATCTTTTGTGTGAAAACACAAGACCTGCTATAGGATAGTTGACTCACAATTTTTTATTATTTAAGTGTAATAGTATCGAAACCGCTATTTAAACGCATTTGTCCGAGGGAGATAGCGAAATGTCCCCACTACAACCCTTTATTTCTTATCCAAACTAAAAATGTTAATCACTTTCTTATTTTGCAACCATTTTAAACACTTATTTAATTTTTTCGTATTCACAAAAATATTTATTTAAATACTCTTTTTTAAATTTACGCTCTTTTGTGTGAAATAATGTACAAAATCAAACATAGCCAACGCATCTACGCTATTGTTTAAATACGTAATAGCGATGGGCAATTGCAACAAAAATGATATTTGATAATTGTGTGATCGTGTATCCGACTGTTAAATTTATTTCCAATGATCTTTAACATAAAATACACATACAATTAAATTAACTACAACTGTAGGCCTTGTGTTTCGCGTTTCTCGCCTACAAGAGACCACAGCTTGCACAGAGTAGTACTTAGACAGGGTACATAAAATATTAAAATATTATAAAATAAAAAAACTAAAATTAAAAATAACCTAGAAATACAATTTGCCTATGACTTTACTTAAGATTAACACTAATAATTATCAAAATAAGAGATTGAATATGACTAATTCGTTTAAACTGATTATAATTCGAATCATAATCTAATATTCGAAAATTAATTTGATAGTTGCCCGATATCGCAGTAATAGATGTTTTTTAAAACCTCGAACGACATTATGGACTCAGATGAATCGGACTCAGATTACATTGTTTAGTCCATCTCATAATATTTCCTTGTCCCATGTCCTCTGCCACTTGAATATTCGAATGACGCTAAACACATTCGAATATTTATCTAATTTATATCGAATATATCTATTTGTTTAAAAATTCGAATATTTTATCGCTAATATGTACCATTGTCCTACAAAAGATCGCCGTTAACCTTATGTAACGTTCCTGTGTTAACCTAACCCTGTACGGCTAGCTAAGGACCAAAGATTTGGGTCCTTCAATCGTAAAAGCGAGTATAGAGCAGCCCGTCAATTTTTTCAATGTAATTGGTATCGCATGAATAACGTGATTACTGTTCCAAAGGCTAAGGTACCGCCGGGCGGGTGCAGGTACCACTTTTCTAGTATAATACATAAACTGACTAGTCATTTCAAATACGTGACCTATATTCGTGTCTATTTCAGTTTTCATAGCGGAGGGTGGTAAGGAATGCTTCCAAGATAAACAAGAACAGATCCAGAACTGTTTCAACCAGACCTTCGACTCGCAGACTCAGAGCAACCTCCAGAATATCTCGTTTGATGGCATTCTTGATCTGGAATTTAAGGTAAACTTGTATATATTTGCTCATAGACTTGACTGCTTTGCCGCAGTGCCGAGAGTGACTGCTGTGAATGTGGTCGCGGGTTCGATTCCTGGGTCGGACAGTGTTATAAGTGTGACTGGCAAGATATTCTCAGTTATTACCAAAAAATTGTTGGCACAATTTTAATGTGATTTTTCTCCATGCACTGCATGGAGTATCAATCTGTCGTTCGAACTAACAATTTCGCCTTAACAATTGGCCTGTTGCCGTTTAACCCTTGTTTGGTAACCAGTTCTTGTGAAGTAAATATGATAAATATGAAAGTTTGTAAACATTTTCGGGTGTTTGTTACTTAATCACGCATAAACCAATGACCGGATTTTAATAAAAAACATTTTGAATCAGTTGTAATTGGAATCTGTTTAACGACCTATATATACAATCCTATATTAACACATAAGATATTGCATAGATTTCGATACCAGTATCATTCCTGTGGAGGTCAAGCGGGCTAAGCCGCAGACAGAAACTAACACTTAATATAATATTTTCTAATGTTTACAGGAGAAGCAATGCAACCAAATGACACAACTTCAGCTGTGTATCGTCGGATCTTTAGAGAGCTGCACTAAGCCCACTTCGGCTAACATCATGGACTCCCTGTTCAACTTCATCAGAAAGGCTACGCCCTGCAAGAACTTCATTAAAGTAAGTTTTCTATTTATATCGTACACAATGTGAAGAATAGAGATGGATGTTTTAAAACAATGAGACCATAATCACGCAATAATTACAATTACATTCAAATTCTATTCGAATAATCGATGACCCAGTGAACTTCGTAAAACCTAACTAAAATTCCCATACAAGCTTACCGATATCGATATATTAGAATTTTCGGTTGTTGCTTTGAGTATTCCTAATTTTCTTTTTGCTTAATGATCCCAGTGATGAAGCGAATAAAACAAAAAGAAATATATCAAAGCTATCTAGCCATTTTCGACAACGCACGACGAACGCACCGTAATATGCTCGCAATAAGCCGCGCATAAGTGGATGTGCTGCCTCCATGACCATGTAACGTCAGTATTGCGTTGTGCACAATTGTATTCGAATATCATTCGAATGATTTTCGCGCTACTACTAATAAGAAGTTTATGCAAACAATCTTGTGTGATTAACCTATCTAGAAGTATGTATGATGTACAATAGTTACGTAACATTGATTTTGTAACATTGGCATTGGCATATAAAAAGATGACCAGGTAAGTCATGTCCTCCCCATAATTGTCCCTTGCCTTCCCCAGGATGATACGTTTCAACTCAAAAGTCTACAATTTTATGTATGTATGTACTATCGTTGCCTAAGAGTCAGGCCAAGGAACTCTAGATATTATGTATTGTAACCTTCATACTGCAAAGTAATATAGTAATAGGAATACATATAATAAAGTGCTATACAAAAATTTTATACCTGGCACCAAAACATATACTCATTCATCCCAATATGGATAAATGAGCAATCGACCTCGTGTTTGCATAAAATAAACAAAATGTGAAAAAAATTGTTACGTTCTATAAAATTATTACAAATATGTTGTTTTCCTTTATTTCTTACAAAAATTGGTACTGCTTTAGCCATAGTAACAAAAATGTTTTAATTAATCTTTATCATATACTAAATGTGCCCGCGGTTTCACCCGCGTTTATGATTAATACGCCGCCTCCGTGGGTCATAGCGTGATGTTATATAGCCTATAGCCTTCCTCGATGAATGAGCTATTCAACACTAAAATAATTTTTCAATTCGGACCAGTAGTCTAGTAGTGTCCTGAGATTAGCGCGTTCAACCAAACAAACTCTTCAGCTTTATAATATTAGTATATATTTACAAGTATTTATATGTGCACTAATATTTCTAACTTTCTTTACTTTTCTGACTAATGTATCTTATCAGGAACTCACGTAAGATAAACTGCTCGGGCTAATTATTGAAGTATGCATGATCAAAAATTTTTAGCTAAAAGGTATTTTCCTTTAATTTCTGCAAACAACTGACAGTTTCGTTGGTCCAGTGTATACGACTGGGTTCGAATCCTAAACAAAATGTTATAAAGGTGTTTTTATCAAGGAACTCTTAGTAACAGTTAGGAAGTTGATGGTATCTCATCCTCGTGCCTCAGAAAGCACGGGAAGCCGTTGGTCCTGCGACTAATGTCAATCGTGTCGGATTGCCGATCGAATAAAAGTTAGGTCCACTGTAATATCGCCTGAGCATCTCCGACGAAGAATATTTATTTAGATAGTCAGCGTTCAGACTGGCCGCCTTGACCGAAATTCGGTCTATAATAATAATATCAACGCTGTATTAAACTGTCCCACTGTGGGCACTGGCTTTTTCTCAGTGTGAGAATGTTTAGGCAATAGTCCACCATGCTGGTTCAGTGCAGGTTGGCTCTCAGACGTGCAGGTTTCCTCACGATGTTTTCCTTCACCGTGTAAACAAGCGATAATTACCAATTACACAACCACTACCAATAACACGCATAACTTCGAAAAGTTTACATCTAAAGTTACATTAATGAGACTAATTTGTGAGCCAATGTATTTCTCGTAGCCTTATTTCCAGAAGTGTTTTAATAACGCATACATATACATTATCCGAGCTTATTACACTATTTATTTATTTAATTAATAACTATTTCACTAATCAATAAGCATATGTTTTACTAGGCCGGTGTGGATACCAAAACGAAAAAGGGCGACACAGTAAGTTTAATAGAGATATTAGCGACTTGTTTTGTGATCGTTATTGTATCGTTTGGTTGTTTTCATATTATTCGACACATTCAAAAGGTCTATAAATATCGATACCGATATATTCGTCCATCACTAATATATTCGTAATGGGTGATTCTAACGTAGCCACGCCTTATATAAAAGAAATTAACAGAAGAACAATTAAAAGGCATACGTGACGCGTTTTAATTGTTTTTGGGAACGTCTTAGTTTCGTTCTATTTAATTATTTTAGTAACACTCTTAGCGTAAGCTAGCATGAGCATATTTTTTTATTAGCTATTTCAAAGCTGTACACAATAACTAAAAAAAGACATCGCAATTCAGAAATATATTTTTATTTGGAGGACTTATTTTTATTCCTTTTTAATTTTTGTCATCAGCCATTTTTGTATTAAGTTCTTTATGGTTAAGTTGGTTAAGTTCTATAATTATGATAAAATGTCATTATAGCGCTTGGCGAGGGAAAATCACTCGAGACTTTGTATTTTTGTTTGTCCACATTTTATTTATGTTACATGAATTTTCCATTTCATTTTATTCAGGTCGTAATTTTTTAAGTTGAACACACATATCATTCACAGAGCTATTTTCTTGATAATAGTCTTGATATTGGTCACACTACCTAGTGTGTGAACTGCTTGGTTTTATCTGTTTCATTTGTGACGTCTTCATAGTATTTGCATTCGATGACAAAAATATGGGACATTAAATCGATTAGATTGATGACTTTACTCTGTTTATTTGCTACAAATACATTAGCAACTGAGAATAAAATCTGACAAAAATTATTACGATTTTTATTGACTGCCATTGGCATTAGATTTTGTTAGCTTGCCTTTCGTGGCTTTGAACTTAAATTGCTGGATTGCGCTGTTTGATAGTCGCTAGTTTGATTATTGCACAGCGGTCGGCCTAGAAGCTAAGTTATGATGACCGACAAAATAACGCTTTATTTAATAATAAAAAAACAATGGCGCTATAATCCTTTACTCCTACTGCTTAGGTGCCTATTTAGTAAAAGCTAAACATTCGACAAGCGCAGTTTTGATTGATTCTATTGTATAGATAACCAATCTAATCGATGATGTCCCTATTTTTCTTACGCTTATAATTTCGTAAAACAGTAATTAACAGTAAGCTTGTTTATATTCCACAGGCTGAGAAGAGCAACTCACCCGGTGCGGCAAGCGGGCTCGCTATAACATCGGGCACAGTCTTCATGGGATTGATCGCCGCAATACTTGTCTAAACAAACCATATTGTAACATTCAACTTGAAACAACCTTTAGTTTACCAACAGTCGTAGGATTACCGTCAATAATGCTTGTAGACCTGTCAAATGACGTCATAATAGGAAATAGAGGTGTGTCTTTCACCTACTAGGGGAGCTACCACCGTATTCGTTGAAGTGATATTTTTATTCGATTTAATTGTTGAATTACTATGCTTATTTTCTAGCTTTCTTTTATAAGAACCAGAGATCTAGATAATATGAGGTAGAACTATGTGTAAACGAAAGTTTTAAATCCGATAAAAGACACATATATTCCAGATTTTTTAAATAATTATCAGATATGCGATTCCATATACAAGTGCTTCCATATATGTTACATAGAAGCAACATTACGAATGATTTTTCAGAGTGGTTTGTTTTATACATTTTAGTGATGTACTCTTTATAGTATAGATGTGCTCTATTGTATTCGAATTTATCGACTAATCTACGTGCGTAAAAGTGCGTATTGCGTCCTTGAGGATTATCCTTGAGTATTCGAATATCTTTCGAATTCAATTACGCGCATTACTATTTGATAGTTACAGTAAAATTCACGTAGTTACGATTTTCTTAGATGGGAGTTAAAATAGTTGCAGTCGTGGAACTGCTATAGTTCCTAGCAAAGTCAACGTAGACAGTTTTAGACAAGATACAGTGCGTTTTTCTAATGCTGTTAGGTTGGTAGCATCGCATGCTACCACACCTTGTGTTTCGAACAGCCACAAATTACATATCGTTCATGCAGTAAACTTGGTGTAAAATGTGTTTTGAATTAAACCGACTTGTGCTTTTGTATCTATAGTATTTTGTGGTGCAACCTTAACGTTGCGGGGGCCATTCAATATCAGGCTCTCTGAAACTTCTAATGACTACCAACTCTGCATGCTCCCAAAGCGTTTAGATTTGCGGTCCGTTTGAATATTAATTATTAGTGAAACGCACTGCACTTGTGTTGGTAATAAGGTTTTATCTCTGGTATAGAGTAGATACGTTGTTAAGTCTCGAACTCTCTTTGACTATTACTTAAACAACAATACGAACCGTATTGTTGTTTAAGTAATAGTAAAAAACCAATCGGCATAATAGGTAACCCTGTAGTTCTACAATCAAATAGAAAATGAGCAAATAAAAAAAAATGAGAGATACTTTATATTATTTGATATTATAGTGCATAAAGACTTATTTTAAGAATAAATATTTTTGCCATATTGTGATCAAATTGATTTTAGACATTTATATTAAAAATATATATTAACATTTTCCTATATTTGACATTTTAAGGTACTTATTGATTTTAGATTTAGTTATTGTAATAGATTGGGTATGTTTATAGTTATTTATATAACAATAATTTTTTATTTTCGTTTAAAATCAGGGGTCGGTCTTATAAGCACAAAGTGATATTATATTTTTTGTAACAAACGTTTATCGCCAAGTACATATCTTTACATATTTTCGTAACGTATATGCCAAAAACGTGGCCAACGATACCCCTTTAAAACGCTTAGCATAAGTACAAAATATCAAATTAAAGGCGACAAGTTTTTTGCCAAGTAATACTGATTTTGCAGCTATCGTAATTTTTATACTCTGGCAACACTAGTCAATATTTTTGCAGGATGGCTATACAAGGCAGTGTTGCCATTTTTTGGTTGATGTCAGAATAAAAGTATTTACAGTAGCACAAAATGTTGCCACATTACTGTATGCTAGTAAGCTTTCTGTCCATAGTGTGTTATACGATATAAGGTATGCATTTAATGTGAACATTCGGTGTAAGGGTAAGTGTCATAGATATTAGAATGTGTGTAGAATGCCAAACTAAGTTAATGGCGTCGTGTATCAGCTTGTAAGCGTACATGAGACAGAAAAATGTTTTTATTACATAACATTATTTTAATAAAGTTATTGAGTTTAAAAGCCTATTTATTTAAATAAAGGTCTCAGTTTAACGGTTAAATACGAACATTTTGTAAGATTTATTTATGGTATAATCTATAAATAGTCATGTACACCACACTATATATTAAAAGAATTATATTGAGTCGCAATGACGCTCAATCATATGTACGTGATTAATCAGGTTTGCATACATTTCGAATCGCATGTGATTGCCCGAAATCGTGCGATTGCTTGATCAGTTAAAACGGACCGGTACATAATAAATTTTTGAATCGCTCTAAACTAATTATTATGCATTGCATGGTCATTAAAACGATTCGAGCAAATATAAAAAATGTCGTGGCAAACCATTTTTAGACTATATCATAAAATATTTCAATCTATTATGGCAAGACTTTATTGTGAATTTAAATTCTACATTCCAAGTAAAACTGTAATACACAAAGTGTAAAAGCGTATTCCCACTGACCAGCGCGCGTTTGAACGCATGCGTTGGCAGGCGACAGCATCCGTGTAAACAAGAAAATACACTACAATTTGATCGCATCCATAAATATGGTCTCACGTGTTTTTTTCTTTTAATCCCTTGATAACTGCGAACTGCGATATTCGCACGGAACCGGGTTCCAAGATGTATACAATCCATTCAAATTTAAACTCATGTAGAGAATTTGATTTTCTTTACCGCATTGTAAATACGGTTTGGCCATTCCGACGCGCGTTGTTTTGTAGCAGTATTTCCTAAGTGTTTGTCTTCAAAGGTCGTACACAATGTTCTATAAAACTTCATCAAGCACAAAAACTGTTTATCCCTTTCATATATAAGGAATGATTATGTGATTTTTTGTCGTTGTATTACTACTGTTCAGGTCAGGAGTATGTAAGGCTTATTCAAAGTACCTATTCAAACATTTAATATACCTTATTTGATTCTATTTATACAAACAAGATGTAAAACAAGCATACTTTAGGGACAGCAGTATCTGCAGCTTATAGACTACTTTGGCATACCTAATGTTTAAAATAAGTCGCTTTTGGCCTGGTACGTATATTCTAGAAACGAATCGTTTTACCAACATACTGTTAATATATGACGTATTTTTCATAGAATATGTGACAAAAATTAACTGCCCGAAGGTAAGACTACTTGTTTCTTGAAAATAGGAACCAGGCCCTGATTATTTGGCAGCGTAAGGTATAGTAGATTGAAACGTACAGCTTCATGAAGGAACTTCGATCATCTTGGAAAACAACACAAGCTTTCTGTAGTACCTACCAGGTCTTTCCCAAGCAGGGCTCTAGTTTGAGCAAGATTTTTATATGATCTTGCTGTGCGGTAATATTTCGCTAATGTTGGGAAGTTATTAAAGCGACATAAATGTCTAAATGAAAATCTAAAAGTTAAGCTGCTATATAAATGTTGGCAGGTATTTTTTAAGAGCCTACTGATGCTGGGTATCGAGTTGTATATATACAATTATATAGTCGAATTCAAAGACAAAAATATTGAAAGGTAACTAGAGTTAGACGTCAATGTGTATTTGCTTAGTGAGTTTACTAAAGCATAGGGTTTGTCTATTCTCTCCTTAAATAGGAGCTTGGTACTGGTTTCATTATGGATGCCAACTTTTATGAATATATTTGATGTTTAAAAACATATAATTTCTTTACAGGGTTTATATACACACAAATTTGTTTATCGCCAAGCTATTTCTTTACTTTTATTGTAAAACATGGTTTTATTAAAAGGAAATACTTTAAATAAACGGATTTTATTCCGATCTTGTAACTAGTGAAGGCTTCGATAATTTTCGTCCGTGTCATAATCATTATGCATAGTATCGATGTCCTAAATATATTTAGTGTATGTTGCTCGTGGTTTTTAACTGTTTTACAAATATTTGCAAATAAATCATGAAAGTATATTTATATTTGTGTGTTATTTATTTTATATTTAAGTGTCGATACCCTTGTTCGTTTACGAGTAATTGCGGATCAGAAGCCCTACATTAAATTCCCAAGTCAGTCACCTACATAATAACTGTCCAGTTTATTTTTACTGTTCCCCGTGCTTGGAAAAGTCCTCTATATAACTATTTGTGGATCACACAAATTTTTGACCCGTACGGAGATCGAATGCACAACATTCGGCATAGTGGCAGTAAGGAGGCGACCGTAAACCACTACTCCATCCGTGTATTTAAGACATCTTCGGGATGCTGCCAGTTTTCAGATTACTTGTGGGTTTTATTAGATACACACAAACAATCTGATGTTTGTTGACACAGAGAAAGTAAGCATCAAGATGACGGAATCAAGTCCCCAATTCAAAATGTATCACATTAAAGTGGCCAGGGAGGTATTGACATACTTCCTACTAGGTACTCATACTTTAGGGGTATAAATGTTTTTTTTTATGTATTAGGTGGCAAACGAGCAGACAGATCACCTAATGGTAAGCGATTACCGTCACCCATGAACAGTCGCACGCAACAGAGGAGTCACAAGTGCGTCGCCGGTCTTTTAAAAAGGAGTACGCTCTTTTCTTGAAGTTTTGAAGGTCGTATTGTTCCGGAAATATCGCAGGCGACAGTTCATTCCACAGTTATGTTGTACGAGGCAGAAAATTTCTGGAGAAACGCATAGTTGTGGACTGCCAACCATCTAATTTATGGGGATGAAAATTCTGTCACGTAGGACGATGGCAACAAGAGGCGACAGGGATCAGTCTGAACAATTCCTCGATAGAAGATGCATAGCGAGGCCACATCTCTACATAGCGCCAAAGGGGCTAGCCGATTTGCAACATCCTGGTAGTCGACGATTAGAATCGCTCTCCGTTGAATGCGGTCCAGAGTGAGAAGCTGGTACTGGGGTGCCCTGCCCAAAGATGAGAACTGTATTTCATGTGAAACCGAACCTGCGCCTTATAAAGTAATAGGCGGTGGGCTGACGTGAAATACCGTCTCGATCTGTTGAGTACGCCAAGCTTTTTCGAAGCTAATTTAGCCTTGCCCACTAAAAAGCCGCGGAACTGGATTTCGCTCGATATGTCGACACCAAGAATTCCAATATCGGCTGAGGCAGTTATGGGGATATTCTCAAAACGAGGAGATACGACCAACGGCAGCTTTTTTGCGGTGAACGCGCAGACTTGTGTCTTTGTGGGGTTAAATCGGACCAAATTAAGTCGGCCCCAATCTGAGACTTTCTTCATAGAGGTCTTAATTACATACACAATTTTGTTTCGGCTCTCAATGACGTTTTCCCGAGAGATGTTAGCGGGGCCGGTATAGAGAGCATCACTCGTGCTGTCGTCCGCATTACCATGATTGCTGCTAATTTGCAACATGTCATTGATATGGAGGAGGAACAGAGTAGGCGATAACACACAGCCTTGCGGGACTACAGCATTTTTGGACATGGAGTTAGAGCATTCACCATCGACTACGACCTGTAAGCTTCTATCTGCTAAAAAACTAGTAACCTATTCGCATAATCTCTCGGCAAGCCCATAGGAAAGAAGCGCTTTGTACCAGACACGATCGAAGGCTTTTGCTATATCCAACCTAACCGCCAAGGCTTCCCCCTTCGTCTCGATAGCCCGTGGCCAACAATGTATCAGGTATACTAGAAGCTCACCAGCCGACCGACACTTACGGAAGCCGTACTGCCGGTCACTAAACAGCTGTTGACCCTCTGGGTACCGTAAAAGCTGTCAGTTGATAATGGATTCCATTATCTTCGAGAAGTTTTGCATTGGTCTGCAGTTGGATGAATTTGAGCGGTCGCCTTTTTTTGGGATCGGGTGGACCAATGCTGTCTTCCATGACGTCGGGACTACGCCAGAAGAGTAAGAGAGCCGAAATAGTCGCTTTAAGACCGGCGCGAACTCTGGAGCGCACATCTTCAACACAATAGGAGGGATTCCATCAGACCCACTCGACTTATGGATATCAAGGGATAGAAGTGCTAAGCGCACGAAGCGTTGTAGATGCTTTGTTTAGGGTACAAATAGTACATAATTATGTAGTACAAACACTTTAATGTGATACATTTTAAATTGGGGACTTGATCCCGTCATCTTGATGCTCACCAGAGAAAAGAGAATTAGATCATCTGTCCTATAAAGTAAGAACTTCTAACAATAAAAATATCCATAAGCGGGCTACGTACACATATGAGTATTATTAGTTCGACTAATTTGACTACGTGGTCATACTAAGAGTAAGAGTTAGGTACGTACCTAAGACTTCAAAGCATATCTGACTAAATGTTAGAGTAATACACCTCTACCCTACCTTATCCTATCCTACCTTTTAGGGGATATAGGCCTAAGGCTTAATATGTTTATGTAGTTAATAGGTAATAATAATATCAGTCTTGTATTATACTTCCTCCACATAACCAAAAGTTAAATTCCAAAAAACGCCGCGTCGAAAATGATAAACCTGATACATCGAATTCGAGCTCAAAACAATCATCTCGGACAGCTGTCGATTATATTTTGCACATAGATGGTGATGCTTCTATAAAATGTCAGCTCGGTGGTGTGGAGCTTGACATGATAATAGATTCGGGTAGTAAGTGTAATATTATTAGTGAGAATTCCTGGAACTCATTAAAGTCGAAAGGTATTGCGGTAAGCAAACAGGATAAAACTCTAAACAAGACATTCATGTCTTAAGATAAGATAAGATAAGATAAGATAGTTTATTTCGCAAACATGGGTACAGTACATGATCTTAAATAAAATTATACAGGTTCAGCCGTATTTTACCATTAGGCATGCGAAAGGTACAATACCAACAACATAAATTAAGATTACACAGATACACAAATTCGACACAAAAGTGTTTACATTTAAAAATATTCAAACAAATACATTCCCTTTTTCTGCAAAAAATCTGAAATATTGTAATAAGCTTTATTAACTAAAAAGGAACTTTATTTTTTTTTAAATAATGATTCATTCAATGCCTTCCAAGATTTGGGTAACTTATTGTATATGAGTGGGGCCATGCAGAAAACACTCTTGCGCATAAGTGCCGTATTTGCAGTCTGCAGACATAATTTGCTACTATCGCGCCTATTTCGAGGGACTACATCAGCGAGACGCGTAAAACGATTTGGATTAGTTTTTACAAATACAGCTACTTCAAGAATATAAAGGCAAGGTAAGGTTAATATTTTAAACTGTTTGAAATAAGGCACACAACTATCGGTAGACTTTAATTTATACATAGATCGTATGCATCTTTTTTGGGATTTAAACAGTTTCTTTCTCAGTTGAATTGCCCCAAAATATTAGACCATATCGTAAATGAGATTCTACTATACCATAATAGGCAGTAAGAAGTGCGTCTGTAGATAATATCGATGTTAGAGAACGTAGAGCACATGCGGATTTATTAATTTTTTTATTTAAAATATCTAGGTGCCTTTTCCAGTTTAACTTACTGTCTATTTGGAGACCTAAGAATTGTGTGTTTTCAACATCTTGTATAGTATTGCTATCATGTTGTATATTAAATTGACGGTGCAAGGGTTTTCGTTGATTAAAATATATTACTTTAGTTTTATTTAAGTTTATATTTAAATTGTTACTATCTAACCATTTTACGACTGAAGCCAAAGTTCTGTTGATGTCGTTTTCGTATGTTTCTAAGTTTTTACATGGTATAGTCACGGTGCTATCGTCAGCAAAGAGTGTTAGTGGATGTTCTATAAATTTGGGAAGATCGTTAATATACAGAATAAATAATAGTGGGACCTAGTACGCTTCCTTGCGGTACACCAAAATTGACTTCACGCTCTGATGATCGATAAATTTCTTCGTGTTTACTTTTCAAATTTATTTGCCTAATTTCTGTTATCTGTTTTCTTTTCGTTAAATAAGATTGCATTAGATTTAATATATTGCCTCTAATGCCGTAAGCTTCGAGTTTGTTCAAAAGGGTAGGAAAATGCACACAATCAAAGGCCTGCGTCATATCGCAAAATATGCCACAGACTGGCGTCCTTTTATCTACATTTCTAGTGATATTGTATAAAACATCGTAAATGGCCATATTGATTGTCTTGTGTCGTCTGAAACCCTTCTGTTCCTCGCATAATATGTGATTATTTTCAACGTAAGTATATATTGAATGGTATATGTATTTTTCGAATATTTTCGAAATTATTGGAATTAATGCGATGGGACGATACGATTGCATTAGATTTCTATTGTCTTTCTTAAACAGCGGCTTTATAATAGCGGTTTTCAGAGCATCTGGATAGATACCAGCGCTGATACTGAGATTAATAATGTGACTGAGGTGACCACTGATCTCTAATGAAACGTGTTTAAGTACTTTTGTATTGATACCATCGTAGCCCACGCTATTTGTGTTTTTTAGAGATTGTGTATATTTATGTACATATATCATATGGGAGACAAGGAGTCATGAACATTGACTTACTAACGCTATTTGTTACATAATATGTAGGTTTACTATTGACCGGAAATTTGACCTGAATTTTATTAATGAAGTAATTGTTAAAGGCCTCAGCAATGTTTAGGGGGTTCGTTTCAATGTTATTTTCTATGTTAATTGTATTAATACTGCATTTAGGTTTGTTGTACTTTGTACGGTTTATGATTTGCCACGTGGTTCTGGTTTTATTCTCTGATGCTTTAATGTTAAAATTATTTCTTCTTATAGATCTAATGATTCCTTAACCGTGCTTGGTTATTTTGAGGCTGAGATTCATGTTGGACCAGAAAATATGATAGCTAAATTCTATGTGATAAAAAATGGTTTGAGAGATACTTGTATCTTACTGTCCCACTACTGGACATGGGCTCTTCTCAGTGTGAGAAGGGTTACAGCGTTGTCCACCACGCTGGCCCAGTGCGGGTTGATAGACTTTGATATTTTCAAGAACATTATAGAGAACTCTCAGACATGCAGGTTTCCTCACCATGTTTTCCTTGACGTATGATATATACATACTTATGTAGTTAAGTATGCAGAAATAATAATACCATTAATATATTTTAGATTTTATTTATTAAAAGTATAGTGTTTGCATAACTTTAACATCATTTTATTATTTATTGGCACTTATATGATCACTTTCAACTCTTGGTACAGTTTCAGTGGAATCAGTTTGTCTGTACCTGTAATGAAAAGGTAAGAATTAGTAAAAATACATACTAAGTAAAAAGGAAAGGATTGTTAATATACCTAGTATCGGTTGCCTATTGAGATAAGATTAGCCCTATAAAGAACAGAGGCCCTTACCACCATTGCTTACAGCGTTGTTAAAGAGAGACAAAGTTATACACTCTGAAACGCGGTGTCTCGATCACGCGCATACGATGAAACAAAACTGGTAGATTGGGATAAGTGGAAATGAAATCCCACTTATCCATACCAGTGACGTCATGGTAGAGAAGAGTGGCAAATGGACAGAAACTAAGTACTTGTCCTCACAAGAGGTGCAATCTTTTAGTAGATCTATTCTACTAAAAGATTGCACCACCTGAGTGATGTAGTTTCGAACCCCACACGAGACAATTATAAGTGTGAACCACAAATAGTTTTCCAAGGCTGGGTTCTTTATTGCCGTTGTTTGAATGTTTGTAAGTCCCTTTAATATAAATAATTGTGGGAGCTGTATTTAAACAAGAAACATCCCTTAAATCCTTCTAAAACGTAAAGTAGGAGCACTTACTTTGCAGGGGGTGCTGTTACGGATGTATTTGCCGAGCGACTCAAACATGTTGGCTGGTGTGGGCGTGTCGCAACCCTCCAGTTTCCCGACTATGCAGTTCTGGAGCTCGTCGAACTTAGCGCAGCGTTGCTGTATATAAAAATAATTTATTAGGTATTACAACATCCTTGAAAAATTGATAGATTTGGGTCAAGTAGGTAAATTGGTTTATAAATCCTTGAGACCGAATCTCGGTCTCTGGTCTTTTAAGCAGAAGGTATGTATTTTAGTTCACAAGTGTGTGCGCGCTTTTCCCATAACTCTCATAATATAGGACGCCATAATCGAAGAGAGATCAGACGAAATATAATTATATTTGTAGTCCTTTAGTTAATTAATTTTCGTCCCTTTATTTATGTAGTCAAAGGTCTATATATAAATAATATATGTAAATTCACAGAGGGCTATATAGCTTAGTTATTGTAAATTTAACGTTTAGTATGACTTTTGGACCTAAATGAATGGACTTTTTCTAATTTGAAGGTTGAACTTACAGCAATTGTCATGGCTTTAGCGTCTTCGATGCTTGAGAATGAGTTCTTCAAGTTTTCGGCGCATGTCTTAATCTCATTGGATTTGCTCTGGAAGCACTGGGGACCGCCCTCAGCGATGAACACTAAAAATATACAAGTGTCTACAGTTATGATAAAATAGAAAGACACACAAATTGTATTCAACTACGTGGTATTTTCCTAAGTACGTATAGCTGTTGTTATTTTTTCATAGTATTCATTCTAAATAGACTCGACTGCCTTGGTAGTGCAGCAGTAATAGTAATAATAATGTTTTATTTATTTCGCCTCACATAATACACAATTCTTACAGTACATGGATACTTATTAAAATAGTGAATAACACAAAAATGTATGTAGTATGTGAGGAGCTGGTGACTGAGATAGGCATAGATATACCTGCAAAACAGCACACCAGGTCCCCACCTCGAATAACAAGTAATTATATTTGTGATAAAGCATTAGGTACATCATAACACATTTCCATTACCACATTTTCCATTGTGAACATCATCAAGAAAATAAACAAAACCATTTTACATTTTACGAAACGGTTAAATAAGCAAATTAATTTTAATACATGTACATTTAACAAAATGTATGCCTGTTGTGCATGAGGTCTAGACAGTACGGAGCCTGGAATTATGCCTGCTATACGGTAATAGGATCACCCCCTATCACGTGGGTCTAAAGCAAAGTTCGTGAAATGTATGTGTTTTATACCTCTGCTTACCCTTCGAAGATACAGGCGTGTAAATTACAGCCTTATATCCACGAGACTCAGCAAATGTTGTGTATTATTAGATGTCTATATTTCGCCAGTAATTTTATTGGTTTTATTTGATAGGGAACGATCCTAATGTCGTTTACCAGGCATACCTATTTCTTTACTACGGGTTACTACCGAGAGTTCTAAAGTACGTTTATAGTGCTACAGAATTCCTGTACATAGATAGAAACGATTTGAAAATCGATTGATTTTTAAACTTACGCGCGATTCTGTCACCGTCTTTGTAGCAGATGAAGTCAATGAGTTGGTCGGTGGCGTTCTTGGCAGTCGGTACGTGTTCACGAGCCACGCTGTCCACGCAGGGAGACACGCCGTCGAGCAGGGTGTGGATGCAGGTCTTCAGTTGTGGGGTCTTGGCGCAGTACCTGGTCAAATTTGAGACATAAACTTGATTTATTGAAGTTGCGGTGAAATTAGTTTGTGCAGAAAAGAAAGAGCAAGATTTTAGTAGCGCCACTATCATGCTATTTTCTGTTTAATATAACTAATTTTTACAAATATTATGAATGCGAAAGTGAGTTAGTTTGTTTGTTACACTTTCACGACTTAATTACTAGTCCGATCATCAAAAAATTTAGCATACCTACACGTTGTCAGAGGTCCAGAAAAGGACATAGGCTTTCATCCAGGAAAAAAGTGCTGTTCTCGAAAGATAGTAATATATTGACAAAATCTAGTAATTTAGTAAATTGTACCTACTAGGCGTTTTATAATTATGAGTTACTTGGCTTGCTACCAATTAACTATTTTATTATTTATTTAATTGTAAAATTATAACTGGGAGAAGAAGGATCACGCATCCTCGGCAAATACAGTTTTACAACAAACTAACTGTATGATATTTAGTCTAGATGCTGACACTGTTGTCTAAATAGCATCAAAGTAATTGGGTATTGTCAACCTTTACTACAGCAATAGTTGATTTTAATCCCTATTCGGGCAAAAGTAAACATATTCAATAATAAGCATGTAGCGTTTGCGTATCACATGCGCAAGCTTTTCACGTGGAAATGTGTGAGTACCTAAGTCAGAAGGTTTACTTGTGCTAGACTCGCATCGCTTGTCTAAACGCGCCTTCCTTACTCCATATATAACATAAGGATTGTTTGTACCTAAGTGTGGTCATTACGCAGTACCTACTTTACTGCCAAAGCAACATCTTTTATTTTGACACCCAACATTGTATTGCGACCCTGCCAGTGTTGCCCAACATTGCAATGCAAACAAGAAATGCCTTTAGTTGAGCATGTTATCCGTGTCATGTAGGTAGGTAAACCAGCCATAATGTGCTTATGGCTGGTGTACATAGGTATGTGGTAAAAAAGGTTGTTTTCCGTTTGATAACTCACTTCTTGAAGACCTCATCAAGAGCACCGTTGGGCTTCGCATCCTCAATCTCTTTTTGAAGAGTTTGAATGTCAACGAGGTCCTTCATGCAGTTTATGAAGTTCTTGCCATTGTTCTGAAAAATATAAGTATAGTTACAACATTGTCTTCTATCATTATCGTCGTCCAAAGTTTCTTCTGGGAGGTGACCTATGCCCAACTGTGGGATTGCATCCCACGGCTATGCATTGGTCACGGTTTTGTTGTACCCAGAGTATTATAAGTATTTTTAGTTACATATAGTTTACTGAGCAGCGATAGCTCAGTAGGGAGACCAACAGACTGCAATGCAGAGGGTCTCGGGTTCGAACCCACGTCGCGCACCTCTGACTATCGGAAGTTATATGACTTCGAAATTATGTGCGTATTGATTGACAATTATCGCCTGCTCCGTGCCTCGGAGAGCACGTTAAGCCGTCGGTCCCGGCTGCCATGAACATCTTTGGCAGTCGTTATTGGGAGAGTGTCGACACAAAAGATCCCACTGGGTCGAAGTGTCGCCGGTCTGTACTGACTGACTTCCACATAAGATACATACATACATACATATAGTATGAATTCCAGGTTACTAGTTATTTTAACACTAGCTCAGTTAAATACTTGTGTAAAGATCATGACTAGGTTCAGGTCTGTTGTGTATTGGTTGGAGACGAAACCTACGACTTTTCAATCACGTTATTACCTAATGGTAATAAAGCGACGGTAATCTAATGGTATGGTGGTAATCTAACTTACCATTACCGTCGCTTCAAAACTGTCCTTATCATAACACATTTTCGCGATCATGTCCTAATTTTCAACTAATTACTTCGAGCGTTACATTCCAATCAACGCACGTCATTATGAGTTACAACTTACGTTCATGTGTGATCGCCCGCAACAGTTAGACATCAAAATTCTGTATACAGGTGGTTTGTTTTATTATCATGCAAATACATTGAGATAGTGCAAATATTTCAAAATGTGTCAAATTCATTTAACATGCTCTTTGACGTATCGACAGAATAACTCCAGCGTAATACTTGTATGTATAACATATCTACTCAACGTGTCAGAAAACAAAGATACGCATTGAAAAGCCGTTATATTTGTAAGAGTTTTGTTACAAATAAGATAAATACAGATGACCAGTTTAATACAATACTGATGCAGTCATACAATGACTACTATTGAGCACGGGCCTCTTAAATTGAGGAAGCTGGACTACTCTGGCCCTGTGCGGGCTAACAAACTTCACATACCTAGCTTTGAGAGCATTATAGATAACTCAGGTGTGTACGAAATCTTTTTTTCTATTAAAGCGGCCGATGGTTAACTACCGCACGTACATAGCGGGATTAAATATAAGGACCACCAAAAATACTAACTGCACAGCAAAATATGCATACTAAAATATATCATAACGAGCACCTATACGCCTCAAATCACTGCATTCCGTCTCGGAAGGGTTAGGTTATGTTAGGTTCCTTCTTAAACCCACTCAAAAACAGGAGTCCTGCAAAGTGGGGCTGCGTCGACTAAGTTTGACCTCTTTAAAATATTTTAGTAAGCATATTTTGCTGTGCAATTAGTATTTTTGGTGGAACAAAGGAAAAATTTGAGGAACAGTTAAATACTGCCCATACTCTTCTTCTCCCTTAGCCTTTATTATTCCCAAGTCAATTGGGTTCGGCTTTTCTAATCCAACCGGATTTGACTGGATATCAGTTTTTACACGGAGCGGCTGCCACCTGACCTCCGCAACCCAAAGGCTAACGATACCCTAAGGCTAGACCAGTGTCTGGATATTAGAGGGTACAAACTTTCCCAATAACGACTGCCATAGACGTTCATGGCAGCTGGGACCGATGGCTTAACGTGCTCTCCGGGGCACGGAGCTGGCGATAATTGTCAATCAATATGCACATAATTTCGAAAAGTCATATAACTTCCGAAAGTCAGAGTTCCGAAAGTAAATACTACCCATACACAACTTCTAAAAGTCTGACATGCGTGCCGTGGGAATCGAATCGAATTCGACACTGACAGTATCCATCGGCTATCACTGGATATATGATTTATTAAATACGTTTTAAATAAAATTTACTTTGCAAAATTAATCTTGACGTTAAAGTTGTCAATGTTGGAAATAAATACCTAAAGTTAATGCTAGATCCAGCATTGTTTGGGAACATAAATTGTAGGATACAACTACATAGGTAATTAGAAATAATTAAACCATTACTTATAGTCATTTTATTTATCAATAACGGCCTTAAAAGTAAAGAAAAACATCGTGAGAAAATCTTTTTGAAAGTGTGTGAAATCTGTAAACCTTCAATAGACTAGCTTAGTGAACTTGTGTACGACCTAGCGGCGTGTTGGACATACGTGTAGACAATACTTAACATAAATTTACTCACAAGACCTAACTTTATACAACAACAACAACACGACAACTTTATATTCCATTCCCTTAAATTATTTCACCGATTTCGAGTACCTACAGTCGAAGTAAGATCGCGCTTCATCTACAATATACAGTAATATGTTCCTACTTATTCGCAAGGTTAAGCATATTTATATTGCACTGTATTTAGACAACTATGCATTAGCTGTTACGTAATTAATTGCTGCATTGCTGTCTATCGAATACATATTGAAACTCCCAGCTGATTCTGAGAATTGTCAAATTGCCCGAAATCGAGCATAAACTTTTGACATACCCCGCTTTCATAAATTATCACCTACTACAATTGCAGCAGCACCGGGTTGCGCTTGTCGAGCGAAACAAAGACAACGTAACTACTATGTAGGCAAAATATAAGTGCATCTCGCGTGCGAGCGATGACAACCCAATGACGCCGGTACTGTAGTACTGCCAGACTTACTGCTACATAAATTTATGTCGTTTATACTTAGTATTAGATATTGTTCTTTGCTTCTACATTGTAGTATTTATTTTTTGTAGTATATAAAGCGTCGATGGCGCGATGAATTAATTAGGTACAGGGGAGACTGGTGCAAACTAGCGTATAACAGGGATATATAGAAAAGTAAGAGGAGGGTTTTGCCGGGGGACAATACAGGCTGAAAATAATAATAAATAATAATATTTGTATATATTTACCTCGACTTCATCAACTTTGTCAGCAGCGCCGTTCTTGGTGCACTGTTGCTTGAGCATGTCTCTGACCTGTATGCGCTTGTCCTCGGACAGGTGGAAGTCGTCAGCCATGACGGCTGTAAACAACAGATAATACACGATTAATACACAGTTTTTCTATTGAAGGCATTATTCATTTTTGACTCCTTCGAAAACAGAGGGTTGTTACAAGTTTAAAGTGTGTCTGTGGCATCGTAACTGCTGAACGGACGGACCGATATTGATGTAGTTTGTTTGTAAGGTGATAATCGAGAGTGTTCTTAGCTATTATTCAAGAAAATCTGCTAAGCCGTTTAAAGATCATTGGCTTTTTTCTGGTTGATCAAGGGATCTGAGCAACCTTGACAGGTGACAAGATCAATGATCGATTCAAAATGTAGTATCCTGTTACTTTATTAATGTTGCAAGAACATGGTAACCCTAAAGCCTAGTAACACACAGATAGCGACGTTTAAATTAGTATAACACAATAAAAATGAAAACGCCGCCAGTACCGTTCTGCCTTCGGTGTCTGTGGTGGTGTACGTTAGGGTGAAATTATAAAATTAATAGTTATTAATTTAAATTGGAACACAGTTTAAATCAATCACAAGGTATCAGACTTGTGAACCAGTGAGCTCGATCCATATCCGTTCCAACACTCCTAACAAAAGCAATAAGGATTACCTAAATGGCCTGTAGGCATAACACTAAAATATATCTAAACTAATATTATAAAGAGGAAATATTTGTGTTTTTGTATGTATGTTTGTAATGTTTTCACACAAAAACTATTGGATCGATTTCAAAAATTCTTTCACCATTAGAAAGCTGCGTCTTCACTGAGTGACATAGGTTATATAACATTTTCAAAAAATATAGGGATCCTTAATAAAAATGCAATAATATAAACCAAGGTGTGAAAAAATTAGTCATAAAAATCTGTCATCACATGCGCTGCGGTAACTATTGATGATAGAACAAAAAAATGTTCTACAGTATTATAGAACGTATCAATATCTACAAAAAAGTCTGCAATACCATAAGTCCAACTACTGTAGTAGCTACTATAACTACTTTTTTACATTTTAAAAGTTGATAAAAGTGCCGACAATAATCAAACCATAGGTATTATTCATACCTCTGTATTAATCCCTATCCCATTAAATTATATTTTATTTAAGACCGTTTCAATACCCGTAAAATACATTTTAAATTATTAAAATCGGACATTTCATTCAAAAGATATAATTCTTTAGATATAGTAGGTAGTTTTTAAGTATTAGCTATATATATAGCTAACTACACCTATAATAGGTGTAGTTAGACTTATTAATTTCTTTAGTTGTATTTTATATATTAAAATTAGATATCAAATTAAAAGTAGGTATTGGGTAATAAATTAAAGTCCACGCGGAATATAAAGAGACATAACATTATATCTTATTCTAAAATTAAATTCTGCCCGCGGCTTCTCTCGCGTGAATCCTATTCGAATACGGTACCGGGATAAAAAGGACATATTCTATGTGTGCCCAGTTCCATTCAATTCCGTTCAGCGGTTAACGCGTGATGGAGTAGCCATCATCTTCAAATTCATAATATTAGGAATATTGTATTTACAAATATTTAATTAATAATATTTAAATAATAAACTATTGCATGTTCTGTGAAATAAAACTACTGTTTGCGGATTTTATAGCGATTTATTTTAAAATATACAAATTATAGATAATTTAAACGATTGTTATGTTTTTCTGATTAAAACAGTTTCTTACATAGTCAAACAGTAGCTTAATTTCAATTAACATCATTCGCGTAAACGTAAGACAATATTATGAAGTGAGTACAAATTATTTATAAATATACTTAGGTACAGGAACCTAGTTAAATGCCTAAACTAACAAATAAACATTACTTTTTGAGATACCATATATTATCCTTTTTTAAAGGATTTCTCACAAACAATGTAACATGACATATTAGTTCCTTCAGTCGCTGTAAATTAATCGGCACGTGGCCTTGTCAGGACACAGGAACCCTGTGTGTACGAGATATGCACCGAGAACACACACTTGTACTTTGTACCTATTACTCGTGGTGCTATGCCTATACTGTTCGCTTTTTAGAGTTGGAAAAAACTCTTATGCAACAGCTTTGTCCGTCCGTCTGTCTGTTATACAACTTTCAACTCAAGAATCGTAAGAGCTAGAGAATCGCGGTCAACGCCATTCGACTCAGCAAAGTCGATATACCCTCGAAATGAGTATGATCTTTGACCTCAGACCTCAAGGTCACGTGGTATCACATGACCTTTCCATATATTGTTTTTCGAACTCTAAGATTTACGGCAATTCATAACCGTTTCTCACTTGTAAAACATACAAAGTCTCACGCATCCATCTCCAAGTCCATAGGCCTATAGGCCTAATACAAATTCCCTGCCCCTTTACCCGCCAAATACATTACCTAATACATTACGCTAACTTTATTTCAAGGGGGTGAGAATATTGTCGTCTACGAGGCTTGGTTGCAGGCTCCGTGCTGTTACTCAGAATTCCTTGACAGAAAGCGTACCTAAATAACATTTTGCTTAACTCAGAAATTCAACCCGGCACCTTGGGCAACCGACAGTTGCATTAAAGACCGCTGCGTCATTGAGATATTGAAATTTCGTAATACCTGTCTATTTTAATAGATATTACTTTAGTATGATATGTAATAGTCATGTGATTTATTAATAATATAACAATTTAGGTATCGTTTGGTAGGCTATCAATAACAGGTCATTGTATAAATACAGATTAAATAATATTTGGTTTAAGATAAGTACAAGATATGTTAATTGTAGGTACTATGTTGTCAGCTGGACTTTTATCTAATGACCTGGTTGACTTCTTTTTCTTGTTAAATTATAGTAAATAATTACAAGGATTGAGGAATGTTTTGTGTTATAAAGTAAAATAATATCAAAATATTCCAACGAGATTTGACAACAGGTAAACATAAAATAACCGTTTTATAATAAAACTAGTAGTTTTCCCGCGGTTTCACCCGCGTAAGTTCCGTTCCCGTGTGAATATCGGGTTTCACCCCTTTCACCTCCTTCAATGCTCCCCTACACTCGCCAAGGAACATACATGCCAAATTTCAGCTTCTTGCGTTCAGTAGTTTCGGCTGTGCGTTGTCTGTCAGTCACTCAGTAACGGAAGAGTTTTATATATATATATATATATATATATATATATTTAAATTAGGTTTAGTTATAACTTATAAGTTAACCCTTACTTCCTTACTAATATTATAAGTGCGAATGTGCGTTTATTTGTCTGCTACTCTTTTAACTACTGCACCGATTATCATGAAATTTCGTAAATACATTGACATAGATACAGAAAAGGTAATAGGGTACATTTTATCTAGAAATAGTCGACTAGAGTGCGTACCAACAAGTTTGGGTCCTCATACTTCTGCCGAACGATCAAGGCATGGAATGCTCTGCCAAGGCAAGTGTTTCTATTTTCCTTCAATCCTGGGTCCCTTAAGCGGTGCGTTAAAATGCACCTTCTCAGGCCGTCAAAGTAGAGACCTCAACATCGCCTCGGCTGTTATGAGGACGGTGTGGAGGCCACTGCTCTTAGACCACACGACTGCTTACCATCAGGCGGAGTGTGGTCATTGTGACGAGCAAAATTATAAAAAAACAAAAGAAGTACCTACTGTGCCCTTGCTTTTCATTGGTAAGATAAATCAGAAACACGAGGATAGTGGCATTATATGCGAAAGTTTAGTTAAGTTTATCAGTTCCTTCTTCATCAAAAAACTAGCTACGAAACGACACGACGTGTTTTTTTTAACCGCCAAAATTTCGCAAACGTTGCTTTTTATAAATATCCCTCATCTTAGTAAGATCTAATTGGAATATTTTGAAAACCAATATTATTAAACACAGTATTTGATATTCACATGATGTAAAAAAGTACGGCAATTGCTTCTTTTTTAGTTGAAAACTTGAAGTTTTGAAACTTGTTTGAAGAAAATTTCAAAACAGCCATATTGAATTTTACGTTTCTATATCCTAAACCGATGTTCTTTCAACATGAAATTCCTTATTTCTCAGTTTGAACTTAAACGGAGAAAATGTAAGTAATCCATATTGAATTTTCGTTGACTCCTTTCTATACATATTCTTTCAACATAATGACGATACGTACGAATACACTTTGTTCATAAAACATAACACAGCGGTCAAGCTGCCGCAGTCTGGGTTCAAACGATGGACTTGATCGAGTAAATTGGTAAATGGGACGAGCTCGCCGGAAGAGGGGAACGAGATGAGTGGTCGTCTCCACAGCGCTGCACATGTCGACAAGGCAACGTATAGTTTGATTTGGAAGAAAGTCACAAGAGCCTTTGTGTTCAACGACTTGTATTTCTCAATTTTATACTTTGAGTTTCATACCTATTCTGTTTTATATACTTAATATAAATTTCGTTTTGTTTAACCCGTCAGTAAGTGAAGACCTTTTGTGTCTGGCTGTCAGTGTGTCGCTGCTACTCAATAGATTAATAAGTATAAATTTAGAAAAAAAAGAAAATTAGTAGTGTCGTATAATTTTACTTTACTTTTCAAGTGGCTTCCAAATGGGATATATTTTACTGCATGTTTTCAACTATAGCCTGATCGGCTAAAAACATTTGAATGGATAAAAAATCTGCAATGTGGCTGTTATTGCCGGCTAGTATATTGTAGCCACACATCGCAGTAAAATAATGCCCGTTTAGAAATCCCTCTACCAACCTAAAGTATTTAAAGTAAGTAGTAAGTATTTACTAATACACAGATTTGTTTTTCATTAATCGTCAATTAACATATCTGACGGATCTTCAAAAGTATATTATACTATACAATTTTATATAATGTAAACGTTCGTAAGACGTATAACAGCATTGACAAAAACTATCACGTATTTCTTGTAATGTATTTGCAGGAGATGGATATTGTAGAACAAGTCTAACGATGTGAATAATCATTTATTATTTCTCTTCCTAACCTACTGCTATTCACTAGGTACTGCGACAGACTAGACTTAGGTGCCGAATACATAATTAGAGGGCCTACTCTTATAACGGAATATGAAAAAACATAATCAATAACAGCGCCTGCAACTGGACTAAGCTGATAATATCATACACTTATTTATTACACAAAATATTATATAATTATTATATTATTTAAACAAGTAGAATTACAATAGCATTTAGATTTATGACCCCTAATATATATAATTATTTGTCGATTACTATTTAAATTAGGTAAGTACATAACACAGTATTAATGTCAAATAAAATTTAACGATAAGCATGGTGTAAGTATCCCATACAAATATTATTCAATAATAAAGAAATGTTTGTTATTAAGAAATATATTATCATCCATAATAATTATATAAGTATTTATTTATTGAAAACACCAATAAATCAGTTGTTTGTTCAATTTGACATTTCGCTATCATCGCGCGATAAACATAACATAAACTTTATTGTAATTGGCACTACATACACCGATATTTGTGTATCGAATAATATTTTTTCACTTACTTACTGACTACTCATTTATTAAAGTTCAAAGGCCTCCATTGATAAGACAACGGGAGGCAGTACAAATCAAGCAGTAAAGACATAACTGCTCAATTTATAGTTTTCCGGGAATTACTAACACTTAACGTCCTGTCCTGTGTTTTAACGACCGATGACGTCTATCCGTCAAACTGGTTATTACAGCTATTGTGTCAATGTTTTTGAAGATTTGCCGACGTATCCCGTCGTAGAATATGTCGGTATTGTGAGTTCTAATGTCGTTCATTTGTTGATCTTTTAAATTGCTTCGGTCAGCACACACTAGATAGGAAGTAATATACAAGGCTGTACTGTCTAATTTCTACGTATTTGTGATTTAGATTTATACCTAGAATTGAAATATGTCTCGTACAGAATCAGATGATAAATTAATACATAAAGTACCCAGAGAATGCAACACATACTTATTTTAAATGTAATAATGTATATACGCCCTAAAGCCTCTGTTACAGCTTTACAAACAACACCCAGTCTAATCCATTAATTAAGTACCTATCGTCTGCTTACAGGGGTGGTGATTTGTTTTTAAATATAACAAGTATAACAAATAGCTCAGTGGGGAGACAAACAGACTGCAATGCAGAGGGTCTCGGGTTCGAACCCACGTAGCGCACCTCTGACTTTCAGAAGTTATATGACTTTTCGAAATTATGTGCGTATTGATTGACAATTATCGCCTGCTCCGTGCCTCGGAGAGCACGTCAAGCCGTTGGTTCCGGCTGCCATGAACATCTATGGCAGTCGTTATTGGGAAAGTCAGTACCCTCTAATATCCTGACACTGGTCTAAGCATTAGGATATCGTTAGCCTTCGGGTTGCGGAGTTCAGGTGGCAGTCGCTCCGTTTAAAAACTGATATCCAGTCAAATGCGGTTAGACCAGAAAAGCCGACACCAAGTGACTTGGAAATAATAAAGGCTAAGAGAGAAGAATAACAATATAACAATAGTTCCCAACGAGGTAATAATTTTGTGCATATGTGTTTGAATGTATAACAATACAAATTGAGTAATTGGCTGTAAATCGCTTTAATTGTTAAACAAACACAAAATATATATTAACTATCTTGTGGAATATAAACTACTTAGAACAATTGCAGAATAAACTAAGATGGCATCTGTACCACAGAACGTATTCTACTAACGGACAATATCCAACTTCACATCTTATAACATACAACATATTATGTATAACAATTTGGTTTTGATATTGACGCATCATATACAAAAATCACCTCGCCTAACCCCACTATTTTAGAACTAAAACCTATCTATACCGTACTATGAATCTTTAGTAGCACTTCCTCAATTTCTGTCTACATTGTAAGGAAAAACTCAGTGACAAAAGGATGTTGTCATAACCGAGTGGAAAACGACAATAATTGAACACCGTGTATTCGAGTACGTAGGTAATTGTAGCGCATCGACCTCGAGATATTGCTATTCTCTATTCCTTCCTCAAATGTCACAAGATTGTAGTTGAAGAACAGTGTTAAAGGATATTTAGAAATATACATTTATGGATAAAAGACTTTTCGTGAACCAAATCGTACATCATTGAGCAGACACTACAAAGCCGAATGACCGGAAATACAGATATAAATAGTTGAATAATGTAATTTGTCTAGTGTTTCATCCACGTAAGTATATTTGCGATTATTGCACTTGCACGATTACTGTACCGCTCCCATGGTTCGTAGCGTGATATTTAGCTTATGTTACTTCTTTATAAAAAAGTTCTTTCTTATAAATTTATCTAAATAATATAATAAAATTTTAAAATAAATTAAAATCGGTTCATTAGTTTTTGAGTTTGTTAATTATAAACAAGAATACAAATCTTTCTTCTTTATAATATTAGTAGGTACAACTATAGATATCTATGTGTTTAAATGTTTAGATTTAAAGGTACACTGCATATGACGTATCAATTTCATTTAATTGATGACATTACCTTTATGTTTGTAATGACCCACGAATTGATTTTATTATTTTCTAGTCTTAATTCAAGCCTAATTGCAAACAGCAGCGTTAGCTTAGTGGGAAACCATTGGACTGCCACGCAGAGGTCTCGAATTCGAACCCAAGGCGCGCATCTCTGACTTTTCGAAGTTATATGCGTATATACGATCCTAAACTGCCTTTGAAATTAATGGGTCGAATGTATAAGGCGGTTATAAGGCCTGTCGTACTGTATGGAGCTGAGTGTCGGGCTACTAAAAAGATGGATGAGAAATGATTGCATGTAGCAGAGATGAGAATGTTACGAGGGATGTGTGGAGTGACGAGAATGGACAGAATTAGGAATGAATACGTAAGAGGTAGTCTGAAAGTGGTGCCCATAGACGAGAAGGTGAAAGGAAATCTTTTGGCTTGGTATGGACATGTTATGCGAAGAGATGATACGTATGTAGGTAAGCAAGTGATGGATATGAGGGTAGAGGGACGAAAAGGGAGAGGAAGGCCAAGGAAAACATGGATGGACTGTGTGAGGATGGATGTGAAAGGAAAAGGGGTAAATGATCAGATGACGGGTGACAGAGAAGTATGGAAGCGAAGGACATACTGCGCCGACCCCAAATAAATTGGGACCAGGGCAAGGGGATGATGATGATGCGTATTAAATTGTAAATTATCGCTTGCTTTAACGGGGAAGGAAACCATGGTGAGGAAACCTGCATATCTGAGAGTTCTCCATAATATTTTCGAAGATATGTGAAGTCTACCAACCCGCACTAGACCAGCGTGGTGGACTATGGCCTAACCCTTCTTACAGTGAGAATAGGCCCGTGCCCAGCAGTGGGACAGTTTAATTATTATTATTATTAATTGTAAACGCGTAAATTAAGTTTATATATATGTGGGTTTATCTAGCTCTCTACTAGCACTTAGATGGACATATATTGGGATTATGATAGTATACATATATAATTACAACTACTATAATATTGAGATATTAGTTAGTTAACGCGTATTTACTGCACTTAGCCACGGAATTGGACAATTGAAACTAAATAAACCACGAGGATAGTCGGTTATTCATAGTATCTCTCTCCAGAAAGTTATCTTTATCTTATCTTATGTGGGAGCCAGTCAGTGCAGACCGGCGACACTTCGACCCAGTGGGATCTTTTGTGTCGACACTCTCCCCAATAACGATTGCCATAGATGTTCATGGCAGCCGGGACCGACGGCTGGCGAGCAGCGAGCAGGCGATAATTGTCAATCAATAGAAGAAAGAAGAAAAGAAAGAAAGAAGAATAACAATACGCACATCCGAAAGCAAGAGGTGCGCGACGTGGGTCTCCAAAAAGTTAGTAGGATGCCGATAATATTCGCTACATTATCTACACTAATATTATAATTAGGAAAGATTTTATTATTTGTTTGTTTGTTTGTAAGGGTTTAACTAAACAATTACTCAACCGATTTTAAAAATGTTTACATCATTGGATAGCTGTTTTATCAGCGAGTAACATCGGCTATATTTTATTTAAATAAAAGTATTGATACAAACATAACCTACTTTTAGGTGGGCGAAGGCGCGGGCAAAAGCTAGTTACTAATATTTTGTGATTCTTCAGCTTTATTTCTATAGATATACCGAATCAGTACCAAGTTCTTGGTACTAATTATAACGCTCATCAACGACGGTCTGTATTCTAATTACAATTTATATTGTTTAGGCAATAATTACTCTTCTCATTAGATCAACGGTAATGCGTTAATGCGCTTCAGATGATATCAGTGGTAAAACAAATGCTTGTTATTCATTGTTGACTCTTTAGCTGCACGTATTCATTTCACAACATATATTCAGATAGTTACATTCTTTGATCGTTATAGTATTGAGGTGTAAACCAGCTGATCTAATTTTTTTATACTATACAAGGTGACAATCAAGCTTGCCTCATTTTAAACAGTTACTGTAAACTATAGACGCTCACAAAGGGAGAATAATCGCTCTACTAAAAAAAAATTATCATTGTGCTGCTAGTAAGAATCTATCATATCTACTGATCTGATCATTCTACACCCAGCACACCATCTCCTTGAGGAGAGCTCGGGAAACATACTCATTATTAGGATTGACCAAGAAATAGAACTTCTGCCAACTAGATAATCGACGACCACTGGACTGTGATAAGCTGATTGCTTACCTATATAAGGGGAGGAATAGAAAATCATACAATAAGAGAAATTATAAGTCAAGCTACAGATTTTTTTATTGGCCACGTGATCAAACTTCTAATTTTATAACCAAGCAATGAGAAAATGAGATAGCCTCTAATAAACTAATTCGTCTTTTTTACAACGCCAACTAAATATTCTATAGAAAGCGTCAAGTAAACATCAACAATTATCGTAACTTATCCTTCTTATTCATACATTGCCACCTAATTTACTAACTCAAGCACAGATTTTACATCTCATCACCATTTTACGTTTTACAGCTACAACACAAGGTCCTCATAAAAATATAGTTCAAGGTTCTATAGACAATATAATTTATTATAACTTAGCATGTAAAAATAATCCATTATATTCTTTTATCATGAAAATAGCCACTGCAAGATTTGGCGCGAATGGGTGAGACGACAGCGACGCGTTTTTCCAATCTATACAAGGCCAAAACGCAACCCTAGGAAACTTATCGCGTATATATTGCAATGTTATTTTTAAATCTGTGATTACAATCTATACAGGAATTTTGCGTACTGCTCGTGTACAGTTTGTAACGTGAGTATATGCGTCCTGGTTACGGACTATACCTACTACATAAACTGTAAAACACCTCGAGTCCCGACACTTAGCACTCCGACTTGGATAGGTTAGGTTAGAAGGAGCCTATTAGAGCGTAGCCTTCGTGGTTTTTTTTTGTGACCCTCAGAAATAGTCGGCAATTATTTCACTAAACTAATCAAGTAATATAATTATATCGCTAAACTTGAACCGTATTATAATTATATTCCTAGTAAAATAGTAATGATTCGCTTTCGTATAAATATGTTACGGTATATAATTATATCCCTAGGGATATAATTATATTACGGTTTTATCTATCATACTGCGTCATATACACGATTAGTCCATATAAGTACTGACACTGTATATTATGGAATAAGCTAGTTAGTTAGGTCACTACGAAGTATACGTGAGTATTTGCGTACTAGTCTTGTATAGATTGGAAGACCTTAGTAAAAAAGTGATTTCCAATCTATACGCGATTAGTTTCACACTCCTGCGTACTGGCCTTGTACAGAACGGAAAGACGCGACAGCGACCGGCTATTTGCACCAATCAGAGAGTGCCATTCGATTCATCTACTGAGTTAATCACACATGAATTACTATAAGTAAAATGAAGGTATAATACACAAATTGATTTTTAAAAAAATAATGTCTTTTGTTTTGTCTCTCCTCAATAGTTTCTAAGTGACATCAGTGGCCATAATTTACTATTTGATGATAATTTTAGCTAAATTTTGACGATCAATTAATATGGCATGAGTTACATTTTAAAGGTACTGAGTTAAAAATTAGAAGCTAATAGAATATCTTTTCTAATGCCATACATTAATATTTTAGAAGTTTACTGCTTGAATGCATGTTACAAATTTAGATGCTAAAATATAACCACCATGCTGAGTTGTATTTAGAGTGGCTGACATAGAAGATAACTACTGGCTAAGATAGTATCATTCAGACGCTCGTTAATTGTGGCTGACTTAGTAATATAGAACGCAATGTAGAGTTTTAGAGGCGAATAATGCTATTAAAAAGAAGTCTGTTTAATTAGCACCCATACAATAATATATAGAAATAATGAAAAAGTATTATGTCTATTAATTTCTGAGTCAATGACTCAGATGGGCCGCCGTCTGATCATTGACCCAGAAATTAATAAAATAAAATAAATTACTTATTTTCTATATAGAAAAGTAATGACTAATAATATCGATTTGCAATTTCACCAGTAGGTATAATAAAACACAAGTAAGAGCAGATAATATTAATAGGTAAACAATGCGTATCTTTAAGCAATAGTTTCTATTGTTTAGATTACAAAAGGATTTCATACACTGCCTGACCTTAAGCATAATCAATCATACCTACATTATACGAGCACCGATGACCTACGCATGGTTTCCTTAAAGTAAGTTCATAACTTACAGAGGACCTCCTTGTGTATCTCACTCTCTAATGAGCTTTGATTAAAGCCAATAACAATAATAATAATATTCTATCACATACACGCAACACCTTCTAGCCCAAACTAAGCAGAGCTTGTTCTATGGATACTAGACAAAGGATAAACATACATATATACTTTTTTTTTGTTAATACGTACATATTATAAATAGAAACTGCATTAAATATGAGGCTTGATAGCAAAAGCCTACGATCGAGTCTGGCAAAGAGATCCTCTATCGAAATTGGGATTATCCAGAGTACACGAGGGATTATTTGTAGACCTGGTAGACGGTAGCTACTATGAGCCTATGAGCATAAACGCTAGTCTTGCAAGGCGCTGTGATATCCGTATAATTGTAGCTGCTGCATGTCATATTAGTTGACAACTATCGTTGCTATGCAGACTCTGTAGTCTGCATAGCAATGATATTAAACATGCGTATTACACGGACTGTGCCAATATATTTGAAACCACAATGGAATAGACGCAGAAATCTTGTATCTGACTTCTAGAAGACTAATTCTGTCTTATTTTTACAGTTAAGACGCTAGTTTGCAAGTTCACTGTTCAAGAACTCCATTTATTGCAGCTAAAATTCCAGAACAGCTCTCACCATTAGTGCTTCGAGATTCTTGATATGGATGGCAAGACACAATAGAACGAAGATAGCTTCTTATTGGGCCGCAAGAGCTACAATCAATATAAAATCTGTACAAGTCGTTAATAAGGTCTCTGGGTAGGATCGCTAGGGATCCAACTTGCACTTCTCGACCCAGCACAAAGATGAGCCTCAAATGTAAGCGACAAGGGATCGTCAAATAAAAAATTAATCATATCGTATCATCTTTACCGCACAAGCGGCTCACAGGGGGTAAATATGTTGAACCACAAACTCATAGATAAGATTTGCATGCGTAACGACATTAAGACAGTAAAAAAAAAAAAGTTATAAAAACTGTCACGAGAAATTATAAGTCTTGTTAGTTATCGCGTATCTTACTAGTAACTTTTTTAATAAACATGACGATTCTACACATAAATACACCCAAGCATTATTATAATTTCATAAGGCAAATAGATTTATTAGCTCGAGTATCCTTTTAAAATAAACATAATATGCCATCATTATAATAATGAATTGTTTATAGCTACACAATAACTATCTACGCTCTACACAGCTAGCATGCTTGTTATCATTAAGATAACAGGGTCATCACAATAATTATCAACAAACTTTTACTCGTTAAAACGACTTTTAACCTGGCATGACATATTATTGGTACCTACTATTGGTATCTACTACGGAGTTTGATATAAGTACTTTGACCTCGGGGAGCAGACATCGATAAGCGATGACTACATCAGTTAATGGTCAGGTTCAGGTTCATAGACTGTAGAAAATACTCTTTTGTTAACCTAAATATGACTTCTCATAGGTTCAATCCTTTGTCTAAACCTAGCAGCTAACCTGATTGTAACTTTAAGACTAACTTTGACGTTTACTATAATTTAGAAATGTAACTTTGTGGCTTAAATGAATAAAACTTTGACATTAAGTCTATCTTTCATTGAAATCTTTGCTTGAGTTGAAATACATACATATATTATGTAAATATAAAGCTGTCATTTTTATTTCTGTTTAGAAATAGTACTATGTGATCAATAAAAGGCAAACGATAGAAAATTGGTCATAACTAAAAAAAGAAATCGCTGAATATACGTGGTAATGATACGCGAACGTCTAAATTTTGGTCTGATGATTTTATCTGTATACTTGTGTTTAACAGTACTCTTTCGGACACCCTGTATATCACGTCAGTTCGATGGTTATTTCTAATGTGCGACACAAGACAACAAAAACCAAACATAATTTTGCACAATGCACGTTGTTGAAACTTAAATATTTTATAACATATCTGGAAAGCTGTTAGTTCTTTTTAATTAATTAGATCACGTTTGTAAATAACAAGTGTCTAAATACATCGCATTTTTTTATAATATCTATTATGTAAGTAAACTATTGTTAATATACCTGTTAAAAAATAGTTGAGATAGCTGATTATTAGATTGATTTTATAATATGTTTATCCAAGTAAGATCATTGCTTATATATATATATATATATATATATATATATATATATATATATATATATTATATTATATATATTATATATTATAATTAATAAAAATGTAACATTAACTAACAATAATAATTCTGTATTATATTTTCCTTGTAATACTAATTAATAGTGTGGATACATATAACAAGCATTGGTAGTGTCTCTAATACACAGTAGACACTTAATTACTTAATTAATTGTTTATTTTAATAGAATATTTACTCATTAATTTAATTATATTATTGACTATTGAACTAAGACAATAGTTTTTAACATTGCAATTAGTATCTTATTTATGATAAAGAAAATGTAGTAATAATCTTGTTATTATGTTTTCTAAATTTAATTACTTAGACACAATTTATTAAGTAATATATTTTAACAAATAAATAAAATAATTATATACGTATATGTTTCTAACATTTAACATTAGAAATTAAATAAGTTGTTATTATTTAATATTAATCCTACAGGCATTATAAATAATTCAGAAGACATTTATTCATTCAAAAACATAATCTACACAAACCATTCATAATAACCCTCACAAATTTGAAAACCATTTTTAAAACATTATATATATTTTTAAACACATTCTGTAGAATTTGACTTACCGACAGCCAGGACGGCGAAAATGATCGCTTTCAGCATCATGTTGAGTGTACACTGTATTCTAATACTATTGTGGTTACTGTACGAACGTCGAATGTCAACTGCGGCACTACAATATGTTCCCCCGTTATATACACAACGGATAAAGATGAGTGTTCTCTTGCGCGAACGTCGCCGCCACTAATACAGTACTTTTATTCTTTGGTTCATAAAAATTCGCAATGACTTTTATGACGCTAAGTGCCTGTTCCACAACTTCCAAATAGCATTTAGCTATAAGATAAAAGTCTCGCCATCTCTCTTTTTTAACCCAACAAGATTGAGACAACATGCGATTTATCTTTCGGATAACTTTTACTTGATAGTTGTGAAACTGGCCATAAGGCACCTTAAAAAAATATTTTGTTTCTACTTCATTATGTACTACCAGATTCCACCTTATTTACCTTCAATTCTTACTGTTACAACAGGTGTTAATCGCTAACATTTTGCCTTTAACGTTTCAGTCACATATAATTTAAAATAAGAGATTAAAACTTAATATCTGATATGCATCATACTTTGGGATCTGCCTGGATAATATAATATACCTACAGTAAGTTGCTAAATATAATGATATGTTATTGCTAAGCTAAATATGGATATAATATACACATTGGGTACTCTGTTGTCTAATTAGTCACAATAATGTGTTCTGTTTGTTTACCTCATTACAAAATATAGATTTGGATGTTTTTATAAATTCAAGTTAATCTTGTACTGGCAAATAATTTTCCTACGCATTTCTGCTCTCCATGTAAATATATGATCCTGTTTGTACATGTAAGATAATGAAGACGCAGAATAATAAAAATAATATAATCATGTTAAGGATTAAAATGAAAATGGTTTCTGGAACGTATTACCGGTAAACCCCTTCAAAATGTCTAATGTCCCAAACATTCATCCAGGTCATTGTGTGCGTGTGTGTGTGTGTGCCAATAAAATCCGTTTAACAGTTTCCAATTGATATTGTCTTATGTTTACGCGAATGTTATACATTGAAATTAAACACTTTATACTATATTTCCTCTTGAATTAGAACAAATATCTACCAACTTTAATACTTACAAATATAATTATTAAATAGGATAATAATAATAATTTATTTGTTAGATACCATAACAATCTTGTTCAACATACACGGTCTCACTCAGTGCATTATACCTAAATTTCGTCGGCCATGGCTTTAGTTCCTAAGTTATAGTAGGAAAGCCCGTTGCCATCTACCAAGCACAGTTCCAGACCACGGGCTGCTACTGATAGTTTCTTAACAGAATGCCCAATATCACTTCATCTTTAATTGGCATTTGGCAGTGCCAAAGCTACAACCACATTTCCGTACTTTTGTTACACTGTACAACGCTAAGGCCAAATATTAACGACAATAAGTAGGTACCTACCCTGGAAACAATGACCCAAAGTATGATTATGTACAGCATCTTGAAGTCAGTCTATATTTATAGACTGACTTCAAGATGCTGTACATAAGTAGTCGTAGTAGTACTCAAAATATAAGACAAAAGAATTTTTACTTATCAAAGTGTGCCTAACTACATAGTTAAATTATTCTTACTTACTTTACTCCCCATTTTCACATACGGCGCTCAAACCTGGTCTTTGATCGAATAAAAAACACCACACTGCGCTCCAAAACACAAACCGTGGATGTGTGCCATAAAGCTACAAAACTAAAATATGACTGGGCTGGACATGTCTGCCGCATGTCGGATGATCTATGGGCTAAAATCTCCACTTTGTGGGTCCCAAATCGGAAACGACCTCGCGGCAGACCAAAAGTCAGATGGAGTAATAATATGCAGCTTTACAATAAAGACTGGCAAGTTGTAGGTCAAGAAACAGAGAAGTGGAAAGAGGGTAGGGAGGCCTTTGCCCTGCAGTGGGACAGATTATGCTGCAAATAATAAATAATAATAACTTACACTGAGAAGAGGGCCGTTCCCAGCAGTGGGACAGTTGAATATAGGGCTGATACTATTATTATACATTATATATATAAAATTAAAGTTTTACTATAAACAAAAACAAAGCCGTAGGCGCTCATAAGAAATACGTTATTATTTCTGTTACGCCTTAGTCAACCAGCGCTTTATGGCATCACAATAGGCATCTTCAATATTAACCGATCTAAATGACGACTGTAAACGGACGGTCACCAGTTTATCATGCATATACCTACTGTTTACCTAAATGTTACAAATAAAAATAAAATGTTTTATATGACGGAAGATTCTAGTACAAAATCCTAGCGCTGTCAGATAGGACCTATGTCATTTTAGAAAACCTGTATATTTTCATTTTTTGTGTTATAATGATTGCCCAAATAAAGAAAAAGAATTTTAGGGTTGTAATTTTTCCAACAGCAAAGACTATTCTCAGGTTAACTTTGCGACGGCAACGTTTAAACAACATCAACTAGATAAAACAAACTTTTGTTATATGTACTTGCACTCAGTGCTTTTGCACTGAGAACTGACAACTTATTTTTGAGATAGCTTCCATTTGGGCTGCACATTACCTAGTAGATTTTTTTTTACTTCAGCTAATAAAGGAGGAGGGATAGAGAAGGATACCCCTGCTGCATCTTACGGTGCGTAGCCGCCAGTTCAGAACCTTTCTGCATCAACGGCCATCGGTTCTGCTAGTTTAGCTTGGTTATCCAGAGGGCTATGCCGTTAACTTTCGTTTACTTGCGGATTTCCTCATTTCTGATTCATTCATTCTCACAGGGAAACATCGAACATAGCTCTCTTCTTCGTCCTCTGAGTGACCATAAGCGTTCTGGTAAGGCCACCAAATAATAATCACTCTTAAGAACATAATATGCGATAAATCTTAGTTTATATATAAAAATATAATTTTGGCGTTAAATGTAGTGACGCTAGGGACTTAGACAAGTAAACGGAAAATACGCTCTTTTTAAAATGCCATTCAAGTTTATAGAGTTCACGAAACCCAGACATAATACTCCCCTGCCAACTCCATTTGAAGGTATACAGATAATATGATCCGCTGTTAATTTTATATTAGGTGTATTATAACAGTAATTATAACGACTTCGCCGAGGTGTCATTTATCTTAATACGTGTTAAAGAGAATATCTTTATATCAAGTGTCATGTATGAAAGTATCATCAGGCCAGTGTAAGAAGACCCTTAAATAAAGAATCTGTAATCTAAAGATAGGCTGATGTATATGAGGCATCACAAATCACTTTCAATGTAGCCAAAAGATTAAATTCAAGTGTTTGTGTAATGCCTAAAAAAATCAACATCATGTAGAAAAATATTATCAGTTACATGTATTATGAGTTATTTTATTGATGACACATGAAGTATCAAGGTAAATGTTAACAGTAAATATTTACCTATAACCAAATAACTATGAAGTATTTTATAATTTAATTATGTACCATATCCATTTAAATAAAGGGTTAATCTTAATTCTCTTCTCTTAAATCTCTTTTGCTAAAGTGCCATAAGCAGGTTATCAGCTTAAAAATATTTAGGAGATTTAACATAAAATATAAGTTAAGTAAGAAATGTTGCCTTTCGCCAATATTTATAGAGTTATTGCTTTTGATTTGATAAGCTAGGGTCACAATTTTTTTTCTACTGAGCTGCAAACTAGCACACGGCCCACCTGATGGTAAGAGGTCACCGTAGCCTATAGACGCCTGCAACACCAGAGGCATCACTTGCGCGTTGCCGACCCTTTAGGAAAGGAAGTGGGAAGAAGAAGGAGCGGGAAGAGGGAAAAGGGTGATTGGGCCTCCGGCACTCTCACTCACCTAACGAAACACAACTGTAGGCATACTGCTATTTTACATCGATATTCTGTGAGAGGGTAGTCCATCCCAGGTCCTATGGAGTCGGCGCAAGTGCCCGTAAGTTTGGGTAGTCTTCTGTAGGGTAAAGGTGCTTTCCAATGAGCACTATTTCATTTTTTTAAGAGCCGTCTTCCGTTCTTCTTAAAATAGACATAAAATCTGTAACTTTGTTTGATATATTTAATTTTACATGTTTTATAATCGACTTAACTGCACGAATAGCGCAGTGGTTTAAATTGTCGCCTCGCTACTGCCAATGCGCCGAGACTCGTTGTTTCAATCTTCGCACGAGACATAATATATTTGTGTGATCCACAAACAGTTGTGCCGAGCAGTGCAGTTGCGAATATTCACATCCGCATCCGCAACCGCCGAGCTTCCTCATCGATTTGGACATCTGCATCCACTCCGCAATAATCAACGCGGCTTTTAATGCAGATCCAGATATACCGTAGGTTACGATAAGAAAGAAATCAGTTGTTCAGTAGTACGTGTTTAATTTAGGAACCTTTGCAAAACAGGCTTGAATCTGCGAAGGCGGTGATATTAGATACCTACTTTTTATTAAATAAGATAAACAATCTTAATCAACATCCGCATCCGCAATTGCGGAGCTTCCGCATCGATTTGGACATCCGCATCCGCGATGTGAGATTTCAAATATCCGCATCCGCGGATGTCAAAAAATCTGCATCCGCAACATTCCTGGTTCCGAGTACGGGTTTTCTTTAAGTCCACTGTTTAAATATTTGTATATTTATTATTTTTACAAATAGTTACCTCCTGTGGATACGGGAATCATTTCTAGTGTGGAAGATATGTTAAAGGAGTCGAGAAATGAATACTATGTATAAAATGTATGTATATACAAAAAAAAAGCATATAAGTATGTTTATCCATTGTCTAGTACCCATAGTGCAAGCTCTGCTTAGTTTGGGCTAGATGGTATTGCGTGTATGTGATAGAATATTATTATTATTATTATTATTTTACCAACAGAGAGTTAAATTTTGGCACATATTCTATGGAAAATATATCAAAATGTTACTGTCCGTTGCTAAAATGACTCGTTTCATGAAATAGGTACCGGGCCTAAAATAAACAAGAATACAAGGAAAATATATAGGAATAGATGAAAATAACTTAACTTGCTTTGTAAAAATATGCAACATTAGCAACTGGTTTATACGTCATGTTCTTTGTTTCAATCTTACGAGTAGTTTTGCATACTTTTCCTTAACTAGGTTTCAATACCTGCCCTTTAAAGGTTTGTTATTAACCGATGCAACATAATATTGTGGTGAGAGAAATAATATTTATGATGTTGATCTATACAAATTAATAAAATTGAAATGTCCGTTTGTAATGTCAAAATAACAGCATTTAATGCATATAAATATAGAAAAAAAACTATTTTTAAAATTTTAGTCTGGCTGTCTGTTTGTTCCGGCTAATCTCCGAAACGGCTAAATCGATTTTGATGGGACTTTCACTGGCATATAGCTGATGTTATAAGGAGTAACTTCGAATACTCTAATTTTAGAAAAAAAATAGGTTTTCCCGGAGAAATTTTAAAACTAATGAAATAGTGAACAATAGCCGATTCAACTATACATCTATACAAATAAATAAAATTGAAGTGTCTGTTCGTAATGGTACTCCATTTCTTTTCCTAAAATTGTTTGACCGAAAATCATTATCCATAACACGTTTGCTATAAACTTCAGTAACCATATATATCGGCCTCGATGGCGTAGTGGTTAGTGTAACCGACTGCCACGCCCGAGGTCGCGGGTTCGATTCCTGCACAAGTCAAACATTTGTGTGCATGGACATGGATGTTTGTCTTGGTCTGGGTGTTTCTATGTATAATATGTATGTATTTACAAAAAAAACGTATGTATATACATATGTATGTTTATCCATTGTCTAGTACCCATAGTACAAGCTCTGCTTAGTTTGGGCTAGATGGTGTTGTGTGTATGTGGTAGAATATTATTATTATTATTATTATATGTTCAAAAATTCGAAATTTTGTTTCACATAATAATCTTTACCTAATTCTAAAACTATTCTGTCATAACATCGAGTACTATAATAATTGAATCACCTAATTTCGCACGAAATTAAGTCATAGTATTATACATATGTCCTAAGTATTGTATTATATAATGTGTATTATTCTGAATATTTATTTATAGTAAAATTGTTAGTCCTAAATTTGCTAAAATTCGGTTTTAGTAACAGAAACGAATCGCTGTAAATCCGACGCCACGCAGTCTTGTCTGCCCTACCCCTAGAGTATAATTTATAATCGCGTAGGAGCGTAAGGGCGAAGCGGCCCGCAGGCTGAGGAGCAGGAGGCTGCGAGCGAGCCACCGTAAAATAACAGCTTTTTACTTAATGCATATGAAAATATATTAAGTACCTATACCAAAATACTATTTAAAAATTGTTGTCTTTCTGGCTGTCTGTCTGTTTGTTCCGGCTAATCTCCGAAACGGCTGAACCGAATTTGACGGGACTTTCACTGGCAGATAGCTGATGTTATAAGAAGTAACTTAGTCTACTTTTATTTTAGAAAAATAGATAAGGATTTCGCGGGTAAAAAGAATTAAAGCCTATGAAATAGTGAACAATTTCCGATTCAATTAGGGAAATGTATATAAAATAATAATAATTTCAATATATATACATCTAATATAAACCGACCCATAAAGTAGAAGAATGACATTAATTTTAGCATAGGTATTTGTATACGAGGAATATAGAAATATTAAGTTTTTGTAAACTTTGCGAAGTGAACAAACACTTTTTAGTTAAAATCCACGCGGACGAAATCGCGGGTAACAACTAGTCTTAATTATAATTATGTAGGTACTTAAACATTATTACGAATGCCCCCGTGGCATAGTGGTAGTGAATCCCACTGCTGTTTATGGGGTCTCAGGTTCTGCCAATCCTGGGTCGGACCAAAAAACATTTTTGGATGCTTCTGCTCAGAAATCTCAATAGCCGCCTGGAGTTAGGCAATTGGCGGCATTAGACACTTAAGACATTAAAGGTGTTGGTCCTGCGTCCGATCTCTCTCCGGTCGTGTCGGATCACCGTCAATGCACTTGTGTTTGGGCACACATTTATGCACTATAATATCTCCTGCGCAGATAACCAGTCTCCCTTAAGATGGGCCGCCATTGCCGAAATCTGGTCTGTAGAATATTATTATTCTAATAGTAAGTCTCCGCCAGAACAGTAAATTACATATTAAATTAAATACTAATACACAAACAGGAAAACCAAAAGTCGTATGATATGAAATAATATTAATAGTGGCTGTTATTGTTATAGGTATAACTTTAAATTTTTTTATATATTCCTCTTAAAAGACTGAAAATTACTTAATGGTTATAATGTATTATTATTGTAATGGAGGAGAAAATTATATTCTGTTTAGAAGAGGAAGGTACTTAACCGAGCGAGCCCGCTTATTGGATATGTGGACTGAGTAAACTTTTTTAAAAGTTGCTCCCATCCTAACGAAAAAGGAGGATTTAGTAAAAATTTAAAGCGTATTTTGGTGCCATGAAGTATTTGTTAAGCCGGAACTAAAAATCTTATGGTATTATTTGGAGATATTTGGCGAACTAAAAGAGTGGCCGTGAATTTCTTGCAGGTATGTCTACTCATGGGAGCGGGCGTAAAAATTGTAACAATGTTATTAAATTTCGTTAGCGAAAGAATTCAGGGATTTCTAAATCCATTGCTGTTCACCGGGCACAGTTCCAGCCTCAGTACTGCTACTGAGAATCCCTTTACAAAAACATCCAGTAGGTAAAATTAACACTTTGCCCGACCCGGGTATCAAATCCGAGACATAGTCACATTCATTATCACGCCATGGATGGTTGTTTATTGTGCAACATATAATTTTATATGCGCAAGAATCATCTCATTTAGACAAAGACGCAGCTCTGAGCTACAAGCTACCATATAAAGTAAATACCAGCTGACAACGGTCCTATTTCCGAGGTTCGAGGTTTCCGAGGCGCATACAAATACCTTTGACAGTAGGTATAGTGCGTTTCAAATACTAAGTCCCATTTGACAGATGATCGTTGAACAGCGATAGTGAAGAGACCGTTTCAATCGACACATCAAGAAATCGATTACTGATTAACTTTCCAAACAAACTGTAACTGTAATCGCGGGTTTAGAATCGAAAAAAAAATAAAAGAAACAGATAAACAATAAGAGAGCTCATCTAAGTTTGACATATCGAAAGAATAGTTACATCAAAACTATATATAACGTTAAACAAGTTATATACAGCTTTGTAAAAAAAACTGGACTTATCCTTGATTAATTTCTACTATCATATAGGTATTGTAGTAAAATCTTATTTTATTATGATGTTTAAATTATTTAAGACTAATTATTAGTTAATTATGTTTGTGAAACAATTACATAATGTTTTGTGTAAATTCTAATTATGTTTAAATAGTCTTTAGTACCATAAGTAATAATTGTTTATTTTAGCAATTTATATGAAATGTGCAGAGTTACGTGCTATGAAGTGTCAAAAGGGACTTCGTATTTGAAACAGACTTTAACTTTTTTTAACCTACTGTCCCACAACTGATTTACAATACAATAATTTATGAAGGCACATTGTCATCTAAGCTAAAGGAATGTTATAAACACGCTTGTTCCACAGAGTTTAACTTGTACAGATGGCGTGTTGACAAGGATCCCTTGGGAAATCGGCTTAGGGGATTTTGGTGGACAATATGGTAGTGGTTTAAAGTAGTGGATAAAAACTTGTCTTCTTCTTTTCTTATGGTTAGTGGCCAACCTGTGGTCAAGAGTTGTTTAAGCCGCCCGTAGGCCTCTGACATGGCTTAACGACTGCTGTCAATTTGGCAAAAACCGGAACCAACCTTTTACGTGACCTCCGAAGCACGGAGACGCTCAGATGAAATACCACTAAGCGGTCACCCATCTATAGGCTGACCGCACTCAACGTTGCTTAACCTCGCTAATCATTTACCGATCAGTGAATGCAACTGGCTATGAGCGCCGCATAAAAACTTGTGTGATCTACAAACATTTGTCCTGAATCTGAGTGCTGTAGGTGACACAGGAATTATTCCTAGTGCGGTAGTTATCTATATACAGTTCTTGCAACTCACGAAGGCGAGCGGGCTTTCTTTGTAGTTGAACGTGTACATGCACAGTGCGGTAGTGTGCGTGTTTGACAGAGCGGTCAGTTGCGAGCGACACTTACACACACACATACATATACACATTTACCACAAATAAAGCCCGCTCGCCTTCGTGAGTTGCAAGAACTATACCTAATTGTATCAGTAATTTTGTTGTAGTTGATTGCACGGACGGTGTAGTGGTTTAAGTGGCCGCCTCGCTAGTGCCAGTGCGCCGAGTGTTGTGGGTTCATATCCCAAACGGGACAATAATTTGTCTGATCCGCAAATGTTGTGCTGCGTCTGAATGTTCTTTGTTCCATGTATAGAACGTTTGTAAAGTCCTCCGCAACATAGGAATTAAACATAGAAGGGCAATAGTCTTAAAAATAACGTTTGTTCATAAATTATCGTGAAGACAGTGAGCTTCGAAAAATCTTAAGCGTACTGTTAACCCACTTCGTTTGGTTGCACTTTTGTTATCATAGAAATACTAATGTATGTGTGAATAGGAAATAAGGTCAAAACAACATCAATGGGTCAATAAATAAAATGTTTTTAATTATCGGTTCAACAGTGCCTCATAAAACAAACAAAACCTATTACTGAACATTTATGTACATATATTCCCACCAATAAACAGTAACTAGATCTCTTCTTCTCCCTAGTCTTTATTATTCCCAAGTCACTTGGGGTCGGCTTTTCTGTTCTAACCGGATTTGACTGGATATCAGTTTTTATACGGAGCGGCTGCCACCTGACCTCCGCAACCCGAAGGCTAACGATACCCTAAGGCTAGACCAGTGTCAGGATAATATAAGGCACTGACTTCCCAATAACGACTGCCATAGTTGTTCATGGCAGCCGGGACTGACGGCTTAACGTGCTCTCTGAGGCACGGAGCAGGCGATAATTGACAATCAATACCAAGACAAACAGTAACTAGATCTAATGTCAACTATTAGTAATGTATTTCTTTTATAAGCAAAAGCGCTCTTTATCTAATCCATATCCTAATATTATACTGGTTTATAAATTGTGCCACTGTTAGGCACGTGCTTCTTCCCAGTGTGAGAAGGATTAGGTTCACTAAACCGGTGCAGTGAGGTTTATCAAACTATACACATCTTCGAGAACCTTATGTAGAACTGTCAGACAATCAGGTTATCACGTGATGTTTTACTACGGCGTAACTCTAATCCTTAATTGATCGGGATTATTTCCAAGAATTGAATAATTGTTATGTAAATCATTAAATTTAGTAACAGTTCGTCATGATTGTTGACGTGTATTAAAGAATATAACATAATTATAATACGTCTGTATATGGCAAAGCAGGTGAAAGAAGTGCATTAAACCCATATTCCAACGTTTTATGTCCTACGTAATAGAGGTTAACTGCCTTCATAGTCTCGGGTTCGAATCTCGAGTCGAGTGAACAAAAAGATATTGAGTTTTTCTGTTAAGAAATCTCAATAGCAGCCCGGAGTTAGAAATTTGGCGATGTTAGACACCCCGTTTCTCGAAATTCATGTAAAACGTAACGAACCTCTCTCCGGTCGTGTCGGTTTACCATCCCATCAGATCATGAGAGTTAGGGAACAGAGAGTTTTCTTTTTCATGGTGTAGGACGCAAACGAGCAGACGGATCGCCTGATGGTAAGCGATTACCGCCGCCCGTGGACACCCGCAACACCAAAGGAGTCACAAGTGCGTTGCGTTCCTTTTAAATTTGTCCTCACCAGAAGAGGGAGGGGAGGGAGGGGACGGTTGGGCCTCTGGTACCCTCACTCACTCCACAAAACACAACGCAGGCGCTATTTCACGCCGATTTTCTGTCAGGCCGTGGTATCACTCCGTGACTCCGGTCGAGCCGGCCCATTCTTGCAGAAGCGTGGCTTGTGTTTACGCACACGCTTATGCACTATAATATCTTCTGCACAGATAGCCAGTCTCCGTTTAGATTGGCCGCCGTGACCGAAATTCGGTCTGGAGGACATCATTAATAGAGGTTAAAGCTTATTTGTCATTAATTTAAATATTATGCTAACATAATTATGTTACACAACAACAAAAGTGCCTATACAATAAAATGTGATAAATACAATAGGAAGTCATATACTAAATTGTCCTTATCGGAGGGAAGTAAGTCATAAATAAATGAAACTAATTACATATAGGTAATTTAAGCATTTGTAACTGGAATAGGCTGTTTTAAATTCCAGCAATAATATTGTAGACTAGGATTTGTCCGCCGCTTTGCTGGCGTTATTCTAGACTTTGTCAATAAATTTCTATTAGTGACAGTAGTTATTCTAAAGGAAAGGTTCTTCAAAAAATCTTCAAAATCCTTTTCTGGAAAGGTACAATTCTTAGATGGGCTGCAGACCGCAAACTGCAAGCGATACCACTTGTTTCTATGAATCTCTATGAAGTTGATTCCGAGCGCGGCAACACTGTGGCCTGCAGCCGCGGCGCGCAGCGACCGCAGACTGCAGCGCTGGTGCTGTCGTGAACCGCAGAGAGTCAACAACAAGTCGTCATCAACTTCCTCTTCTAACAAAAGACACATTATTAAATTATCCGTAGCGTTGTCCGACATTCTGTCTCGCCCGAAGGTACTGGAGTGACTGAGGCATGGTTCTATGCATTGTGCAGCCGCGGCATGCCGCCATGCTTGGAATAGAAGCAACTGCGACCGCAGGCAGCACTGCGGTCAACCGCAGCCGCTAGCCGCAGTGTCGCCTGTGGTTGCAGTCTGTAGCCCATCTCGGACTTGTACCTTTACCCTGACAACGTGTATGCAAAATTTCATGATGATCGGTTAATGGCAGTTCGCATTTATAATATTTGTTAGGAGTTAGGATATCTGCGTAGTTCGGATCGTTCGCGAAGAAACTACCCTAGAACATGTTAAGTCGCAGCGGTACACCGGAGGCCAAACACAATACGTTTTCAATGATGTCGGGCATGCCAATAATTGACAGGTTAATATAATTTACGACGGTCGTGCTGGAGGAAGGATGGAGTATCGTAAAAGATTCTCTATGTGGATGACCCACCATTGCCACCAGTCATCTCTCAGTCCTGACATCTTTGTAGCTATAACGACCGGAGTTGAGGTCCTAGTCATTAGTTGTCGTGCCGTGATGTTAGTGGAAGTATAAACTCTTTCGGGATGGACCGAAAGTGCTCGGAACGCATAGCACAATTAAAAGATATTCCACAAAAAAGTTAAAAAAAATATCGTAGTATAAAGATCTTTATCCTACGATATTTTCGTATGGCGGACTGTATTGTATTTTTACAAACTATTTATAACGATTATGCCATAAAGTATTTTAAATGTAAAATCATTAAATTAAAATATACAACCGCAAGTACATACTAATGTTAGACTAAAATGTTTTAGATGGATAGTGTTCCATACGACTGCACAGATGGAGTATTCGTTTATGTGGCCTCGCCACACAGGACAAAAATTTGTATGGTCCTCTAATAGACCTTCCTGCCGAGTCTAGGAGATCTTTGTGTCCGTTGTTATCCTTCCTTCCGAGTCTAGGAGATCTTTGTGTCCGTTGTTATGTATTAGTAAAGTCCCCCGCGACACTGAAATTATTCCTAGTGTGGAAGAGCTCCCACACTAGGCAAAATTTTAATAACGCGGGTCTTTTTTAAAAATAAATTCAAATTAGTCGATTTTGGAATTCACTATAGTTATCATTGAATGTGTATTTTCTTTTTAGGATTGCTAATGATAAATTCTTTATTTTAGAATTGCTAATGATAAATTATTTTGTATGCATCGTACAACAAATATAATTTAGATTATAATATATTCTATTGCTTTTCTTGGTTTCTGGTACAAAAAGCGATTGGCCCCGCAAAATGCACACCATGTATTAGTACCTACTTATAAAACTTGCTTTTTGTTTCAATACATGCAGTTAGTGAACCTCGATTTAATTATACCAAGAAAGCATTGATAAAATGATTTAATATTGTAATTTATTTGTTATTTATTAATGAAATGGTAGGTACGAACTTGTTATCACTTCGTATTAGGTAGGTATAATATAGCGACGATGTAGGTATAGGTACAACAACTACATACGAGGTACGTATATATAATTGTAGTTTTGTCTTTGTGTGTTAGGTCGAGTTCAGCTGACTTTCTTAGTAATAAGGAACATAATTATTTAATAAATATTGAACAACATCTATTATTTGCATTACTTAACCATTTCAGTCGCAAAAAAATAACACTGCAACCACATATTGCAGTAAAGATATTGGCTGTTTAAACGCCCCTTAACCCATCAAATCTTGGAATACCAGGCATAATTCAAAATCTATTGTGCCGCCACCGATGTGCCGCTGAGACTCAAGAAGACAGAAGAAACTCTAAGGGACTCTTCCTTCTGAAGGTTGGTTGGATATTAATATTAGTAAAGTTCCTTATATCACATGTAGTATTATCGCTAACGTGACGAGTCTTTAAAATATATCTACTAAATAAAATGTGGTAATAAGATGACGTAGGTATGTTTGCATGACGACGCGCAGTGATAACCGAGGCGGTGTCATTGACCGCCAACTTGAGGTCTCCAGCTCTAATCAAAAGTATATCTGACTTACAGAATTTCTCAGAATATGTTTGTACAGTAAACACTCCGTATAAAAATACGTTGTAATTATTGCATATATAGATAAAAAAATCCTTCGAAATGTTACACAGTCGGTTTTAAGCCTTAATCTTTTTTAATGAAAATTAACCTCTAGGCAGTGGCGTAGCGTAGTGGGGGCGGCTCGCTTCAGGCGGCAATTTTAGGGGGATGGCAATATTTCACAATAAATAATAATATCTTGTAAATAATTAAACTGCAGTATACAACATAAACGACTGTCCTTGCTGAAAAGTTCTTCTTCATCTTAGCGGTTATCCCGGTTGCATCCGCGGCGTGGACGTTGGAACCCAGGGTCTGCTTTCCCGCTAAGTCTCCTCCATTTCGCACGATCTTCAGCATCCTGTGGTGTGAGATTGTTGGCACGCATGTCATCTCTTACGACGTCAAGCCAGCATTTCTTGAGTCTGCCCCATTTACTCGGACCAGGCGGAGATGGCATGGCAAGACATTTGTTCCCCACGTAACATGCCGGTTTTCGTAAAACGTGGCCGTACCAGCGTAGGCGACTCTCTTGCAGCTTATCTGCTATGTCACGGACATGAAGGCTGCCACGGATGCGGGTGTTTCTTATACGCTGAAAAGTGATATAGAAATATTAAAAATGATAGTTACAAATTGAAATTCCTTAATGAGAGGGCGGCAAAAAAAATCCGTCTCGGGTGGCTGACATCCACGCTACGCCACTGCCTCTAGGGACAGTAAAGACAGGTATTAAAATAATTATAATATAAAACAATATAATATGTAATAGTGATGTTTTAAAATTCGTATTTTCTTAAAACCCTTCCTTTCGAACAGCGTGTTACATTTAGGGGGTAAGTATAGGAAAATTTTGGAAATATTCTTTCCAAAAGTTTACAATCATTATTGTGGCAGTGTCGAGGTAACCTGCCAAAGTAACGATTTGCATAAAAGAAACTTCATCTGAATATCATTCATTCAATTTGTTGTAACTGATTTATTCGATTTATAATCGAGTATTTGAAGCTCTATGGCATGATTGATAAGTCGTGGTCGATAATGCTGAAAATTCACTTCTTGCGTGGAAATTTACATTCTTAGGTATACATTGAAGAGTCACACTAAAATTTTTTAGTAAGCACCGTACACAACTACTACTATATGATAAAATCATTCAAAAATATTCATCACTTACTTTTTGCGTACTAGGTGGCTCCTCAATCCAGACGCTTAGATTGAGCAGCCACATTCACATAGATACACCTAACTATTGATACTAGCGGTCGCCTAGTGGTCGAAATTCAACCATAATTGATTTAAATTTTAAGTTTGATAGTTATTAATGTTTTTCTTATTATAGCAGCGATAACTCAGTGGGGAGACCAACAGACTGCAATGCAGAGGGTCTCGGGTTCGAACTCACGTCGCGCACCTCTGACTTTCGGAAGTTATATGACTTTTCGAAATTATGTGCGTATTTATTGACAATTATCGCCTGCTCCGTGCCTCGGAGAACACGTTAAGCCGTCGGTCCCGGGTGCCATGAACATCTATGGCAGTCGTTATTGGGAAGTCAGTGCCCTATAATATCTTGACACTGGTCTAGCCTTAGGGTATCGTTAGCTTTCGGGTTGTGGAGGTCAGGTGGCAGCCGCTCCAGGTAAAAACTGATATCCAGTCAAATCTGGTTAGAACAGAAAAGCCGACCCCAAGTGACTTGGGAATAATAAAGGCTAGGGAGAAGAAGTTGTTAATGATTTTCTGCCTAGAACTATACCCTTATAATCACATTTTACTTAGATTTCGCTTTTTATTTAAATTTACCTATCTTTTATTAAATAAATTATTATTTACTTACTTAACTATACTTTTTAATTGACAATATTCCTAAGCTTGCTACTTTGCTTTTCTTTTTCTTTATTACTTAAAAATATGTTAATATATTATAGTATAAATAGTATATATATTATCATTTCAATCCATCCAAAGGTTGTCTGTAAGATATTGCTGATTTATGTAATTATATATTTATATATGTACGAAGAATCTACATCAGCCCAACAATGCCGTAATACTACGAACGCGATTCGACTGCGTGTGTCAAATGCAAGGTTGTGAGCGTGTCGTGTGTTTTCATTAATTTAATGTATTTCTAATGCATATTTTATATAAATATTAGAATACGCCACACCTGCTCCATATAAACTTTAACTGTGCCAAATTACATACTTCTCCGACCGCGCAATTTTCGTAAAAAGGGGTACAAAGTTTTGCTTCACGTATTAATATATAGATATTTTACTACAAATTTCAGAAACTGTATATATTTATGTGCTTGTATATGCATTGAGCCATCTTATACTCTAGGCGTAAAATTGTAGAGACAATGAGAAGAGGCCTGTGCCCAGCAGTGGGACAATTTAATACAGGGCTGGTATTATTATTATTATATTTTATTGTTTTTACATTTGTATATCATTATAAGTGGCCTGAATTTTTTCAAACTGAATAAGTGAGTAAGCCTCCTTTTAAAATCTTATGTGGCTCCCCTATCCATCTGCCAGCCCATATTGGGTAAGCGACACGACGGACTACAACCTTACCTGGTTTTTCGATTTCTTCTCACACTGAGAAGAAATCAAGCCCATCAGTCGTATAGTTTATATATAAGGCTGTTAGTATATTTTGTTCTAATAGCACAAGTATATAAAACTAAAGCTGACATGAAACAGGTGGCACAGTTGGCGATGTTAAACAGGGCCCGTTTGGTATGAAGAGATAAGGCGCTTAGCTAATGTCCTAACCCCGGGCTCATATGAAACCGATAACTTTTCGAAATTATGTGCGTATTGATTGACAACTATCGCCTGCTCCGTGCCTCGTAGAGCACGTTAAGCCGTCGGTCCCGGCTGCCATGAACAACTATGGCAGTCGTTATTGGGAAAGTCAGTACCCTCTAATATCCTGACACTGGTCTAGCCTTAAGGTATCGTTAGCCTTCGGGTTTCGGAGGTCAGGTGGCAGCCGCTCCGTGTAAAAACTGATATCTAGTCAAATCCGGTTAGACCAGAAAAGCCGACCCCAAGTGACTTGGGAATAATAAAGGCTAAAAGAGAAGAAGATTTAAAATTGCGCCTAATGTAATTTTCGTGTACCGAGTTGACGACAAGAAAACCATAAATTTGATTATTAGAATAGGTACAATACACCCTGGATATGCGTAAAGCCAAAAAAGAAGATACCATTTTACATATTAACATTTAGAAGGCTCAGATATATTTATGTTTTTCCTTTACAGTTAGTTGGAATAATGCCTGTGTCTCATAAGACATTGCAGACATTCCAACAAAGAACAACCAGATTCAACATACTACATTTATATGATGACAAATCGCACCCTTAATAAAACAGAGACTTATCTCAGTATTTTGGATTAAACAAATTTAAACTCTATTGCAAAGATTTAACACAAATATAATATTAGAATTTAACATATACAATTAGAGTCCAAATTGCCGTACTTTCAAATTTCGAGTTAAGTCGCTGTTTTATTAAGAGTGCGAAATGTCCAAACAAATGAAGTGGATTAAACAGTTCACTTAAGATTTGGAAGCACTTTGTATTTAAAATAATAAAAAACATATGTAGACCACGACCACTAGGTAGAATTTCTGTATCGCGGAGGACTTTACAACTCTGAGACCCAGAAACACAATTTTTGTAGATCACACAATTTTTTTCCCATGTGGGGATCAAACCCACAACATTTGGCGCAGTGTCAGCAGCGCGGCAATCACTTAAAGAGATTTACAAGCATCTGGCTTGTTACTTTTTGCAACACTGCGGCATACGAAATAGTATACGACAGTATTATTAAAAACGAACTCTTCAAAAAAGTTGATGAGGCATATTGTCAGTTCTGCGGTTTTTGATATATAGTATAAATTCACACCTAATCGATCGACAACCAACAACTGAGTTATCTTAAGATTAGGCAACACCATCCTGGTTAGCCTGGCGAACAAACATAGGTACTCTACGAAATTGAATAAAATTATCAGGCTTACACAAAAAATCTCAAAATTCTTATTATATCTCAAGTAGCCATATAAGGACACATGGACAGCCAGACACAATAGCCTTTAAATTAAGTCTTGCATTCCAAAAATTTACAGGTTAATAGAAAGTACTAATTAACCAAGAAAGCTGTCATATCATGGGATATAAACCAATACACTTTCCGAGAACCATACAGAGGGTACCGGTAATCGCAATTGCATGTCGTTTACAGTAACTTCTTAACGTATAAAATGTAAAATAAGTATGCGGATTGCCAACGTCAATACAAGGGTTATTTTTTTTTTATATTTTTGTTTTTTTGATCTCATATACCTATCATTTAGCTGTAGATTAAGGTTCAGGAGATAGTAATGGCGATAAAAACTTCAATAAATTTTGTTCTATTTTTTATTTTAAACATTATATGAATATTAGTGGCAATTTGTGGAACTCTACTGAGTATAATATTATGCATTTCAATACAGAGTTTAGAATCCAAACTGCAGTCGATGCTTACAACAGTAAATTAGCTGAAAATGGCTTCTCGTGTTGGCTATATATATAATATTAGGCGGGAAAGGGTCGACAGAAAATATTAATCTTACGACATCGTTACAAATCGCTTACTGTCAATTTATACGTTGATATGATATCCATTTTGATTTGTCATAATTGTATACGCTGAATATCTTATATAAATATTGCAAAGCAATTATTAGTTTAAACTTGCTCGTCATTGACAAGCAGAGGACAAGATGTTGATCGAAGTGTGGCAACATTTAAAGAAAACATTGCTTGTCGATTAGCTTACTACACTTTCCACATCAACATCCAGAGTCATTAATAAATCTCTGAAATATAACTCGAGTCATCTTCAAACATCGCATTTTCAATCCACATCTTGCATCTAAACACCATAATTATCTCGTATTAATATAACGTTATATAGACATTACTTTAGGTTGTCAATAAACCATTAATCAAGTCTCATTCATTTCAGTAATATTTGTCGAAACAACACATAAAACGGGAAAATATAACCCTTCTTTAATTCCGCGTATTCAGACAATTAATATTGCAAAACATAAATGGTTAACTAACATCTAATACAACGACTATTAAAACATTCAAGTTCTTGTCACACAAGAATATTTTTGTTACAATAAAATCACAGTAAGTACTTTATCACTAAATACGTTTAGCTGCTATTCTCTTTCAGAGAACGAAAACAGGCCCGTCTAGAGGTCCCGGTACACATATCAGATCGAGTAATATACACAATCACAAATATTATAATAACATATAAAGGAGAAATTATAACACTAATAAATTAAATTTCGGTTAAAGACTTAGGCGGTAAAGTTATACATAATCTCGATTTTTCGTCAATCATTTATATTTTATCGTCAATCCGAATATCCAAGGCGTTTTATTCACGTCATCGATCTATTCTACTTTTGTTCAGGTCTCGTAGTTATACACATATATTAGTTATATAACTATTATATAAGTAGCTTTAACATTTATAAGATTTAATATAGGGGGTTCGAAAATGTTAGATCACCCCTGCTCGCTTTGAAAGTTTGTTATTTACATAGCCATAGTTTAAATACATTGATAGTCGATATTCCACAGATGATATCGCAAGAATTAAACATGAAGAGCTGTGGAACATAACCGACAGAGTTCATTTCCGAATTCCATTATTATTCATATACACATCTATTACATTCTTAATATCGTAAATGTATAATCAGTTGCAAAACGTACTGCTGCGATAACTCGCCTTCTATACATATATTTCGGTGCCTGCACATAAAATAGTATCTAATAAAAGACCGTTATCCGTCAGCCAGATATTTATATATAATTCTACAGATTGCATTACATATACTTGTGAAGTTGGTTGCTATTCATGCAATGGCTTAGCTACAGAATTTGTATTATATAGTAGGTATATGCTGACGTCATCTTTGTATACTTAGCTTATTTACACAGTTATACGAAATGTATAATCAACTACTAACGGTCGTCGTACAAGATAATATATTATTATGTATAATTTCTGCAAGTAACTGTACCGTATAGAATAATTATATTAATATATTATGTATGTAGCAGTAAAAACGTCAACTTCATTATCAATATGCAGTACTTTAGTCAAAAACTTTCTCAATCATGTTGTAAATCAGTATTTTTGTACATTGCTTCAGTTTTTAGAGTCAAAAGTACGGCAGTGACGTGTCTGAAATGTAATAGTACTTAGAAATCTGAAATGTCATTTTAAATATGGTACTGTTAACAATATATATTGTACATGTATATACAATATCGACTTTATGTTACTACTATTGCATTATAATTATATCTTGTAATGTAAAAGCTGTGCAAACGAAACCCTTATTGATATATATCAAAGAATATGCACCTAACATCAAATTGATATTACACCGTTATACCAGCTACTTGCCCCGTGTATCGTATAATTATTAGCTGACGCTATCTGCCAAAATTATTTACAATTACAAAATTGTATAGAATGACAATATTTGGCTCTATACAATTTCTCGTAACCAAAACTCGATATAAAGATGTAATAGAAAATACCTTTATATATATTTACCGATTTTACCGATTGAATTCTGTAAAGACAAGTAGGGCTTACAGAAATATCTTCGTCAATTTACATTATCGTTTTCAATATTTTCGGAAGCACTAGATTTTTAGATCAATTCTGATCGTATGAAAATGATTGTAAACGCCGAATTTCGAAGACTATCAAATATCAATTTCAAACCATAATCTACGATTTTATCTGTACAACATGCAGTGTTTATTAAACTTTAACACAATATTTATAACACAGACATGAGCGCAGTCTAAGACAACTATAAATTCAACTTTATACAACACATTGTGTGTGTAATACTATTCATGTGTATTTCTTCAGAAGCAAGAAGACGTGGCTCATGTAGGCCTATTACATAATATTGTATACATACTTGTGATTTAGTTTAGATTTGCAAGAGTTTTCTGTTTATTTATCAATGCGTTAATAAGTTTGATCCTGGCCTTGACGGCTTTGTAGCGCTGGTATTCTTCTTCGTGACCCTTCTTGTCGTCTCTTTGAACCTTTCGACTATTCTGCAGCTCGAAACTTACCTCGTACTCTTTTATCGTCCGCCGTAAAATCTGAAACAAAACAACTTGTATTAAAAGGAAGAACGACCGTAATTATATTTCGTAGATGATAATTGAAGCCACAAAACGCTGTTTTAAATTGGTGAACAATTATCCAATTATACTTACTACTGCACTTAGTTTGACAAATTACGTCAAATTAAGAACGACATAAGTCCGGTTTGGATAAGTGACCAATTCCGTTTGGTAAGGTCAGTTATTTCAAGTTAGGAAGTTTGACACCTTCCTGTTTATAATTAGTAAAATGTTGGTCAATTAGTACCTAGGTACATATAGGCATATGCCTTACTCCGTGTTATACAGCCAAAATGATCCCTCAGACAGTAAATAATTAAAACGGAATCGAGAGGCTCAACTTTAATGTCATTACTATAACAATAATTTCGTCAAACATTTTTTTTAGTGGAAATAATAGTAATAATAATTCGTTATTGTGGATCATAGGTACATAATACAGAAGTTAAAGTTTACATCATTTAGTTCAGCTATGTCCCGCCCATTGGGCATACAAAAGTCATAATAATTGGCATTGTACATGCATTAAATAATAAAATTAATTATGTCAATATGGGTCGCAATGTCACAAAAATTATAAACAGGCAATAATAATGTAAAAGTAGAGGTTACTGAACACGTCATGATTGTGGTATAGAGAAATCAAAGTTATATATAGAGTGAGTAAGTAAGTGGAGCAGAGATTTATCACTCATGAAATTATTTACTGTATAATAACATTTATTTATTAACAAGTAATTTAGTTTATTTTTAAACATAGCAATTTTTTTAACCATTCTGATCTCTCTCGGAATATTGTTGAATATGCGCGAAGCTATACAAATTATACTTTCGTGCATTAAATGTGTCTTGCTAGCAACTATGTGTAATTTGTTCTCATGTCTTATACGTTTGCGATAGTTAAATAACTCAGAACTATTATTAGTAAATAATGCGACCTCCAGGATGTATAGACTTGGCAAAGTTAAAATGTTATTTTTTTTTAAATATGAAAGCCACTAGTCGGATACCTGCAGATTGAACATAGCCCTTATATAGCGTTTTTGTGCTACAAATGCCCGGCCTTTGTCTATACTGTAACCCCTAAATATTACCCCGTATCTTAGGGTTGAACTAACGTAGCCATGGTATGCTGCAAGGAGAGTCTTTTGATTTGCCAGTTTTCTTAACCTGTTGAGAGCATATGAAAACTGACTTAGTCTTTTACAGACGTAGTCAACATGTAATTTCCAATTAAGTTTGTTATCGACATGAAAACCTAGAAATGTTGTTATATGTTTATATATGTTTGGTTCTATCTCGCTATCATGATAACATATTTTTTAAAAGCGCCGTGCGTTGTGTACGTATTCTAAAATTCATTATTTTTGTTTTATCGATGTTGATCATTAAATTATTCATTTTAAGCCAGTCTACAATATTTTCTAAGGATTGATTAATGTCAAATTCTAAATTAGTTAAATTGTCATTGTTAAATAGCACTGTGCTATCGTCAGCAAATAGTGTAATATCATGATTAGTTATTGAAGGCATTTCATTTTTATACACAAGAAATAACAAGGGGCCCAAAATACTCCCTTGTGGCCACCCACCGAATTGAACAGTTATATACAGTTATATATAGACTTCTTTGGTCATTGACAGTGGGTTCAGCTGACGAGTCTCTGTGTATTGTTCTCTATTTAAAAGATATGATTTTACGAGATCACACACATTGCCTCTAATACTATACACGTACATTTTTCTTAAGAGGGTATTGTACTCGACGCGGTCAAATGCCTTTGACATGTCCTCATATAACGCTATGCCCGGTAGTCCTTTGTCCAAATTATTTAATACTTTTTGTAAAAGTTATAAATTGCCACATTTACCGATATATTTTTCATAAAACCATATTGACTTGGTGTTAAAATATGATGGTTTTCCAGGAATTCATTTATTTTTAATGAACTTAAACGAAACGGGGATTGTGGTATAGTTTGACCAAAACCGCTGTACTAAACCTTAGGTATATGCGTGGCGAGACGCGAGGAGATGGCCGTGAGCGTTGACGAATAACAGCGGCCTGTTAGCCTGCGTCGTCGTCGTCGTCGTCCCCCCGTCTCGCCGTGCACATACCTAAGGCGCGGTACAGCGGTTTCGGTCAAACTATAGTACGTAGTTTCGAAGTAATCAGACGCTGTGATTTTTATAATATAGAACAATAGGTAGTTAATTGATATACTTACAGATTTGTGCATCTTAGCTTCTGCAAGCGCTTTGGTGAGCTCTTCGAGTCCGAGGAAGTGCAGACCTTCGTTAGAAGGAGCCACTTCTTCACTTGGGGCTGACTGTGCCGAAGAGGCTGACGACGGAGCCTCCTCACCTACAGTCACCTCGCGGGTCGGAGGCGACTGGAGAGGAGTTTCAGTTGTCTCCTATCAATAACAGATTTTAATTTGATTAGATAACTGACTGCCTTGATGGTGCAGTTTAAGATTCCAACGTCGGACATAACGATAATAGGTACTTCTATCAAAAAATTCGTATTAGCAGCGCAGGGTCTGGTTTTATGCCCGATAAATGAGAATAGAGTCTATTGCCCTATGAGTTTTAAAAGCATAGCTGGTGTCATGCATGTGCAATACAACGCTGCCTATTCCTTCGAGGATTGAGGCAAGTGATTATGTATGTATAAGTATATCTGTAGATACAAAATAATTAATAACATTATTATGTATTGTTTTGTCTAGTATTAAGTATCAATGCTTAATTATATATAAATAAAATATACCAATTGGGTTACTGTATGGTACGTGCATTCAATTACATAGTGGAGCACGACTTCTTGGGTTTTTCTGGTATCAAAATTTGAAAAGCGGCGCAAAGTCTGCAAATATACCCGGTCGATGGCAATAGACCCCTAATATATGGTACCTAAATCATATCTGGGGAAATTTGGGTGAAGTGTACCTCTACTTTATATTTATAAGACGGCTGCGGCTGTCCTTGATAGTGGTTGAAGCCTGATACCTGTGAAGACTCTGACGGCTGTGAAGGTTTTTCTTGCGAGTCGCTGGAACTGTCGACACTGGTGTTGAACAGCATAGTCTCATTCTCGTGAATCGTAGCCAGTTCACCGTTTGTGCCACCGATGATCTGGAAAAAGTGACATCCATACAATGATATTGATTCGTAAGTAACTATATTGTCAGGTGTAAAACAGCATAGGACAACAAACATAGTTGGAAGATCACAATAAAGTTTTGGTAAAAGTTTAGTCTTTTATTTTCGTTTAACCAGCAGGCTACACTTTGATTTGAGAAGGCGTCCGGGCATAAATTTGCGTTTATTTGTAAGAGTTTGTTATGTTTTCCTGATTAAGCTGTTAAATTAATAAACCGATGAAATTGGGACCAATAGCGGGTAGTAGGTTAGTCTGACCCTGGAGAAGATTATAGAGTAGCTTTGAAATAATTAAGTATGCTAGGTATACATACACATACATATATCTACTACGTAGCTGTTGAAAAGATGTATATAAATGTACGTAAATGAATTTGTTTTAATAGTATTATGGATACTTATGATACGATTAGAGAGTTTATGTGATTCTGAGATCATTATGAATATTATAATCGAACAGTAGTATTTAAACCTATTCATGGGCGAGTGCTCATACTCTGTTGATTATGGATAAGTTTGTGGATACAGTTACCTAGTTAGGACACCTATACAAAAGGAAAAAAGACTTTTTGACATATAAACGCGTGTGACATATAGTCTTGTCCTTACCAGCTCTAGATACATATATGGTAGGAGAGTGTGGAAGGCTTTGCCCTGCAGTATGACATTACGGACCTATATAGTGTTTATATTAACTATTTAAACTGACCTGTTACTTTATATAAATTAGTTAAATCCAGTGTTCATTATGAGTCTTATAGACTACATGAGGATGAGATCTTGAAGCGAGTATCATTATATTCTTGTTTTTTCTCCAAGTAAGGCACGGATAGCGTTACATTTGCTTTGTATAAATGAGCCTTAAAAATGGCCACACCTTTTTAGTACACACTGTATAAACAAAAGAAGGTAGAAGCTGAGAATTAATTACAGCGTCAGGTCTAGAAGATGCCAGCACTCTCTTCACGGCGCGGTACCGCTCGTACAGATGTCTGGCCGCGCCGCGCTCTTCCGAGTGCGCCGGTGGACGGCCGCGAGCCGCCTCGAGCCGCAGCAATACGCGCTGAACTGCTAGCTTCTCGGCCGCGAGCTGGGACGAGGTCCAGCTGGATTCGGGAATGCCTGTTCTTCCCTCTACTTGACGACATCCTTCTAGCCACTGAAATTAATAATTGATGGCTTTGAAATAGCGAATTTTATATCGATTTATAGAATGGTACGAGGTAATGGTTTCACTACAAATATCGATGTCAAAGGGTTTATTATTATACAGTCTACGAGACCTTCTAATAAAACCATTACTTGCGTAACAAGTTTTACTAACTATGTGACATAACAAATCATTGTTTTCTACGATAATGTTTATCCAGCTATTTAATTTTATTATTTGTATAATAAAAAATATTTAAAAGTACTATTTTTTATTTTTATAACATTATGAATGTATAAGGGGGAGGCTTATGTCCAGCAGTGGACTGCAATAGGCTGAAATGATGATGATGATGATGATGATGAATGTATAATATGAACAGAGTAAAATACTGTCAAGAATTCATCTCAATGTGGCCGTAGCGATCAACTATACTCAATATTTTTTTTCAATCGATAATCTAATTTCTATACTAATATTATAAAGCTGAAGAGTTTATTTGTTTGTTTGTTCGAACGCGCTAATCTCAGGAACTACCGGTCCGAATTGAAAAATTATTTTAGTGTTGGATAGCTCATTTAACGAGGAAGGCTATAGGCTATATAACATTACGCTACGACCCACAGGGGCAACGCAGTAATCATAAACGCGGGTGAAACCGCGGGCACATCTAGTTAGGTAATAAACCTACCTCTTCAATATCTCTAACAATATCAGTCATAGATTTATCGCTCTTGAACGAAGCTTCAAGTTTTTCATCTCTCTCCTTTTGCTGTTTCGCCGCTTGAACTTTAAGCGCATACTCTACTGGATCTGCTTTGATGCAGCGCTTCTCTGCTTGAAGACGACGCAAGCTCTCATACATGCGAGTGAGACCGACGTCTGTAATTCTGTCGCTCGGTGTCAACGGATGACCATGCTTGGCTTCGAATTCTGCTTCGTATTTAGAAATATTTTTCTTGAGCACAGTAATCTGGAAGCAAATTGAAGTTTCTTAGATTTGCTACGATTAAAAAATTATGAATGATAAAGTTTTTAATTTGATTCGGGTTGAAAACATACAAAAGGAATTCGGTCTTCTACAAGTGAGTAGTTAAAGCAGCGCTTCTTTTTCCTAGAGTTGAACCGTAGAAATAGCCGTATTGGTAATTATTTCTCCTTGCAATTAGTCATTACTTCTACGAGCTCTTTACAAATCACCGACCACAAATATAGAAGAAAAGTGTCAAGCTGTGTGAAGATTTTAAAGAAATGTTTTGCGAACATCAGTTTAGTATTAGACTTGTGATCCAGCAAAATATTAAACTTACTTGCCAAGTTTAAAAAATCGTACCCACTGTAGTTCGATTCTAGCTAACAAAATCCTAAGACTGCGCTGAGCAAAATGTACCAAAACAGGCGGTCACAGTTAAGTGAATAAAATCAACACTTTTTATTTAATACAAATATAAAATATACATTTATCATAACAATCAATGTGTTTACAATTACTCCGTGTAAAAAACTTAAAATAATTAATATTTTCTCCTACAAAATTACGTAAATTTGTAGAAACGTAAGCTCGTGTTACGTGATTTTTAGATTATAACAGTAGAAATCTATCCTATTTTACGGCTTAAACGAAACATAGGTATATAGTTATATTACAATTTCTCTGTCCCAAATAATTAAATTATTGGTTGACAATAAAGATACCTAATTATCAAAAAAGCACTTCAAATCCTCCATACAATTTTACTATGGCGGCCGCGCACTGATTTCAATATGCGCCGCACGAGTTCTGTCATTATCTGTCTTACGCTCGGCGCAGTCTTAACACTTGAATAATGTTTTGGAACAATTCTGACATATACATATAAGCACTACAAAAGAGTAAGAGTTAATATTAATGGAACGTTGTTATGCTGAAACATAAAAACTATTACGCTTACCTTCTTCTGGATCTTGTCGAGTCTTCGATCGGGACAAGGCTGGTCGTGTCTTTTAACATTGGGTGGCGCAGCGCTGCGCTCGTCAGACCGGGCTCGCTCCGCGGCAGCACAGAGTGCGGGCGACGAGTCGTCGTCGCCGTTGGAACTGACGCTTGGAGTGCGCCCAACCACGCGGTGAAGAGCACCAGCGTCCAAAGTCTCCGGCTCCTCGCATACTGCAATAACCATGCATGTGTATCGTCTGCTTGAGTATGGCAACTGTTGGCATAGTAAGTTAATTATATACATAAATCGTTATCGTTAACGATCTAGCGCAATGTTTAATGAATTGCAATCTCTTGTCACGGCAAATCATGCCCTAAACAGCCTCATTCATGTTATAAAACAGCAACAGTCCACTATAAAAGATTCTTAGGTTTTGTCGGTCGGTCCATGTAGCGATGCCGGTACACGCCCGATATCGTTCTTTTTTCTGGTATATTTCGAGAAGTTGTTGTTTGCTATGAAAGAGAATTGGTATTTAAATCTAATTACTCACGGTGTGTTTTCTGTAAGACGACGTAGTCAAAGTGTGGCGGTGTGGAGCATCTGATCTCTTCAGATGTGGTGAAGCAGTCATTTTCTTTGGGGTGTTTGGGTATCCTGGGTGGTGGACGGCGACGCTTTCCGCCAAATTGCGGGCGACGGGCGCGGGACAAACGTTCAGCACGACGTTCCGACTGGAAAATATTGTAGTTAGATCATATAATTTTTTTAATAATAAATCCTTTTTATTTAGTTTCGGGCCGATTATTGAAAATAGTGCGACAGAATAGGATGTTGATATAAATTTTCCATTTCAGGCGCTTACTCTTTCAGAGATTTCGACTTATAAAACCTGTATATATAGATTCGGTTCAAAGTTCAATGACTTTATATCGAAGTACGATGGATTATGATTAAATGTATTTAGTCTTACCTCTAGTCGGTTGTAGTCGTGCAGGGGCGGCGGCGGCGGCGGCGGTGGCGGCGGACGCTCCTCGCTGTGCGGGCGTCGCTCTTTGCGCTCGTGCGCACAGCCCGAATCGCGGCGCTCGCGCCGCTTGCGGGCTTCTCGCTCACACTCAGGAGCCGCCATATCTTCTGACGACTTCTCTCGCTCTTGGTCGCGCTCGGAGCACTGCGCACGCCACCCGAGCCCAGATATTACAACCCGTCGCTCGCTCGAGCGCTCACTTTCCTGTCCGTAACCCTAACCATAGTATGGATGGGTTAATGTCAGTGTCATGTGCGTATATATGTTAACTTTTGGTGTTACGAATTAAACTTAATATCGGATTGTGGGTGGGTTAAGCTGATGTTTGCGATTCGTATCGAATAGTGAGGAGAATGAGAAGTGTTAAACATGTATGATACAGTATATTGTATAGATATATACGTAGGTACATATGTGGATAAGTAAGGATATTTCTTGCTGGAAGCTATATTCTAGTTTCTATCGAGGGACATGGGTTAACGAAGCGCTGGTTATCTACGACACGGCTCTGTCACCTACACAATTTACATAATTATTTTAATTAGAAAAGCAACGTAACTGTAGGCAACTAATACTTTGTTAATTAATCTAACCTTAAAGGCAGTGTTAAGTATATAAACAATTTGTCCAAAATACCCATGTATTTACGTATATATTGCAAAGCGTATATGTATAAGTATAAGCTATAATTTTCATATTTATAAAACGAGAAACTATTATAATTGTATAGACACTAAAATGATTATGTGAAGCCCCATTATCTAATTTTCAAAATACCTGTAAAATTTCCAATTGTACCATTTTCGCTAACTCGGAAAATAAATCACCCAATTTCCAAAAGTTTTCGGCCGTTAATGGGACGTTTCTGAAATTAAATCATGTTTTGGATCTAATGCAACTGATCGCATCTAAATTAAAAAGCTTTATCGGCTATTAAATAAAACCTTTTTACATGTAGCCTATCGTTCTCCCTCACGATTTACAATTAGAGCTCGTAAAAATAGGAAGCGATGGATACTCACAATGCAATATCTAGCAGCGTCAACTATGGAGTCCAAGATTCTGGATATGTTGTCTCGGGTACGGCTGGCCAGGGTCGCTCTGGGGCCCGCTCTAGGGCAAAACCCCCACCAGAAATCCACAACCAAACACTAAACAACCGGGCTATTGCTTATCCTTTGATGTAAAACAAAATGAAATAACTAAAACGAAACGGCAGATCGTATTCGCGCGCCGTTTTGACGGAAAACTTGACACTAGACTATAGATAAGTCAAATAAGTTCGATAAGAAGCTCTATTTTATTATGTCACTCGCTTGCACCGGCATGTCCCAATCACGACACATCATTCTTTGGACCGGCACAAAAAGTCAAGAGAGACGTTTTCTTAAACGATTTACGGCTGCTTCAAGAAGTGCGTTGAAACCAGTCTGTAATTTAGCATTGATGGTCCGAGTGGAGTTGAAGAGCTTGTTAGCTCACTCTCGCTATTAGTGCGACGTTCTCATCGTTATCTTGCAACTTCTCGAGATACACTGAAAATTGTGAAGGCTTCAATGTCGTATCACACGTACAACGTCAATTGTCTTCTATCATCTTGCATTCCATGTTGAACAATGAATTAATTTAGTATGGAGATTATGTTGGCACGGTTGTTAGCAAGCAGTTTGGATCTGTAAAGGATAGAAATGCACTCATGTTATTATCTGGATAAGTGCCAAGAATGTCGATCCATTATTTTCCTGGCAATGTTAATTTAGTGTCATTGTCCTTGACTTGACAGAGAGTACGGGCAATTAATCCTAACGATGATAATTAAAATTTGTAATATGTCTCATACTTTTAAATTATAAGATCTTATATTTACATAACTGTTTTACTTTGATGTCTATTTTTTTGTTTTAATATGCAAATCCTGTATAAATATCGTGTCGCGTAGGACTTACCAACAATAAAAAAACGGACACAACGATCACCTAGACTTAGAACAACTATCATTCGATCACACAGATTTTTAGTCCGTGGGAATTGAACCCATAATACTCGGCACGGTCGCAATGGCGAGGCGACCAGTTAATCCGGATTTTTCGTCTAGTCTGTATGTTTATTTGTCTAGAACATGCTACAAAGATGTTTAATTATAGATTACAAACGTGTTGTGGTGACCAGTCATCCCAAAGCCACAAAATAAAAATAGTTATCAAAAGTCAATGCTGTGCGCTATAGCACCTACACCCAGGTGCTATGGAGCACAGTATTGACTTATGATAACTATTTTTATTTTGTTTGTGGATACAAATTCGCTGGCTGGCAGAATCGATAGCACATATACACAAGCGAAATATCGATGTTTCGTCGCTAAAACTTCTCAACTAGTAACACTCCGATATTAGTCGACAGTTAAACACTTTCGATCTTTTAAACTCGCTACTAAAGGAAGAACGGAATATTTACTACAAAGTTTTTTTAAGAGGCGTTCGACTTATGACTGCATATAGCGACCAAGCCGCTCAAGTTACATCTGTTAAATTCTATCACCATTACGCGCCAGGGGAATAGGATATAATATCCAAGCAGAAGAGCTATTGTTCTTCTGCTCAACCAATTTGTATCCTATACACCATAATAAGCTAAATATCCCAGTATCGACATCAATTTCATATAATATTCAACTAACATTGTTTCACAACTGGAAATAATTATAGTTTTCTTTGCCACGGAGTGAGTCAAACAGCAATACGATTCGTTTCCGAGCAGCTATTGTAATGGAGTTAATTATAATGATTGCACAAACAATACTACACACTTGTTCCATATTTGTATGCAGAATATTATATTACACTCGTTAAGTGCTGAATGTTTTGAATCAAACTTGAAAGTGACGCTTACTTAAAATAACTTAATATCATAAAAGCTAATATATTATTAACATCATTGGATATATACCCGGCAAGTAAAAAAGCAAAAATTAGAAAAATATTCCTGCATCTAAATTTTGCTAATAATAATTAGATACCTTTTTACAAAATATAAACAAAATAATCCGTAAAATACTGAGAGTAAGCTATAAATATGTTGTTAATCTTAACTAAGCCTCAATCGAATCTATCTAATGTGGAATTGCTGCCAAACTAACAGCCAACAAAGATAATTCAATTACTTAGCACTAACGAGACCGACCCCGAGGCTAGATTCAATTGGGAATAAAAAGAAAAACGAGTCCATATAGGTTGACAGATGCCGAAGATACGAAGTATCATATCGTACGCCTTGAATTGACAACCTTTGCCTTTTTTAAGGCCATGGAAACAGGTAAGATAATTAAAATTTAAATATCTTACCTGTTTCCATGGCCATAATCTTTCTTGGCCAAATACATTTCCTTTATTTATTGGCGGATATGAAGGACCTTCAACGACGATACGTATTCAGTAGATTTTGGTTCAAAAAACGTTTGGTAGGATTGCACGGATAGCGTAGCGTATTTACCTGGCCACCTTGCCTTTGCGAATCCGACGACTGTTGTAAATCAATCCCTAGACGGAACAAGAACTAATTGTGTGATCGACAAATAGTAATTCAAGTCTAGGTGTTGTTGAGCGGGAGTTGGCTCTTAAATAAAAAATATAACCAGCGGGTAAAGTGATATATAGTAGGTATGGAGACATAAATCAGGTATCAGTTTTTTTAATTAAAACATAATTGAAATTAATTATCAATGATGTAACTCTACTACTGGTTCCTACCAGCTATAATATAACCTAAGCCTAGTAAAGGTTAGCCGCAATTACTTATAGTATATAATAATAATAATAATGTCCTCCAGACCGAATTTCGGCCACGGCGGCCAGTCTTAACAGAGACTGGCCATCTGCGCAGGAGATATTATAGTGCACAAGTGTGTGCGCAAACATAAGTGCACTCTCTGTTCCCTAACTCTCATGACCCGATGGGACGGCAATCCGACACGACCGGAGAGAGATCAGGCGCAGGACCAACGGCTTTACGTGCTTTCCGAGGCACGGCCGAGGCCCTGTATATAACTCATGCATTGCTAGACACGGACTTCTTCCCAGTGTGAAAGAGGTCAGGCAGGGGTCTAACACGCTAGCCCAGTTGTGTATGGGTAAGTAGACTTCTATAATCCCATGCAGATATTTGTGAACAATTTGAAAAACTCTCAGATATGGATAATTCCTCACGATGTCGAATCATTAATTATTTAATACGTGCATAACTTCGAAAAGTCGATGATGCGTGCCTTGGGATTGAGCTCGCGACCTCTGTGTGGTATCCCATCGGTCTCCCACTAGGCAATCGTATAGTTAGGTATATTTTATCTTGTAACGTATAACTCCATGTTTCCACTCGTTTACAATTAGTCACCAAGCGTTGGCATACTAACACTAGAGCGTTGTATCGAATTACAATGATTACATGTTCCTTTCACAAACGCGGTATGTTACATAGCAATTACGCGTGAATACCGGTGACCGTCATAACTTTCGTTAGCGACATAGGTAACATATGATCCATAGAACCATTACCTAATTGGTTTTTACGCCTTACCGTGACCCGACTTGATTGACATCTAAGGGCCTAAGCACCATCTCTTAAAGCATTTTCATGTCATGCTCAAGAAAGTGACAACGCGTTATTACGGTACTAGTTTTTGCCTGCGTCTTGCATAAGTCCCTCGGGATCACATACAAGTATAAAAGACAGAATATGTCCTTTCTTAGGATAAAATCTATCTCCTTGACCAATTTCACGAAAATGGGTTCTGTGGTTTAACCGTAAAGTGCAACAGACAGGTAGACAGACAGAGCTACTTTCGGCTCTATAATATTAACTAGATTTAGCCCGCAATTTCGCTCGCGTAAATGTAGGTCAGGTTAGATTAGATTAGTAACAGTACTTTTTTCTGGATGAACCCTATGTACCCTATGTCCTTTCCTGTACCCCTTACAACGCGTATGCAAAATTTCATAATGATCGGTTGAGTAGTTAAGGCGTGAAAGTGTAACAAACAAACTCACATTCGCATTTATAATATTAGTTAGGATTAGGATAGTATGGATATAGTTTTATCTCGTTCTCGTGCATATAACAACAATGGTCTAAGAGACGGCAGTTACCCCCCAGGTACGCTACTTAATTGTATGGCACGCACGCATCGCGGTTCATTTCAAAGTAATTGACTTTTAAATTTTGTTTACTCCAGTGGCGGGTGAGCGCTATCCATTATTCATTGCGACAGAACTGTTCGCCGAATAAAAGTTTAATAAATTAGTTATAGAGTGGCGTAAAGCTTCATGAGAGGCACGAAGCTCGACTATTATTAACGTATTTTGTGGGGAATAAGCGAGTTACAGTTTCAAGGAAATGTTTTATTTTCCTATTCTCGAAATAATATGGTTGGTTATTAAAGATTATGGTTCAACCCAGTTCTCGGTGGTAGCTCGGAGTCAGAAAGTGTGCCCGGTAGACGGCAGTATTATGTATCGAACTTCTGATTAGTAGTACGGAGTCTAGATACGTGTCCGATAGACGACAATGGGTGATTAACTACATGCAAGTACGAAGGTAAATACGCATCACAAAAAAAATTTCGTGCTCAATAAAAATTCTTGCGCAAGTTTCTATACTAGCGGTCGCCTAGTGGTCAAAATTCGACCAAAATTCCTAAACTTGCTACTTTGTTTTCTGTTTTTCTCTATTACATATAAGTAAGGTATAGGTAACCATAGTTACAAAGAATTGTACGACGTCAGAAACTTTCCTATTCCACAGCTCACAAGCAAAAATAATACAGACTTTTGGACATAACATTATTTAAGTGTAAATGTGATAATGTAGCGCTAATATTTTACTTAGGTATGCGGTTATTTCAGTGCACCGTCTAGGAGACAACCGTATCGATCGCTTGCGGGCCTAAGAAATCCTATTATAGGCTACCTGTACTGTTTGTATTAAGTAAAAGGCTTCAGCACCCCTGGCGCGAGGTTTACACTTTACATTTACAAAACCTTTGATAGTTTTAAGCTTGTTATGGTCCAGTGACCAGTAAAAATTATACCTATATTCGGTATTTTATGTAGAATTTCCTATATTTAGACATATCACCGCTATATTATCTACTTGTAAAATTCGAGGACAATTCTTATGATAATAAATATTCTCTTTTAGTTTCATACAAAGTAGCGTTAATGTAAAAAAAAAAAGAATATCTTTTTATGATTTTCATTTGATTTGGTACTCTTGTCAAGACTCAGAATATCAGACATAATTAAAAATCAGTTGTGTCCGGCACCGGTGTGTCGCAGCGACTCAATAGGATAATGAAGTAATAAACATATAACTTGATCTGGTAATGACAAATAGGATTTACTATTAGCCGTTACAGTAGTAGAGTAGTACAAGACTAATGAGGTAAGAAATATCAATGAACAAGGAAATAGTTTTGGAAAAATCGCTTTTATTAGCAATAGTTTTGCTTATGTAATACATACATAGATGGTTTACTAAATACATAGATCGTAAGAAAAGGCGCCATGTATTCTGGTTTATTCTGTAGTTAAGGTTAAAACCATCGGAGGTACTATTAAACAGCGTATTATCAAAGGATAACCCAGTCGACGAGAAGGGCCCACGTATATTTTGATGACGTCATTTACGATACCTTTGTCTCGGCCAGACACTGATTCTGACGAGGATTGCGTATTGTTGGTTACCCACACATTAAGGCTTCATTCCCACGTACCACAACCACACTACAACCACAACCACACCACAACAACACCACGTGGGCAGGCGCATTGTATTGAAAATGAATAGTAGAATTTACACGGACCACATTTTGCCGTCATTATCGACTACGTAGGTGATACCGACCACATCGCAACCACAACTAAACCACCAGCGACACCGCAATCTAGCGTCCGACCACATCGCAGACACAACGCTGCGTCGACGCACCGACGACTGTTTCCTCAACGAAAACCGGTGTCGAACTGTCTGTCTACACTCGTGAGCGTCATCGCGTCGTCGCAACCACATCGCAACTACTAACGACAACTTAACCACATCCACATTTTGTAGGAACCACAACGCAACTGCAAAAAGCTGCAGTGACACTATTCACACGTAACCACTGCTTGATCACCTTTTATCGCGTCGATGGGGTGTAGTTGTGGCACAAGTGAATGAAGTCTTAGGATACGCAAAAATATAATACTTTAAGTTTAATCCAAAAATGTCTGTTAATAGCAAAACGCAAAGTAAAAGCATTCCAAATTTTTGGCAAGGCTCCTTTCTGTTAAATCATAAGTATTATAAATATTATAATGAAATTAAAATAATTAATACATTGTCAAATGTCAAAATATTTAAAATTTAATAATATTATAATCATTGGGTAACTACTGCATTTTCACAGTTTTAACATAATAAATAGTTTATATATGTATAAAAGGCTTACAGTATGCGTTGGTTAACACTGTAAGTGCAGTAAGCAGTTGATCATAAAAAATCAAAGAGAGCCCTCGTTTAAGCTAGTGTGGACTAAGCACGTTTACGCTAAAGATCGCAGCCAAGCAAACTTTTGTTGTGTTTTTGTTTCCAGGCTATTTAAGAAGGCACTGTTTGCACTCCAGCAATTTTCTCTTGCGCTGGCAGCACACTAATTTCTTTTTTGAAGAGACGGCGCTAGACCACTTTGTATTTACGCCTGATTTTACAAGCGTTTATATCTATAAACGCGAATTTTACCTTACACTTTAATATTAGGTGTTTATTATCTCATAAACACCTAATATTAAAACGTAAGGTATCTCGCCATCTAAGTAACTATGATTATAAGTAGTGTTTATAGTAATCTATATTTATCCTAAAAATATAAAAATTGTTAAGTTTAAATAAAATTCCTACCTTATATTTTTTCCTTAACGGTTTGGCTTAACATAAAGACATTACAAGAAATTAAATTGAACATATCTATCAATTTAATTATCACAAGAAAATAATAGTTACTCTGCCGATATTATTCCAAATCAATAACTTGTTGCAAAATAATTCGTATGATTTTCCTCACGCGACTAAATCAGTAAGTACTTGTTAGAACTTCGCTGTATATTTTATTGATATCATCTGAAATTCTATTCCGTTCTTTTATCAACATACCATTTACGGTATGAATATTTCATAAAATATATTATTTATCCTACCTCGTACTGTGTAGTATACAGACGATTTATTCAAACAGGCCTATAGATACCTACCTACTAAATTCAAATGAAGTGGGTACCTTATCCTCTGTTTATATTTTCTGTCACGCAAAGCATTGTAAGAAAGCATTTCGGTTGAGATAAATGGTACGTTTTGTTTCAACGAGTTACGTAATACGGAGAGCTGGGAGGGGCGATGCGAACTACGCAGTACGTTCGTAGCAGCGCGTAGCGTCAAGAGCTACGACGCACACAACGCTTCTACGCAGCTACGCGTCCCCGGACTACGAATCAGTTGTATTTAATTAGATCATATTTTTTGTCTCTGCAAGCAATGTATTCGCAATTTGCAGAGTTATTACATTGTAGAGTTGTATTTTTAAGTTTTGTGTTTATTCACAAAACAAACTCCCTTTTACGAAAATGAAATTCCATGTTTTATACAATATTTACAAATACATAACTACATATTTAAATCGACCGTAGCCCTAACAATTTAGGCTTAAGACTTGTGTGAATCTTAAAATATTGCGGATTACACTAGGGTGACTTCGTAGGATGAGAATAAGTGTAGCTAAGCTGGAGGGATTAACAAGAATACCAGCAGTATATATGTATGTAATTCAGATGAAATGAACGATCATAAAGACATAAATGTTATAGCTGCCTGTATATCGCCAATATAATTTTAGAGCCAAACATTGATATCTAAATTTAGGTCCTAAGATCAGTCAAATGTATATTTAAGCCAAATTTAAGCTAGAATAATCGTAAACAATCTGCTAAATTAACAAAAAAACATGTGCATGTCAGCTTGTTTCCCACCAGAAACCTTTATGGCTTACAAAATCAAATTAACGTATTATTTACATTGTAAAACAAGATATTAGGTATCTATGTTGACTTTTAATTTGCCAGTAACAGTTTGTTTACAAAGTACCGTGTCTGTGTATTGATATTAGTGGCATATTATGTCGATTGCCGCATCTCTATCGAACATAGAACGTATGCAGCTAGTAAAGAAGAGTTACTTTATTACTTTTGCCCATCTGATGGACATAGGTATATGTAAAACAAAACCTTTAAATTGCTCTTGCTTGTAAATTTTGAAAGCTTTAACTATTACAATATTTATACAAATACAAAATAGTATTACTGAACTATGACATAATATATTAGTAATATCGTACCGTAGTTGAACGTAATTTAATTAAGCATAAACAAATAAAACTAATATATTACTAATATATTACTAATATACTAATATATTTCTTCGAATATATTATTTTAAATCATTTTATATTATAACTAATATTACAAATGCATTGTTTGTTACGCTTTCACGTCCTAACTACTTGACCGATCATCATGAAATTTCGCATACATGTTTTTTGTGGAAAAGAAAGGATAAGATACCTTACATCCAAAGAAAAATACTTTTCTCGGAGGATCAAAATGTATTCACAAAATATTGTCTTCTATTTACGCGAATATTATTCATTGAAATTAAACTGCTATATACGGATTTCATCGCGTTGTTTATTTGACACTTTATTACAAAATTTTGAAATTTGTTACACTTCTACTACTATTAAACTTTACTAATTTTTAAGCTAATTAAATTATTATTAAACTATTTAGATTTAATTTATTTTTACACTTTCCCCGACGTTTTGGTTGCTTTTCAGCAGCCATGGTCACGGGGAGACTCACATTACATCACATGGATCTCACATACATGGAGAGTATTCACAAAATCTACATTAATGTGAGCAAAATCGCAGGTAAAATCTGTTTATGTATATTTCTCAACCTATTTTAGGAAATATATAAGGATCATCTACCTTTAATCATTCAAGTTTAAGGTTCACAATAAAAGAAAATATTATAGGCAAAGGAAATTGAATGAGCACCTCCGTTCTGCTCTGTAAAATTATTAATTACCCAATCACGAGCGCCAGAAGTTTCCGGCGCAAAAGAATGGCCGCAAGTTGAGCGAGCTTGTTAAATTTTGAATGTACTCCGTTGTTAAAACATTAAGTTCAATGGGGCAAAAGAACAACCGCTGGAAGATTATAAGTACAACAATTATGTTCTTTATTATTGATATATGAGATTTGAGACCTGGAAACAACAAATGGAAATTCATTTTTCAATCATGTCCAGAAATGTTCATGTATAAGGCCCGGTCTCTATTTAAAGAAACGAGTCGTTTCTTGAACACAGGAACCGAGCCTTATACCTCATTGCTATAAATCGATACTATGAGTGCACACTGTGATCATGCCTTTATAATAATGTTTTGATACTAGAGTTAATTGAAAAGTTCATCCTTTCTTATTAATATATTTTCTTATACTACCTACACAAAATATTGCTATATACTATTAACAGGTTCCCTGTCCGATGAATCACATATGATACATAACAATAGATTTTCTATTGTGTCTATCACGAGATAGCTAATGTGTTAATATAATTTTACAGTGTTCAATTTTGTTACTGTGCTATCTGTAGGTATTTTTAAGTTAGAGCGAGGTAAGACAAAGAGCTTTCATGTTTGATGAAAAATCAAAGAATATGTATATTAAAATTATATAGATCAAAAATAATACAGAAGAGATCCACATTGAGATGAATATCATTAAGTAATTCTGTAAGAAAGGGTTCCAGAATTAAAATGCGGAAGAGACAGTGTCGAAGATGACCCTCGCTAACGACGCCTACGTCTTAAGAAAACATCGGCAAAGTGGGTCTCATTTTGGAAATTCGTATATACACTACAAGCGACTGCAGACCCTATAGGCATCTAGTATGGACGAACACAAAGCACTCAGATTTTCTAAGGTTTCCGCTGGGTTTAAAGATTGCTTTTGGTTGAACAAAAGCCAATTCAACTCACTATTTTTCGCGATTGTTTGTAGAATTTTGAACCGCAAGAGATTTCTTAACGGATTCGTGACAATGGCATAAGTCTAGAGTCAAAATATCAAATGAAACTACTTCAAAGAAAGGGAAAGCTAGGGCAGATTTCCAGACTCATTACGGAAAGACTTCCTAACATAAAAATCCAACAACATTTTGTCTTTGACACCTTGGATCGAACCCGAGACATTTCACAATCACACACACATAAACGCAAATTTATGCTACGGCACCAACGAAGAAGTTGACTCCGACAATAGTGATATATGATATCTATTTAAACCTTAATTCTTTCTTTCTTAGACCATCTAAATATTCGAAGTCTATGTCTAAATGTTAAATGAGCTGAAATCAATACTTCGAACAGTAGGTATAGTGCATAAAGAGAACGCTGACATCACAATATTGATTTTCCTTGAAACAGACAACGTATGGCCTAAGTTGAGTGCCGACAATAAGGTTGAGAACTTACAGTATACATAAACAGAGCAAGCACATCACTTGCGGGACTACTGCACTGATAATGTTCTAAGTTGCTTTCGATTCATACCTGGAAACACGCACTCTATTTTTTTCTATACTCTTTAGATTGAAGATATGATACAGCATGCTAATTAAATATATTCAAGAGTGTCGCTAAATATAAACTAATCATGATTATAGTAGATTCTTATTTTGTATTATATACAAGAAACAATTTTTGAAATTCGTGTTGTAGAATAAACTTTCGCTTCTTTCATTTCTATTCGATACACAATCGTAATATCACTTTAGCACGACACCACTAAAACGACTTAAAGTTATCGCTTTTCGTCCAATAGAAAACTTACGACATCACATAATTTAGAACTTTTCTATACTGTTATTAAACTTTATCAAGATTGCGTTTGTGCAAAGGATATATTTAAAAAATCTTGTTATGATGACTATTTGGAGAATTCTGAATGCAGAGCAATGGTTACTATTTTTGTCTGTGTGTTTGTTGCAGCTTTCATATGTTATTAGCTGAGAGTTTTTAAAACCGGGGCCGTTTCATCTTATTCCGTTTAGAAGAACAGGAGTATAGTGCACAATTCAATCCACATTTTAAATACAATCATAAGCGAACCGCAATTCATGCGAACTGTTTTACCGTTCCAGTGTATCTAAGTATAGCCTTAGAATTAAGTACCTCTTTCAACTGCCTCATTAGCCAGCACCAGAGTCAATCTGCTAAGTCGACATCTCCATACACTTTTCTCTAACCTACTATCATATACACAGTCAGTCTTCATCCACCTTCCATCGTGCTATCTCACTCTCTAATTCATACGTGTAAGTGTACCTTAACGAATAAACTCTATTTTCACTGCATTGCAATAGTTATTTTTAAAACTCTAATTAGTTTGAACGGAATCGAACAGAAGAAAGTGACGGCCAAATGTCAGTCTGTTACAAATGTTGGTCCTAACCTGCCGTGGTATAATCTACGTATAAAGAATGGTAAAACGTGACACTGGCATATAAAAATAGTGAACCTATGAGAATAAAATACGCTACCCAAAACAAAATATGTATGTCGTGACTCCATTTCAAAACACATTTGCTACACTACAGTTTCGGGCAATTTTGACAACAATACCCAACACAATATGTGATGTAGGCACATATTGTGTTGGGTATAGGCATAGTTCGGTATAGGCTGCTAATAATTGTATACCAGATGGATTTATTTAGCCTTAATATATATAGACTTAGGTAAGGTTAATGAACTCTGAGGGCCAAAGTTAAGACATCTATTGTTACGCGTTGACGTGCGTGGTCGTGAAGACTAGACTTATAGTAATATTAGGTTTTGCCCGCGGCTACGCTTGCGTAAATGATGGTTATGTCAATTTTCTATCCCTCGGGAACAATACTTTTTCTGGATGAAAGGTACCCTATGTTCTTTTCTGTAGCCTTGACAACGTGTAAGCAAAATTTCATGACGATATACATTTACGCGAGCAAAGGTTTGCTCTTAATAGTTACTGCGAAGAGCATGAGCATAGCTTGAAGGAACCAAAATATTTATATACTTTTGGCAGGAGAAACGTATATAAAAACAGAACATTAACTTGTCACTACAGTCCTTGACATACTGCTTAAGACGCGTCTGTAAATTAACATTCGGGGATGTTTGGCTGTGTCGGGGCGAATCGTTGCCAGTCGGGCACACTGCCAATAGTGGCCGTAGCCTTGACGGGAAACTTATTTAACACGACTGTCTCTCGTGCCTCACTATAGTTACCGCAATAAAAAATACTGCGTTTGTTAAGTCTTAGTATATGTTACATTTTTATTTTGACATATGACGGAACTGGCGGTATGATATAGTTCCGTTGTGACGTAGTTCTATCACTTTTACATAGGGTAGAAATTTCAATATTGTCTTACGTTTATGCGAATATTACACATTGAAATTAAACTACTTTATACGAATTTTATCGCGGATGCGTAGAAAATATTCTGTTGTTAAACTATTTTTATAACATTAAGTCTTTAAATATAAATATACTATTTAACCGATTTTTAATTTTAGCACCCTTTTTATGGAGAGAATATGAAGGTGGTCAGTAGATATTATTTAATAGTTTGAGAACGAATTGCCGTACTTTTTTTTCTTTAACCCAAAGCAATAGGGTTTAAATTCGCGGTTGAATTTTGTCGGGTTCTAGGACAATATAACGTTTACTAGTACAAATTTACCGGATACTGGTACAAATGGCTCGTTTTATGCTTTATTTGTATTAATGGGTATCAAAGTAATATTAATTTAAAAAAGCATAATCACACTAAAACTAGAATAAATTGCCTACATAGTTATGTAGGTTTAGTTTTTGGCACTCAACTAATTTTGGCATAGCAGACTTGCAAAGTCAGCGAAGTTCAAATATTCACGGCTATTGGGCCGTTTACCTTACCATGATTCTGCTATCTATCTATATTGAATAAAGTTAATTGATGGTGCACATAAATGCACGCTCATTAGTTTAAAAAGAAAGAATGAAAAATAATTTATTTGGTCAAAGACACGAGATCAACAGACAAAGATATAATAAAATATTAACTAGTATAATGGTTTAAATTTTTCTAAATCGGATTTAATTCACCTATATAAACCTAGATAAACCTAGCGCTAGTTTTCATCTAGATCCCTTTGGTGACTGCATCTGTATCTGATATTAATATGAAAATAAAATCAAATAATTAATAATATACGCAATGAACAAAAATAAATACAATATATCTTGTCACTATATCTTCTTTCACGTCATGACGCAGTCTTTTAACAAAGTCTGTATAAATTGACTGATAAAGTAGTATTCCACTATTATGATAGCTACTTCTACTAAAACCAATCTATGAAACATTTCGAAGCATGCCTGTGTCGCGCAAAGGTAGACACAAGATTGTTATTAAATTATTAAAACGAAATATCTTGCATTATAAATATATTAGGGCTCCCCTACCGAATACGGTTTCAGACTAGGAGTTTCTACTATAAGAATCGCCTTCTAGTAAACCCGTTTATGAATGAAGCTTCAGGTAGGTATAATATAATATAATGAACATATAGTAAATAAAAACCGTTATTTCAAACCATTGCGTCTGAAAAACAGTTTTATTTACTATTACATTATAACATAAACAACATTATAGACTGATATAACAGTGACTCGGTGAATAGCACGTTGGCTCAGGCACAATAAATTTTAAATGTTCTTTGCGTGTCTATCAAGAATCAGTATCTACGTGAATCAACGACACAATGCCTGCGTTTGAAATCACTTTTATGTTCATTTCTACCACTGTTTTGTTGTTGTTAAATAACTTATTTAAGTCATTATATCAAAAAATCAATAGTGGAATTACTTGTCACGAATGTGTGCACGTTATGACTACTTCTACTAAATATTATTTTGATAATAAGCATTAATTCAACGCCTTTGAAAGGAACTTGCAGAGGATATCTACCAACAGACAGATTTGGAAGTACAAGAGAGAGGCTTTTGCGTAGCAGTGAGATATATCAACAAGCTAATGAAAAACGAAATAAACATTCACCGAACAATTGTAACAACAGCGGGAAAAATGTTACATTATTTGATTTTGATAAAATTATTTTTTTTCGTCTTTGTGTACTCTAATTTGTTCAAATATACAAACAGTCAGAGTTGACTACGGGCTGTATAAAATGCTGTAATGAAAAGGTAACGGGCAGGTATACATATTTTAAAACACCTTCTATATTTATTTTATAATGTTTACCAAGCATGCAAGCATTTACACAGTACATACAGCACAGTATTATCTACATAGGAGTAGCTTTGTTTGGTACATATGCATGCAATAATATGCCAAACTTGAAACATACTAGTGCGACTTTAAATCTGAATATGCATTTGCGACGCCTAAACTTATAGGTTGTTTTGAATGCGAACTACATAGAGTCGATAAGCGAAAATCTAAACATATATAATCTTGCCACGTATTAACATAGCATTGGTCTATAAAATCAAAATGGCGTATAAATTTATGCTAATCTATGTCCTTGTTTTATAGAAAGGCGTTACAGCAGCGAGTTAAGTTACATAAAATTAAAAGCATGAATTATTTACGAACGACAAGCCTCCAATAAAGCCGCTTATTTTGCATAAACTAGGTATAAAATTTCATCGTACCACGGCTCACAGACTTATTATAGAATTGAAAGCAATATGTTTATGGCGCAAGTATCGACCGCGAGAATACACTGCGAATTATTTACAGTGATTTTGATATACCTAAATACCTAAATATATCTGGTTAGACGTACGCTTGGCGTCAGAAATCTTCGTGGTTATATGTATGAGTAGAGTAGAGTTTTATGGTTTACTTAATTTATGCATTATGTAGACTAGCGATGCATAAAGAATGCGATGAGAAAGGATGAAGAATGTCAATACTGCGGCAAGTGGCAGTACGTAGTGTTTACACATATACATACATAGCTTCACGCTTGTTTTCCAAAGAGATACGTAGAGACTACGAATGTCCTTTTAATACAATCCTGGCAAACTTCTCTTGCTTAATTCAATTTTATTGTCACTACTTATATATAATTTGATTTTTATTTTATGTAATAATATAATTTGACTGCTGTAATAATTATAATGATCTTCTTTTCTTACCAGTAGGTACCAAAGCGCTACGGTGGCGCGCGACATTAATTTTGCGTAATTTACAATAAGTTGTTCCGAGTCTACGTATTCTTTACGCCCGTTGTTTCAATGTTTGATACACAAATTAGAACTGGTACGTATAAAAGTTCTTTAAAATAATAAGTAAGATCAAAACTACTTGTTGTATGGCTGATATATGTTTTGAATTTGGAATTTTGCTACTTATTTCGACAAGTATGTTAACACTTTGACCGCCAGGTAAAAAATGTTCAACTGAAAATTTTACCAGGCCAGAAATCGGTCGTCCGTCCACGTTTGTATTACAAACAACATAGTTAAAAGCACTTTATTGTAATTCAATACATGTCAGTGGCCAACCAAATAGCTTCTTATAATACCTATCACAAAAATTTGTAACCAGGAACACGCTCCATGCGAGCAATTTAACTTTGAACAACACAAAACTTTTAATTTTAAAGCCGCGGCTTACAGCCGATCAGTAGTTGCATGCGAGGTCATATTATACTGGCGTTATGGTACAACATGCTATTTGCATATTATTTCTTCACTACCAGTATAGGTGAACCTTATTATTATTATTATGGCGGCCTCAATGGCGTAGAGGTTAGTGTAACCGACTGCCACGCATGAGGTCGCGGGTTCGATTCCCGCACAAGTCAAACATTTGTGTGCATATACATGGATGTTTGTCTTGGTCTGGGTGTTTATATGTATAATATGTGCGTATTTACAAAAAAAAGAGTATATATGTATGTTTATCCATGTCTAGTACCCATTGTACAAGCTCTGCTTAGTTTGGGCTAGATGATGTTGTGTATATGTGATAGAATATTATATATTATTATATTATCTGGCATCTAGTCAAGCCTATGCTTGGAACATTGAGTTGCAGCGAAGAAATAATAATAATAATAATAATAATCTACCACATACACACAACACCATCTAGTCCAAACTAAGCAGAGCTTGTACTATGGGTACTAGATAATGGATAATGTCTCTAGTCTTCACTTAGTTGATAGAAAAGCTTATACAGTCTTTTAGAGGACTGTTTTACAATCTCCTTATGACAGTTATCTATAAGATAAATCTCATACAATCACTGTCATTTAACCGAATAAAAAGAAAACAGCATACTATGAACATTTTGAATGACGACTACTTTTTAATTTTGAAACAGGCTATAAAGTCATGATTTCCTCTGCCTTTTTCTAAAGTTGGTAACGATTGTTTAAAGTGTTTAGTAACGATGTCATCAAATTAATTCGAATACTAAAATATACCGTAACGCGTTACCTACCTTGTGATATTAAAAACACAGCTCTCGCAACTGTGTAGGTACAGATTTGTTTATTTATCTATGCAATTGGAACGGTTATATACATTACCGTTAAAAATAGAAATACATACAGATATGACTGTATGAAATTGGCAGCAAAAATACCGCAGTTATTGTTAATACACCCTTATATCATCCGAATGTGGTTGTGCGCATCGCTGATGTTTTGTTCGTCTTTTTAAATAGTAAGTCTTATGGCCAGTCCCACAACTAACAAGTAAAAGTTATCCGAAAGATAAATCGCATGCTGTCTCACTCTTGTTAGGTTAAAGAAAAGAGATGCCGAGACTTTTATCTTATAGATAAATGCTATTTGGAGGTGGTGGGACAAGCCCTTAATCTCTTATCTAATATTCTTACGCCTATAGCTCCGATGAAGCGAATTTTACACGCATATATTGCCAGCTATGGTTTTAAATCGTACATAATAGGAGGCGAGCAGCGATAGCTCAGTGGGGAGACCAACAGACTGCAATGCAGAGGGTCTCGGGTTCGAACCCACGTCGCGCACCTCTAACTTTCGGAAGTTATATAACTTTTCGAAATAGCGTACGTATTGATTGACATATATCGCCTGCTTCGTGCCTCGGAGAGCACGTTAAGCCATCGGTCCCGTCTGCACATGAACATCTCTGGCAGTCGTTATTGGGAAAGTCAGTACCCACTAATATCCTGTCACTAGTCTAGCCTTAGGGTATCGTTAGCCTTCGGGTTGCAGTGGTCAGGTGGCAGCCGCTCCGTGTAAAAACTGATATCCAGTCAAATATGGTTAGACTAGAAAAGCCAACCCCAAGTGACTTGGGAATAATAAAGGCTAGGGAGAAGATCTTATTTAGTTTATTATATGTAAGGTATAAAAAGAAAAAGTTTTTTGGTATTTTATAATGACGTTCTTGCTCCCTCATTCTTAATTATCTTAAGTAGCGTTATGTTTCGTGCCGACTGCCGAGTTACAATACACCATAACATGTAGTATAACGGCAATATAGTAATATTGTAATGAAGTATTCAATTATTATTAATCACTTTTTATAAAATACTTACTGGTAACGTTATGGTAGTCAACCCGCTTTAGAGGCGTGGTTGCCCTAGGATTTTAGTAGCTAAACTAAATAAGATAAGTAAATAAATATAACATAAAAAGATACGTACATGTAAACCTAGCGCGTAAATATGATGACATAATTACAACGACAATTTATAATAATAATAATAATAATATTTTATTGTCACAAAAAGATACATACAAAGGAATAACCCATGTGGTTATAAACATTTAAACATGTACAATAATTTTGTTGACCACTGGTACCCAAAGTAAGATTTAACTTGTGGTATGGGTACTAGGGCTCTCACAATTAATTGCAACAGGTAGATATGTGAAAGTGTAGTGTATCGTAGATGCATATGCATGTGCTGAATTGCTAAGGTAAGAATAATATATAATTATATAAATATTCAAATTACAAAATTACAAATTACACTAACATTCAAATAATCAATGACATCATAGGTGTACGAATTAACTTCAAAACAAATAACAGTTTAGTTCGTGTTTTACTCACTCGAACGCTGAACGAAAATACCGTAACGAAAATTATATTCTCGAACATAAATCAGCCAAAACGTATCAGGCTAGGATACTGGACTACATCCTGCATAATCTCATATAAGAAGGCCCATGACCAGCAGTAGGGCAGTTTACAACGAAAGTTGACAAGTTTACTATCATTTTGTACATTCAGTTGTAAGTGTCGGTGGCCTTCATTGATATGCATGACATTGGTAATGTCACTGACCCATTGCTTATCAATTCATAACTTCGTGCTTACAGTTAATAATTTATTGACTTAACCAATATTTATTGAAGGTAACCATCAATCCACAGAATACAATTGGTCAGTGATGGTAATCACTATTATTATGACGGCGTGTCTAATGACAGTATTGTGGCTGTTTATACAAAAGTAACAATCCTTTGAATTATGTTGATTTCTGTTTTATGCTCGATTATTCATGCGTATGACATATTTAAGGACAGGCGAGAAAGACAGACACGCATGTACGCGCGTTCTGAAAAAGGTAACTTCGCCTAATTCCAAAATTTGCAATACAAAAGAGGATGTGCGATATATTTTAATGGAATGTGTCCGGAACGACTCTGAAAGGAATAATATAATTCAAGTATTAAATGTAAACAAATTAGACTTAGGAGCATTTAACATATTTCCAGCTAAGCCTTTGTCCCGTGAGGCTAGAATGATTTATGCCTTAGCAAATTTTTAAGTACTACAATTGCTTGTTCTATTATATATAGTAAGATTTTTGTAACACATAGTTTGTACATTAAAATTGTAAGTTAAATTTAGTTTACGATGGAACTGGCATGAACTGTGTCCAAAAGTTCCTAATAAATATAAGAATTTAAAAAAATGTACGCTCGTACGAGTATGTTTTATTATTACGACGATTTGTAGAATATATATATTTATTGATTGTCGAAAACTTGACTAATGTGATAATACAGAGAGCTATACAGTAGATTGACAGCCAATAAAAAGTCCACGATGATGATATATTATTGTTTTTTTTTAACTATGCTATATACGATCAGATACGAATGTAGATGGGTGAATATTTGAACATGTACAACACATCAACCTAGACTGTTTGGACTTACAAATATTAGAAGTTGAACGCTGCGAATCGTGCGAGAGAGTGCGTGTTTTTGTTATTTTGCCTCATTAACGCTGAACGAGACGCGACGCTCTATCCTTACCATTACATGGCGTAGGCAGAGGCCTACCCCTCTGGGAAACAGGCGTGAATCTATGTATGTATGTAAAATCAAAGAAAGAAAAAAGAGATTACGGATGCTGTTATTGGTGATAAGAAAGCTTTATATATAATTTTCGAATAAAAGAGATTAAAAACCCCAACCAGAAAACAAACAAATTCGATAAATTAAAGACAATATTAACTAGATCTAAATGTTTACTTAAACGATGTAATATGTGTAAAAATAAAACAGTGAATTATCAAGTATATGGTAATGTCGATCCAATAACAAAAAAAGCATCAACAGCCTAGTGGGAGACCGTTGGACTGCCACGCAGAGGTCTTTAGTTCGGCCCACGGTGCGCATCTTTGACTTTTCGAAGTGTAGATGTATTAAATAGTTAATCTCTCTTAAACGATGAAGGAAATCATCGCGAGGAAATCTCCATATCTGAGAGTTCTCCATAATGTTTTTGAAGATATGTGACGTCTGTCAACCCGCACTGGGTGCGACACCGCATTTTCTACAAAAAAGTATCTCAAGGCTCAGCTGCTACCAGCTAACGACAATAAAGCTATTATTCATATTAATATAAGCAGTAATTAATCTTTTAGGTACGAGTCTGAGGCCCTTCCATTTTGGACAGAGTCGACAAAAGTTGTCTCTACATAGTGCAGTGATTTATATTATAGATGCTTCAGGCAAGTTAATAAGTATATATTTTTATACAGTAAGCGAAAATTTGCGTCATAATTCTGCAGAATTCGTGAACTCTGGCAATAATTAGATAGATACGTTACATTTCTTGTCAAATTCACTCAGTAGCCTGTACAGAAACAAAACGAAGTTTTACGTTATTTCTAAATTGTGTTGGTATTTTTATAGTTTAAAGATGGAATTACTTTAAGATGCCGCAGAAGGAGTAGGAGCAGTTGAAATAGGCACTACTAACTCTGCTGTAGCGCAAGGTAGAGATGTTGTATCATTATACGGATTTTTGACAATTGTTAAGCGATATACAAAAAATAATAACCTGAAAACTGATAACAAATACCAAAATATAGAAAAAGACATGTTGATACCTTTAGAACGACTGAAACAATCAAAATGTATATTGAAAATCCATCAAGTACTGTGGCAGAGCGAACAGGACTATCTGATGTTTAAGAAAATTATTTGTTTTGTATGTTTGCGCATGAACTGTAAGTTTTATAGAAATGCTAATACAATAATAAAATGCTAATAGTGTTACTTTGTATTCCGATGTCTCTTGCTGATTTTGTTGAATATTGTGATAAATCTCTTGATTTATCACAATATTCTGTTGTTTAGCTAATTTTATAAAAGTTGTAGTGATTTTTGGAAATTTTAGTTATGTTATGAGAATTGCTTTATGTTAACTAAAGTTTATTGGTTTGTATTCATTAAACAAATCAATGGCTTATGTCAAAATATATATATAGTTTAGTATTTGCACCATGTTATATTATTATTACCTACCTAAATATGGATAAAAAATTTATACATAATGTAATTTGTTTTTTATTTACCGTTCACCGTTCACGTAACATAATTACGATTTCCAAAACACTAATTACCGTTGGTCTTATTTCTCACTACCGTTTATCAAAAAATTTCAGATCCAATTTCAGGCATATCTATCAGTTTAATTAATGTGCAATTGATTAATTACGAATATATACATTGTAAACTTCAAATTAAATAGGTAAAATATAATTGGAGGCAATATTTTAACTTTGTTTAAAAAACGTGTCCATTTTCAAAAACCTTCCGTTATTAATGGACGCCCCCATTCGAAGACAGTAAGTAAGGTAATTGCTGTACCCTCCTGCAAACAACCCTGGATTCACCAGTACCCGGAATCTCTCGATTGGCGAATAAGGAAGTTAGTGATTTCTGGTGCCTGCGAATCTTCAAATATTAACCCAGATATTAATTTGCCTTATTTTTATACATATCGCGCTCTAAGCATTATTCCTGTGTCGTAGGAACAAACATTGAAACAACGGACATCTAGACGCAATGAGCGCTGTGGATCACACAAATTTTGTTCTGTGTTGATGATGGAATCCACAACATTCGACGCAGTGGCAATTATTGCCTCACCACTTAAACCACTTCGTAATATGAATAGTCGATTAATTTCATTTCATTCGAATACGATTTCGATACTTCCCATTGACTCCATCATTAATCTCCGTACTCTTATATATCATTATATTTTTACAACTATAGTTGACTACAAACTTTCAACTTTAGTTACGTATACGTAACCCTTTTATTAATAAAGTAGCCCGTTAAAAGCCTGAGAAATTAAAATCTGCAGTACATTATGTCACTCGACGCTTGGGACGTGACCCTGTTTCCTTGGGTCATTGCACTAGCGGACATGCGGTATCATATAAGTACAGTTTTGTTTTTAACACGTTTTATTAACTACTTTCATGTCAAAAATATGGACTAAACAAACTGCTCTTTGCTTGATGATCGGGCCAAGATTTTAAATCGATTTTAGAGAAGCTTCCCGGTTAACTATGGACTTGCAACTTTAATATCATTGAGCTGGATGACAATCACTAAAATAATTATTTATAAATTAGAAGTAAACTGTTATATATTCTTCTAAAACGAGGCGGGTGCATACAGTAGAGAATATTCCGATAATAATAGTAATGAAAGGAAAGAAAAATAAAATGATGTTTCTCCTTGAAAATACAGCCGACGAAGGGCCATATAGGAACATGAAAAAGAAATATTGAAATGAAAAGAATAATTAATAAATAATAAGGATGCTTTCATCAAAAGCTAAGAAACTAGACAATTCAATCTTCTTCGAGAAAGCGTATAACGTTTTCTTTGAATTTGATTTACTTATCTCTCTTCGAAGTTGTCAAGCAACCAGACGTGAACTAATTAAAAATAAATTCTTGGCATTGAAAGAGTCTACAAAGAAAAAAACATATTTATTATAAAGATACTTCAATTAAAAGAAGAAACTTTGTGGCTATTGAGGCGGTAGCTGGCTGGATAGAAAATATTCATAAAGTGGCTCTCATAAGTTTCATAGGATTGGCACGCAGTTTTGGTACGATAATCTTGAAGTCTCGTGGAATTGCTTTTATTTTTAAAGCTTATTTTCTTTTCAGATTATGTCGCTTTTAACCAATCACATGTAAATGTAAGAAGGGTCTAGTCGTTGGGCTTTAACCAGAGCTTACATTTTTACTTCGATAGACTGCCTACTACCACTCTAACTCGTGAAAATCCATGTTAAATTTGACTCGCAGGAATGCATAAAACATGGGCCGTACTTTTTATACTTTATTTTAAATTATTATCATTGTATACGCAAGAAGGAGACAAACCTACACAGTATAAAACGCGCTTTCTCATAAAAGATGTTGGCGCGTCCCCTATTAAAAGATAAATTCGATCATAAATGGTTATATTCAAACAGTCTCAATGTCGTTCGCGCGCGAATGTGAACGTACGTGCTAACAGCGTACCTACATTGTCTCTGTGCAATGGCGTCAAATATTGTAAAATGTGCAAATTGTAATGTAGTGATCAATGAACTACTAGCGTTTATTCAAAATAAGGCGGACGCTATGGATGAAGTCTCATTGATAAGGATATGCAGTGATACTTTTACTGATAGTGAGATAGTAACGGCGAAAAAACTACTTTTTGATTCCGTTCCGACTTCAAAACGGAAAGTTCGCAAAAGTAAAGGAAAAAGGGAGAGGGATATTGAAGATATCATAGGCCTGTTGAAGCTTACGGATCCCGAATTAGTGCCTATCTTCGCTGCTCGTGATCTGCAAAAACTACCACCAGTGACTTTCGACCACATAGACGCAACGAAGTTATTAAAGGATATTATTTTAATACAATCGGAGATAAAATTCCTCAAAAATGACTGCGTCACAGCTACTCAACTATTAGAGTTAAAGGCTGAAATAGATAACTTGAAGAGTGCCTCAATTGTTAATAATAACTTTGACTTTGTAAATAGAAGAAGGGGCGCCTTTATTGCAGATCTAGATCATCTAGATAGTGGTCCCATGGCTTTGCAACAGTCACCGAAGTCAGCAAGTAAAGAAAAATCGGCAAATTCCTTAACGCAATCGGTATTGGCGATTATTTTCCGAAATATGTAGGTATGCAGAAAAAACAAATATCTACTCCGGAAAGAAATAACGGCGCCGCCGGCGCTAAACGAACATCAGCCGGTTCTATGCACATGACTGTTAATTTGAATGCGCGTGATACTGTCTCGCTCACTCAACCGTCGGACAGCTATGCGTCATCATCAGCGCGAGTGACCAAGCAACCGAATGAACAATGCAAAACTCCTACCATAGGCCCTAATCTCATTAACTCGAACGTAAACAATAACCATACAACGCTTTCTCGAGTTATTGAACGCAAGACTATGGCGGAAACGGTTAAGGCGAGTAATGAAGGTAAAGAAATAGTAGGGGATGGATGGAAACTAGCGATGAAGAAGAAGACAACGAAGCATAGTTCAAGCAGAATGGTTGGTAAAGCAGATATCGGTCCCGATGGAAAGTTTAAAGCGGCTATCATCAAAATACCTTTATTTATATCAAATGTAAATAAACAAACGCATGAGAGCGATATTTTAGCGTATATAAAAGACAACACTCAAGAAGATGTAACCCTATTCAAAATTAATAGGAAATCCGAAAAAGCCTACAATTCCTATAAGCTGTATGTTCCCAAAACAAAACTCGACATATTTTTAGATAATAACCTATGGCCTAAAGATATTACCTTTCGCCGATTTGTAAATGAGCCTTATATGTTAAAAAACAGCATATTGAAGCAACAATCGTGATATTATTATGGAAGATAGCAATTATGACATCAGAAAATTTATAAGTTTCAATTGCAAATCGATAAAACGGTCTGTTGATGCAGTTAAACTTATATGCCAGTCAGTGGACTTAGTTGCCCTCCAAGAAACATGGCTGCTACCTCAAGATATACCGTATCTTGGTCAAATACATCAAGATTTTGAGTACACAGGAAAGTCAGTAGTTGATACGTCAAGTGAACTTCTGCGAGGTCGACCTTATGGGGGTGTAGCAATCCTGTGGCGTAAACGTATTTTTGATTCAGTGTCGATAATCAGCTGTGTGAGTGCGCGATTAACAGCGGTAAAACTGTCGCTCGGAGATAAATGCATAATTGTGTTTAGTGTGTACATGCCAATTGACTCTAGTGATAACTTGGCGGAATTTACTGACTGTCTCAGCGAAATCAGTGCAATTATCGAAACCAGTAATATTGAGACCGTTTATATACTTGGAGATTTCAACGCACACCCGGGTGAGTTGTTTTGTTGTGAACTTTTGGATTTTTGTACTGAACAAAAGTGGATATGTGCGGACATTGAAAAGTTAGGACTGAACTCAAACAACTTCACATTTATCAGTGATGCGCACGGCTGTAAACGGTGGCTTGATCACTGTGTCGTTACGCAATCGGCCTGGCGTACAGTTAATAATGTAGGTGTTATTCACGATGTCTTCTGGTCCGATCACTTTCCCATATTTATTGAATGTCGTTTAGACAAAATTAAACCAAAGGCTGTAGATATTAAAACACCTCGTTCCAAAGTTATATGGGGAGAGAGAGATTGTGAGCAAAGTAGTGCATATTATAACATGTGTAACAGTAAATTAAGACTGATTGATTATCCTCAGGAGTTTGGCTTATGTAGTAATACGCACTGTAGCAATATTGCACATAGACTTACTCTCGACAAGATGTACGCGAATATAGTTGCTATTCTGTCAGATGCTGCTGTTCAGAGTCTAGTTAATACTCGCTCGAGTAGACATACCGGTCGTGTTGTCGGGTGGAACAGGCATGTACGTGACGCCCACGCAATGGCCAGGCTTCATTATCAGCGGTGGTTGTGGTATAATAAACCAATGACCGGTGAGGTTTACAATGACATGTGTCTTACTCGCAAGATATTTAAAAGCAAACTTAGATGGTGTCAGAACCATCAAGAACAGATCAAGCTCGATATAATGGCTTCTCACCGTAAAGCTAACAATTTTCAAAAATTTTGGAAGGCGACCAAAAAGTTAGACGTTAAGCCTGGCCTTCCTGTGAGTGTTGGGGGTGCTGATCAGCCGGACAGCATTGCCGATATGTTTGTAGATCACTTCAAAGTGGAGTCTCCGCTGGGGGCATCGTTGCGGGTGCTTGATGACGGACAGTGTTCTGATTCGGATCTAATCCGTTTCTCCGCGAAACAAGTGTCCAACACAATTAATAAAATGACGAGAGGAAAGTCCCCGGGTCATGACGGTCTGAGCGTTGAGCACCTGCAGCATGCCGGACCACATATAGCTAGAGTGTTGGCTATGTTTTACTCTTTGTGCATGTCTCATTCGTACCTCCCTCATGATCTCATGCGGACTATTGTTGTGCCTATTATAAAAAACAAAACGGGTGACATATCAGATAAGTGCAACTATCGACCCATCTCCCTAGCTACTATTATAGCGAAGGTTCTTGACAGTCAGCTGGACGCAAGATTGGATAAATTATTGCAACTGCACGATGCTCAGTTCGGGTTCCGCAATAATCTATGCACCGAAAGCGCAATTCTTGCTCTAAAACATACCGTGCAATATTACACAAGGCGTCGAACTCCAGTCTATGCGTGTTTTCTAGACCTTTCCCGTGCCTTTGACCTCGTCTCATACGATGTCATGTGGGATAAGCTGAGGGAGAGAAAAGTACCAGCTGAACTGTTACGTATTCTTCAGTACTGGTACTATAATCAGATAAATAATGTGAGATGGGCCGACAAGCTATCTGTGCCGTATGGCTTAGAATGTGGTGTAAGACAGGGAGGAATAACCTCACCAAAACTCTTTAACCTCTATATTAACGACTTGATCGTTGAGCTCAGCAGTAAGAAAATCGGCTGTCGCATCGATGACTGCAGTATTAACAACATTAGTTATGCTGACGACATGGTGCTGCTGGGCCCAACGGTCAGGTCGCTCAGGGAGCTACTTGTGTGTTGTGAGTCCTATGCTCAGGCACATGGCCTACTGTACAATGTTGCTAAGAGCGAATTCATGGTCTTTAAGGCGGTGAGTGGTAAATGTCCAGATTCTGTACCTGCAATTAGGCTTAACGGTAATGAACTAAATCGTGTTTACCAGTTCAAATATCTGGGACATTACGTGACTGACGACCTTAAGGATCATGTTGATATTGAGCGGGAACGTAGGGCGCTGGCAGTTCGATGTAACATGTTGGCACGCAGGTTTGCTCGTTGTAGCAAACAAGTTAAGGTAACGCTTTTTAAAGCGTATTGTCAAGTGTTTTACACGTGCAGCCTGTGGACCAACTATACTTTGCGGACTATCAGCGCCCTGCGAGTCCAATATAATAATGGGTTCAGGATGTTGATGGGACTGCCCCGTTTCTGTAGTGCTTCTGGCATGTTCGCACAAGCACACGTTGATGACTTCCATGCCATCATTAGACAGAAGTCTGCCTCGCTGCTCTGCAGAGTGCGGGCCAGTTCCAACTCCATCCTGAAAACCATTGCAGGCAGATACGATTCACCTATATTGTATGATATTGTGCGAAGATGTATCTCCAACAATAGGCTTGTAACATTATAAAATACTAACATAGTTTTTAAGATATCTTTTTACTAACCCCTATGGATGTACTTGTCCGAAATAAAGATTATTTTATTTTATTTTATTTTATTTAATACCAGGTAAATTGATAAACACATAGAAATAACTATTAAAACATAATATCACACCCCTATCGCCCCAAAGAGTCAAACAGTGGTGCATTAATGGATGTATTAGATACATCCGCATTGCACCAGTTAGATTGATATCTCAAAATTCGATCTGGAGAACATTATTATAGTAATGCGAGTAATAATATTCGAATGATATTCGTTATCGAATGCAATTACGTGTGCGAATACCAAAGTGCGTAATGCGACGCCTACCTACTTTTCATAATCAAGGACTCAGCGGTGATGTGTTGTGTTATTGATACATTCGAACATATTATTCGAATACAAGTCCGCGCATCGCTAGTCTTTTGGCGTTTGCAATACGACATATTTTTAAAAACTGTCAGGACCTAAGTGATTCTTTGCAATAACCATTGCAATTTTATATGAACTTATATGATAATTGCAAATATAATTCTAAATGTTTATTCAATTGTTACGTCTATAGGTGTTTATTTATTGGCATACTGACTTAGATTATATATATTATTTCTTAAAGAGAAAACTTTGTGCCCACTTTTAAGTATATTGCGCATTGGGAGGAGTGAAAGATTTAGTTTTATTTATATTTATACTTTCTATGAAGAAGGACTAAAGAAAGTTAAAATAATATCTTACGTTTACATAAATGTTATACATTGAAATTAAACTACTATATATGAATTGTATCGCGGCCTTCTGTAACATACTACTTTTTATATTTTATAACTATTAAATTTACACATTTCTTGATATTTTGCTTGTTTTTCAGCAGCTATGACCGCGAGGAACTAAGCTGATGGCCGTCTTAGTGCTTTTAAAGTAATCATTTTAAAGTTTAAAATTAAATTATTGGTATTTATATTTACCCAGAAAGAGCTTAAGGTATCGTGAAACTGTTGTCATTTTTAAATAAAAATAAATTAGTGTATGGTAATCCTAACTAATATAATAAATGCGAATATAAGATTGTTTATTTTTTTTTTATTGTTTGTTACGCTATGACGCATTAAATACTGGACCGATCATCATGCAATTTCTTATACACGTGGTCAGGTGGAGCCGCTGGCAAAAACTAGTGGCTTACAAATTGTCGATAAACACATGGTACTGAATTGTTTATTTTAAGTTTCTTTGATCTTATATTTATCGAAGCAATAGATTGCAATATTTTTTGTGTAAAATACTATATTAGTTATTCACCTATCTTTTGTTATCTAGGTTATGTGGTGAGTAATTTCACCTGGCACTCCCTTTCGTCAAACTACAGTAATAAAACATTATTCATTGTCGTGGTTTGTTATGACAACTGTGACTATTAATGGCTCTTGATGACAGCCATGGGAAATATACGGTGGCTGACACACATACGGCCTACGCGTTGATTAGCAGACGTGTAACCTGATACATTCTACAGCTAGATCGTAACTAATATTATAAATGCGAATGTGAGTTTGCTTGTTAAACTTTTACTTTTTTCTTCTTTTACTGTCCGGACATCATGAAATTTTGCATATACGTTCTCAGGGGTACAAAGAGGACGTGGGATACCTTTTATCCAAAACAAAGGTATGCTTCCCGAGAGATATCTAGTAATCGCAAAAAAGTGCCTATTTTCTATTTAAGAAAGTGCAAAATAAAGAGTTTAGTTACTTCACAGGTGCAAAATAAAGAGTTTAATTACTTACCTTTTTTAAACTGGTTCTCCAAAAAAAATGTTTATTTTTATTTTTGAGATTGATGATTTTATTTAGGTCTATATTTAAGATATAGACTTTTAAATAAAATTCTATTTTAAAAACGATTTAAAGTACTCATAATTAATTATTATATTATTTAAATTCTCTTACTTTTATTGTCTAGTACTAATAGTCACTAGATTTTGCCCGCGGCGTCGCTAGCGTAAATGTAGTATCCTACATTTACGCTAGCGACGCCGCGTAAATGTAGGATAAGTTAGGTCAGGTTTGTAACAGTACATGCAAAAATGTCATGTTGATCGACTGAGTAGTTAAGACGTGAAAACATAATAAACAAACCAACTCACATTCGCATTTATAATATTAAGTAAGGAAGTAAGGATTGCCGCGATGGTACAGCAGTAGTAAATATGACAAAACTAAACTGTGCCTCGTAGACGATAATGGCGCGCCCGTTATTACGTACCTACCTAATACCATAGCTGGCTTAATATGCCTGCTCCTTCGGGAATATAGGTTAGAGTCTATGTACATACATACATACATACGTATATTAGGATACCCATTCCTCCTTACAATTTAATGGGCCCTTTTTCTGTGAATGTACTGATAACTGATATTTTAACATAGATACGATATATATCAGTTATTTTGGTTTAGAATAGACGTAACTTTTGTACACAGTATTACAGTTAATACAAATAATAGTGGTACTTGCGAAAAAAATTACGAAATTTTTGTCTCGTAAACAAACTAAAGACATTTACAATTTATTGAAATTACCAACTAGTTTCATTTACATTTAAAAAGTTAAAGATCAACAAAAAGTCACGAATTCTCCACGATATTCTCATCATGAAGTTATTTTATAATATTTATTTGTATTTTATACTTATGTATACTACAGGGATGACCTGCGGCGTAGGTTAGTAAATTAATAAGATTAACATTTGTATAATTAGATCACTGCAATTGTTTTTAATAAATGAGTCCTTTTAGTGCTTATACAAGTCAGTATTATGAACTGTTAAACACCAGTTTCATTTTAAACACATTATAGTTTGGTTTGATTCGGAGATAATTACTATAAATTTAATTACTTCCTTCTTTAAAGCACGTTTTTTGTAAGTAGGCAATCCTCCTTTTGGCTAAGCCGATAATGATGCAGCCAATCTCAATTTGTTTCCCCTTAAGGCAAACATGATCGAGTCGGAATGGTACGACGCAATAGTTTATGTTTAAGTAAGAGCCGCTACGTTTGACTTTAGGAGCCAATACTGTGATGCATGAGTCAAACTACATTTAGTGTTCAGTAAGTAATATAATTAATTCACAATAAAACATGTACTAAATTATAATTAATGATCTGTTTAAATCGGTTTCTTAGCATCTGTATTATGCATATCTAAAGATTCCGTCGTTCAAAAATTATGCTCATTGAGAGTTGACCAATCACTATGCCAGGTCATCAGATAATTTTATGATATCTGGAAGAGGCTACTGGATATCTAATAAGTTAGTACCACGCTTTTACAATGCAAATGTATAGTTAAAACGACGATAATTTCCTCGCCCGATTCTTCTGATGTTATTCTTTAATTTTTGTTCAATATTTAACTCTTACATATTTTATGTTTACCGCAAAATATATTAAGCTAATTTATATTTTAAAAATATTTTTAAATTTGAACACTATAATTGCCAATTAGCGGTTAATAAATTGAAACATAAATGATTTATCAGAGTTAACTGGATATATGTTTGTAGCCATAAACAAATAATCGAAGATATACAGGCGGAAATACGCTTGGAATTCAATTCATAAATACGATTACGTCTTAGAATGACGTAAGTACGAAGAAAATACTACGTACTGATTGCTAAGATAACAGTCTATCAACGTCCCTGATATTATTATAGATTAAATTATTACATTTGGTTTGTTGTCACGTTCAATGCCAATTTGTATTCTTATCAAAGAAAATCTAAGTTCAAATAATACCAGCAAGGAGCAATCCGTTAAAAAAGTGCAATTATTTAAAAGCATTAAGATTTAAATAATTGCACTTTTTTACTGGATGTAATAAATGTGGAGTTTCGACAGATCGTGTATGGGAAATCTTTCAAAATTACTTCTAAATTAAAGAGGAACCTGGGCCAATATTCCTAAAATTAAAAATCGGTTTCTATTTTCGTTAACAGTATTTTGCGAGAAGTGGCACTATAATAGATGACAATAGAAAAGCTATTTCAGATTAGAAGTATATTTACACTTCTAACCTGAAACATAAATTGACTAGAGAATTTTGGGTGAGTCTATGTCCTATACACAGGACAATTGGCAAGAGGTATTAAACAGAGCGGCACTAAACCCCACCGCTGAATTAACACAACCTGGCACTAGAAATAAGTTGGAAATATATAAAACCGACGTGGCTGCATAAAGCTTGCATAACCTACAGTGACCCTTACTATGCAAAGAATTGGAACGGTTCCATTCTTACCGGCAACCCGCAATTTCCGCGCATAAAGATATTCATTTCAAGATCAAAAGAGATGAGGAGAGTCTTGCTTGCTTTAATAAATTATTATAAGTAATAATGCAAGAGAATGGAGTGTTTTATAACCGAAATTATAATTGTATTCGATCCCGGTTGTTGGTGTATTTTTTTACTTTCAAGCAAGCTTTTTAGATTCTTTGACAATTAAAATCATTGTTTGTCTATTAAATATTATTATTGATTTAAATTTTTCTGTCTTTAACAGAACAATTTTGTGGGTAAGAGTAGTAAAGGTAGGTTTAACTCTTATCTACAAATCTGCTAATCCTACATAAGAGGAAAAATTGTTTATTAACCGACTTTAAAAAAGGAGGAGCTTCCCAATACGACTGTATGTTTTTTTTATGTGTGTTACACCATATTTTTTTTTATATGTAAACGATTAATCTTTCATAAACCTAAACCCATAATTTTTTTTTGGTTGTGGGAAACTACACTAATGCAGTCAATTTCGAATTTGCTAGGTGAAATTAAATCAATAAAATTATTTCACAAGCTTACTTCGTTAAATTATTCCATTGTTTGATAGATTTCATTATATTTTAATGCTCATTATTTTATAGTGTGCAGATGTTAGCTCAAGTATAAACTAAACCGCCCAAAAAAGTGCCGTCAATTTCGTTATACGCCGAGAAATAACTTAGAATATTAAGGGCATCACTTGCATATGTTAACCCTCACTCGATATAATAGAACGCCCTTAAAATTATGCCTTTATGTTGAATGCCAAAAATTACTACATTAACCCAGAAAAATCAAAATAGACGTTAAGCCAATCACTTGTATATGTCAATAAAGTCCACCCCGCTCCCCGTCGTCGGAAATAAAAGGATGGACAAAACGGAATGTCAAATACCGTTTTATTTACATTCGACATGTAAATATTATGCGTTTCAAGTGTCTTTGTTGTTACATGAATGGTTACATAAGTGACAGTACACCGGTAGAAGACTGGTGTTTGACCTGGTTACACCCGGGTTCGTTGATCGCCGAGTGGGCGTGTCAACCCACCGTTCATACGTATTGACTAATATTCTGCAAGGATATCTCGTGATATAACGGTGCAGCGCACTATTTATAGGTGACCACTAAAATACAAGCAGATTGTAACATCTGAGCCTATTTTACTAGAATCACAGAGTAAATACGACGTATTGTTTCTGCGTCTCATTAATTTATCTCTATTTACGCTTATTAATATTTGTTTTACCCGTGTTAATAAATTGCCATTTACTTACAGATAAGATAAAATAATTTTCTGATATATGCGAAATAATTCACATTAATTAATTTACCAAATATGTTTACTATAAACAATCGTAGTTCATTAATCTATAGAACTCAAACACGTCTTAAACAGGAAACAAAATATATCCGCATACTATTGATGTTGCATATGCAACATACCTACTATGATATATATGTATATATATATCAGGACCTAGGCACGCCTAGCCGTTCTACGTTCACCTAGGTCAAGATCAAAACATGAAAACTAAATGTCATCGTTGCCAAGCTTATTCTCATCAATTGTATCAACAAAACAAATGTTAAATCAGAAGCGACTTTCACACTATCGAGCAAATGCAGAAACAGAACAATAAAGGCCTTGAGTTTACATCTTCACTGACAAGATGCCCTAAAATAAACAGACAGTAGTAAGTACATCCTAAAATAGAAAATAAAAATAGACTTACCGAATAAATTGCCACTTTTCTAGATGCTTCCGTGCAGTAAATTAAAATGGTGAGAGAATAGGAAGTGATAATATTATGCGCACGAAATGGCGCCGCGATACAAGATGGCGGTTGACGTGCGTCCGCTAGCGCCCACCGATGCCGACTGAAGGCTGAAGGGAGGTTGGGCGGAGCCGGCGGTCTGATCAAGCAAATATTTTATCGATACTTTTGCTTTAAGATAGGAAATGAGAGACAATTGTTTAACAAGCCGCACATTCGTTCAACTTTTCTATTACACACGCGTGTAGTGATTTTATTATTTATTGCGTCATTGCTTGCCGTTGATTAATGTATTCTAGATACGTAATAAGTTCTCCAAAAAGCTTACGTTCAGCCTTGAATTATAATAAATTCTAAGTTAGGAAATGTCAACGAGTTATTCATTTGAGGACTGTAATTAATTTATTAGTCGACGCACAATGCCATAGAAAATGGAAATACAGTCATAGAAACCTCTCTCTCAATAGCCAACCCAAATGCAAATTCCAGCTTTCAATAATCGTAAACTTCAGCTTAAAACAGAGCTATCTATCGATACTAAAATTAAACGCATATTATTGGGATGTAAACATGTCGAAGCGCACGTTCGCCGACGGCGAAGCGGGGCGTCCTGACACCCAGGTGCTACCCTACAATTTAAAAATATCTTTATCTTGCAAATCGCTGTCCATCGATTTTATTCTATATGGTAACAGTCGAATGTATAGTAGTAAGACAGCAATGGATGTAAGACAATAATAAATCCCCAAGGCTAACTTTCGCTCGTAGCGTGTACTCGTACTCTACGGCGTAGCAAGCGTTGTAGAGGACTCCTAGCTACGTCTGCAAATAAGGCCGAGATTTTTCATCCTCACACTGCACGAAATAGGTACTCAAGGTTAATGATGCGGCAGAACAACATTTCTAATAGAATAGATTTCCTTCTATTCGTGATTTATATGTGTACGATATATATTTTTCATATATGAATTGTCAACCTTTCTGGTTTGCAATTAGGCAAGTTTGTAATTAGGGGCCTGGTTTAGTGGATAGTGTCTGTCTGAGTGCTCGGGTGGCACAGAGATAAGTGGCCACTCCCTAATTATGAGTTCGCTTCTAATGAACTTTGTTGTAAGCAAATAGGCACGTAGTAGGATATTACCTTACTTTACCCTTGCTTATACAAGTAGATTGCGTTATAAATTCGAAGGTTTTTAATGGGTACACAAATTTTATGGTAATATTATAGTACCTATTACTCAAGTTGTGAAATTAATACTCTATACCCTTCAATAAAATCTTATGTGTCTCTATTTGCATATTTATTTAAATACTTTGTAATAATAGACTTCTAAGTGCATTTAACAAACAGGTTCATTAGATAACACATATCACGGCTTCTCCCCTTTTTCATTGTTTACCAACAGTCTACGAACGGATATTTTTCCGTCGAAAAAAGACAACTGACATGTCCTGTAGCGGCGTCTCTTTCGCACGATATGTCGGTCGATGTGACCTTGGCAGTGGGGAAAATTTAAACCATAATGGATGGGTACCCCTCGGGAATATCAAAAGGTAGTATGGCCGTATGTTAATAAGCTTTTCGATAATATCGACAACGACATTGATTAAATCGCGTATTTTAATTTGACAAGGTTTCAATAACTATGTGCAGTTTATGGATCAGATAATTTATTGTATTGTAACGCATAAAATTCGCTGAATTTGAAATTAATTCAGTACAGCTGCCTTGGTCACGGAGGTGCAGTGAATGTGTGTTGTACATGGGGTGACCTATTCGATTGCCAGGCAAAGTTTTATTAGGTTTTCCTGTCAAGATGAGTCTGCCAATAAGTCCGAAAAACGGCAAAAGGCTCGCCCTCTATTATTTGTGACCTTCAACCGTACAATATGGGTGAAGTTTACCTCTGCCTGCCCTTTTATCCAAAGACTTGAGACTATATATAAAATTATTAAAATATCATCATTCATCATTGCCAAATCACGGGACGGTCATGACATAAATAACTTACGTGTTGTCCTAGCCAATAAACTATTTCACCATGACACAACGCGAATGTCTATATCGAAGCTACAGCCTTTTCAGTCGTTTCTGTTGCCGGATAAACGGCGCCGTTTATCCGATGGTAAAATGTAGAATAGCGTTCACATAAAGCTAATGCAATGAAAGAAATCTAACGGATATTACCAAGCTTCAGCTTACCAGCAAGCCGAAAGTCCGAAGGCACTAAAATAGCGCTTACATTTCGCTCATTTAGATTAGGTCGCACGTCATAAATAAGATGTATTGTTATCTACCAAACATAATATATTATACTACTTTTCAATCATACATATTATTTTATGCGCACATATAATACTGAGCCCTGTTTCTGGCCTCTACCCACTTGCCGTCAATGAATAAGTAAGCAGATGTATATTCACATAACATCAATAACTTAGTTGCAGTAAAGTGTTATCGTACTTTACTTCAACTAAGTTATTGCGATGTAATCGAGAGCGAGTCTTTCCTACCGGGCAAATGTTCGAATTCTGAGCGGCTGTCTAAAAATTTCCTAACACAAAGCACGAATAACACGAAACTTAAGTGTAAAAAGTGAAAGAATTTATAAAACGATATTCTAAATTCAAACAAAAAGATATAAACACAAAAATACCGATCGTTCCTCTTTATATCACTCGTATAGTTGTTTTGTCTACTACATTATAATGGTTGGATAAGGTATCATCACCTCAAGGAGATGTACGTAAACCACTCGCGTAATTATTGATTAACTAAAATAGACGTCTCACCGAACACATATGCGTACTACGGGCTAGTTTCGTTAAAGTGATGAATAATTTATGGCTTATGTTTAACTTACCACCAGATATAGTACATATAACAGTCAAAAATAGTAAATGATCACCAAAATTAAAACCGCATTTTAATGCAAAATATATTTAAAGAGATCAAAATAAGCCGACAGAGCCCCGCAGCGCGGGGCTCCTATTTTAGGGTGGGTTTAAGAAGGAACCTAACATAACCTAACCCTTCCGAGACGGAATGCAGTGATTTGAGGCGTATAGGTGCTCGTTATGATATATTTTAGTAAGCATATTATGCTGCGCAATTAGTATTTTTGGTGGTCATTATATGTAATCCATAATTTATTATCTCTGTATTCATATTTATCTACCATACCAATATTAGGCAATGTTGATATACAATAATAAGTAGTTATAAAACTATATCTAAGTATAAAACTTTTATAATTTTCATAGGCGTAATTGATGTGTCGTGGGGTTAAATATTTAAATAGTGGATACAAAAACACCCAGACTCGGAACAACTATTTGTGGATCGCCTAAATGTATGACCCATGTGGGGATCGAACCCACAACACACGATGCAAAGAAAATAATTGAATCTACGCCATTGCCACTAATGGCCTAATTTTCTTGTATTTAGAGACCGTTACGCGTAAGTCCTATGTTTCGGCTTTATAAACATTGAAACAACGCCTGAAAAAACTCACCCTCGAAATATTTATTATTGGCGGCCAAAAACTTTTCTACCTCCTGCGTAGGAATGTTATAGTGACCCTCAAACTATTGCGCAATCCATGTAATAACACAAGATTACACAACGAAAGCACGTGGCGGAACCAAATGTACGAATCGAATATAGAACCTCAACCATTTTAGAAGTAATTAATCATAGTTAAAAGTTCCGTCCGTATGTTTGAACTCTCGTGATGGTGGTCAAACTATGATTGATCTTACTTACGTACATAAAACTCTGAAATGGATCGAGCTGTCGTACGAATTTATACGTTATTCATTTTATTACTCACTCATAAAACTAGGGAACAGCAACAACTAACTTACATTAGACAATTGCTAGGTTTATGACTTAATATATGACAAGTGACATCTCCCCAAAGAGGCAGAGCATTCTCCCCGCCGCATAAAACAAAACCCATATACTAGTGTAGTATTATATTATCTGAGCCCATACTAACCACATTTATTATTGGCCATGTTAAAAATCAATCGTCACTTCTAGCAAATATTTGTAGTATGGGTGATTGATTTTCACATGAATGTGTTTCCTAGAACCTAGATATTCTCGGCGAACGAATACAGTACATATAGATGATATATAACTGAATAGTTTATAAACATAAACAGTACTATATTTATGATATTATACTTGTGATAGGATTAATTAGATCGCACTCACGGAATCACTTGGCTAGCATATAGCATGTTGTCACTACGTATGATATTTTGCCAACTTTTAACAGCCTCCCTACTTTCCTCATTCAGACGTAATTTGGCAAGCGTAATAGTGAAATCGCGATTATATTAGATTCATTATTTCCAAAAGTTTAGCTTAAGTTGTTAATTCAAAATAATGTCATATATAAAACTATTAAACTCACATGCATTATTCTGGTTTTACCTTCTAGTTTTAAACGAAATTCTTAATTATCTTAATCATGAGCGCAACGATTGTATCCTGGCGTACTCTTTATAATATGGAGACTATAATTGGATATAATGTCATTAACTCAAAGTACTCTCCGAATACATAACTACATGAAAACATCATTGCCTCTCCAATATCCACACAACAACACACTGGTGATTTTACTAATGAAACGTACACACCTAGAACCGTTCAGTTTTAATCACAAACACTGCAATAAATAGACACTGGTATTGATTAACACACAGTACACCTGATCGGAGAGTTTCAAATCCCCGGTCAGCTATAAATAGATTTGCTGCAATACAGTTGCATGAACGCCTTGGTATAGAATTTCTACGTAAACGCGTTTCCTGGAAACCAAATATTCTCGGAAATCGGATAAAGTACCGATAGATAATTTACAGTCACGGTGGTCGTATGGCATAGGTTTGCGTGCGATTGCAAGGTCTCAAGTTTGATTACGGGATCCGAAAAAGTGTCTTCACGGTCTTTTGTTATCAAATTTGTAGTACACGATAAATGGCAATAACCTCCTGTTATGTGGGATTTAAAAACATAGTTAACGGAATGTGGGTGTGATACAGCGATGTTTCAGATATTACGACATGTGTCCTCTATAATAGCAGTTTAATAATAACTGCCAAGGGAACATAATTTTTATATGCATGGTTTACTGACGCCCACCCTTTAAATACAAAATTGGTTTCAAAAACAAAGTCTGAAGTCTCAAATTCTCAAAAACCTTACAATCAAATAAAATCGATTGATGTCAATGAATAGAGTTTTTAGGGAGGTCGTCGCCACCTTCATAAATGCCTTGCAACTGTAAATACCTCCGTAGTATTATCATATTATTTTGTCATTTTCATGAATACGTTGTTTAGAAACACTACATAATAATTTTAAACCTCCAGTTATATGACTCACGTAGTCAATAGCCATATAATTTCCTTCAAAGTTTCACAAGAATAGCATGCAGCTCAACATAAAAACTTTAAATGCCTAAGTTTTTATTTTCGAAGCGGATATATCGCAAATTGGGCAACATCTGACGATCTATGATGACTTTAACCAAAATCGGAGTTCTATTTTAGACTCGTTTAGCTTAGCTATCAATCTATACAATCGTATTCGAATAAGTGGCAAACAGTGAATGTAAATAACAAATGAAAGCAATACTTTCAACTAACCACAGTTCATTATTGACACTACAGCTACTTACTCAACTTTACTACTCAAAAATGGACGTTACTATTAATTTGACATGATGGCTATTAGCTTTTCTCTATTACTGTCATTGATATATAAAAACTCTAGATACACAATCAGCTTCAAAAAATGTTCTCACCAAATGAGCACCCACTTGAACATTTAGGTGCTCATTTAATTTAGTACCTACCGTTCGATCGCTCTGAGAGTAAACATGGCGCAGAGCTCGTTTCAAACTTGTAAAATCACACTTCCAGGACGCTAAAAACGGACAGTGTTTCATATTTTCGGTAAATAATAATGTTATTATTATTATTATTATATTATAATACTGATTATTGCGTCAAGGAATCAAAGTAAAATATTTTTTGTTTGTTTTTTTTCGTAACAAAGAGCGACCATATTATAATACGGATCATTTAAATGAACACTGAGGTACTAAACGCATTAATCATACTATTGTATTTCCACTTGATTAGTCCGGGTTACATGTTGACTCTGTTCTAATATTGATAGAGAAGCTGTTACTTTTTCAAAATTAATATGTTTTATTTCGTTTAAAATGATAATGCGGTTGTATATATTATTTATTACTAGATTTGTTATATTACAAACCACATTAGTATATGTTTACATTTTTTTGGAATGATCCTCACGGTATCCTTATATGATATTTATAAAATGTATGCACGTACTTATGTTGGATTTCAGCTTTCCTCGAAATCCCGTGCAATATGCAAAATGGATATCCTTCATAGCACATCAACGATCACAAGCAAGCACAGCAACACTTATCATATTATTTATGAGTCAGCTTATATTCTTCAAAGAGCCATATTAACAAATAACAATGATGTAAATATTACAAAGTTACAGAGGCGACTGCCCGCGGGGGGAAACGCGGTGCAGTCGTTCCAACATTTTGCTTACGCTAGCAATGTCGCTACAATACTATTAAATCTATTATCGAGAGATATATCAAGATAAAATTGCATTTTATAACAAAGTAAGATACGGGCAAATTAAAATCCGTCAAAAAGAAGATTATACAATAAACTCAATTCATTTCAAGGAAATTAAAAATCTTATTATGTCGTATCTTTTCAAGTTTGAAATCTTAATTTTCTGTCTCATTTTATTGTTTTATGTTACTTTAATTTGTAAGTACAATCAGTCGCGTAATGTTCAAACACGTATAATTTCATAGTCGAGCAGCCAAGTATATGAACAGCTATGAAACATACTCGTAATATAAATTACGTGCGTATTAATGATCTATTACTGTTATGTATTAAAAATATGCTATTTTACAAATGTTTTACTTGTCTTGTCTATTTTGTTAAATAAGTACCACTGTTATTCAGGTAAAATAATAAAAGATTTTCTACCATTTAAGAGCTGCCATATATAAATTATAATGGCAGTACATTAGTTTCATTTTATTGAACATCCTTGGTACACAAATTTGGTAAAATACCTGCAGGTAAAAGTAAAAGTAAATATGTGTTTATAACACACATTCACATGCATTTTATAAACTCTAAATAATTACGTCAGATTTTTAACTTAAATTTGTAAAAACAATATTCGACTCAATCTATTCCTTATCCTATCGGCAATCTCTGCTCGTAAAAATTATTACGTTTTCAAATAGCTTTGTATATTCAACGTTAAGTTAAAGCGGTAAGGTTTAATTTGCATTAATGAAGGTTTATATAGCTAATATAACTACTTATAAGCGACTGCGGACAGTTTAAAGTGTTACATTCGTATGGAATTGTGTATATAGGATTTTTATACATCAATGATTACTGTTTATTTTCTAGCTGTCAATATCATGAATTCAAAGCCCTTGTTATAATTATTCGTTACTATAGTAACACGATTTAGATATTTGTTTGTTTGGTAGAGATCCCGAATACTCTCTTCTCTTCTCTCTTCCATTTTTTATATTCGTGCATTGGTGACAAGTGACAACTCACTGCATAATTGCGTGCGTTGCGTCCTTAACCGTGCAATTTAAGTATCGCGTAATGCATAATCGTATTCGGTTGTTGTTATTCGAATGCAATTATGTTCATTACTAGATACTATATCTACTGATTTCTTTTACTTGCAATTTGTATGCTAGTATTCTTGTTATCCGCGCCAGCTAATGTTTGTGCTCAGATGTAGGTTTACGACGTTATTTTAGACGGGATGAAATCTACGACCTCTCGATTGCAAGGCGGATATATACACATTACGCAACCGCCACTTTTAACTATTTAATTATTATAGACGGTTCAAAATATAATTAAAAGAATAATACATTCATTCAAACTTGCGGTAAAATACTTCATTACAAGTTTCAAGTAGTTTCAGCAACTATTTTTATTTGATAGTTTCATATTCGTTGTGGTAGATAAAAGATAGCATCATATCGCTGTATCTATCCTTTATTTGTGTCCTGTGAATACTACATTCAGGTTTAGGCGGGGGTGGGAGGGGGACAGTCGATAGCTTCACGCATGCGCTGTTGTGCTTTCTAATTTATCTCAACATCCAAATGAATCTTATTTCAACGGCATAAGGTCCTAGGGATGTGTACCCTTCCTAAATCGTAGGACAAAGGAGTCTGGGAGCTAGATTCTAGAGTAACAAAGCATCGTCAGGAAAGGATTTTATTCTGAAGGTTAGTTCTTTTATAAATAAATGGTATGTAGGCCGATCATTCAGGATTTTTCTGAATAAAAGTATATTTTGTTCAATACTGGAATAAAATATGTACTATATATTGATAACACAGGCAGTTTACAGGACAACCTACTTTGTACAGATCATAAATAAATATTTATGTTTTAACAACGTAAACAAATTTTGATTGGTAGCCAAGGTGCCGTCGTTGGTTGCGCTAGTGAGGTAGTACATAGCTATTCTTTGTGTCATTCAGGGATAGCATACCATTCTACTAATTAAAGAGTTTTATAAACATATTAGCCATACATTTAACATTCAACCTACATTATCATAAGTACAGTTTTACAATAATAGTAAAGATGTCCAAAGATTTAAACTATAAAGGTCTCCTAACTGTAGTTACTTCGCACAAAATTGAGTAGGTATAAAGTAAGAAGATTGAGTCACACATTAGACAGGGAACTAGTGTACAGATTTTAATATGACTAAGCGTGACAGTACCAACTATATGTATAATTCAGATGGCATGGTGTGTCCTGGATGTACCAGATGTTAGCTCAACGTTCACAAAGGTAAACTTTATAATTCAAACGAAGTTCCTAGCGCATGCATGATTTGAATCTTTAAAGATAAAGAACAAAGTGAACGTTATCGAGGTATCAAGAAAATAAAAACGACTATTCCATAACTTTAATATTTTATCTAAGCTCTCAAAACGTAGTAACTTTTTAAAGGAAAATATAACGTTGAGGAAAGTGTAAAATAAAATATTAATAGTATTTATCATTTAAATAGCTTGAATATAAGTAAACAGTAATTAATAAAAGTAGTAGCAGCGATAGCTCAGTGGGGAGACCAACAGACTGCAATGCAGAGGGTCTCGGGTTCGAACCCAGGTCGCGCACCTCTGACTTTCGGAAGTTATATGACTTTTCGAAATTATGTGCGTATTGATTGACAATTATTGCCTGCTCCGTGCCTCGGACAGCACGTTAAGCCGTCGGTCCCAGCTGCCATGAACATCTATGGCAGTCGTTATTGGGAAAGTCAGTACCCTCTAATATTCTGACACTGGTCTAGCCTTAGGGTATCGTTAGCCTTCGGGTTGCGGAGGTCAGGTGGCAGCCGCTCCGTGTAAAAACTGATATCCAGTTAAATCCGGTTAGACCAGAAAAGCCGACCCCAAGTGACTTGGGAATAATAAAGGCTAAGAGAGAAGAAGTAACTAATAAAAGTGTTTAACAATAGTAGTTTAAAGTTTCAAAATTATGCTATGCTATGTGTTTAAAAAAAAGAAACAACGCGATAAAATCCGTATTGTTGTTTAATTTTAATGTATAACATTCGCATTAACGTAAAACAGTATTAAACAGCTTCTAAGCTTAGTTAAGACTAAAAAGATAGATTATATTTCTTTCATTTTATTGTTTTGAAGTCGGTTTATAATATAATAATAATAATAATATTCTACCACATACACACGACACCATCTAGCCCAAACTAAGCAGAGCTTGTACTATGGGTACTAGACAATGGATAAACATACATATATACATATACTTTTTTTTTGTAAATACATACATATTATACATAGAAATACCCAGACCAAGACAAACATCCATGTTCATGCACACAAATGTTTGACTTGTGCGGGAATCGAACCCGCGACCTCAGGCGTGGCAGTCGGTTACACTAACCACTACGCCATCGAGGCCGACAATTTATTTATCATTAAAATGTTTGTATTTTGTATTTTTTTGTAATTTCCATGTTTTAAAAGCCAGATGAGTGACCTAGTCTTTGTTGTAAACGTATGAAAGTTATATGGGACTACCTTGAAGCTATATTGAACCCAAAGCAAAACATCATATACATGAAATGGGTTCATAAATAAAGAAGTTATGTCCTAATATACATAAAAATACATGAGTAAAGACGAATTAAGAACCTAAACACAGAAGTTATGCCCTAATATACATAAAAATACATGAGTAAAGACGAATTAAGAACCTATACAAAGAAGTTATGTCCTAATATACATCAAAATACATGTGTAAAGACGAATTAAGAACCTAAACACAGAAGTTATGTCCTAATATACATCAAAATACATGTATAAAGACGAATTAACAACCTAAACAAAGAAGTTATGTCCTAATATACATCAAAATACATGAGTAAAGACGAATTAAGAACCTAAACACAGAAGTTATGTCCTAATATACATCAAAATACATGTATAAAGACGAATTAAGAACCTAAACACAGAAGTTATGTCCTAATATACATCAAAATACATGTGTAAAGACGAATTAAAAACCTAAACAAAGAAGTTATGTCCTAATATACATAAAAATACATGTGTAAAGTCGAATTAAGAACCTAAACACAGAAGTTATGTCCTAATATACATCAAAATACATGTGTAAAGACGAATTTAAAACCTAAACAAAGAAGTTATGACCTAATATACATCAAAATACATGTGTAAAGACGAATTAAAAACCTAAACAAAGAAGTTATGTCCTAATATACATAAAAATACATGTGTAAAGACGAATTAAGAACCTAAACACAGAAGTTATGTCCTAATATACATAAAAATACATGTGTAAAGACGAATTAAGAACCTAAACAAAGAAGTTAAGTCCTAATATACATAAAAATACATGTGTAAAGACGAATTAAGAACCTAAACACAGAAGTTATGTCCTAATATACATCAAAATACATGTGTAAAGACGAATTAAGAACCTAAACACAGAAGTTATGTCCTAATATACATCAAAATACATGTGTAAAGACGAATTAACAACCTCCTTCTTATTTGAATTCGGTTAAAAACCAAAACAAACAAAATTACTTAAAATAAAACATTCGAATCATGTCATCATCAATCAATTAAAGGCGTTTATCACGAATACTTCGCGCCATATTTTATTTACAAACCCTATGGAATATTATTGAACCTTAATGGTTTTATCTAATTAAATTGTAGATGATATCCATCTATCAATCCATTATCCATCTAGCACCAATAATTTAAATATACTTTAAATATACTTATACATTAAATAAGCCTCGCTGATTTCAGCATGAATGGGCCGGCTCGACCGGGGAAAGACTACCCTCTCACAAAATATCGACGTGAAATAGCAGTATTTCTACTATTGTATTTCGTTCGGTGAGTGAAGAGTGCCGGAGGCCTAATCACCCCCTTTCCCCCATTCCCGCTCCTTCTCCTTCCCACTTCCTTTCCTAAAGGGTCGGCAACGCGCAAGTGATGCCTCTGGTGTTGTAGGCGTCCATAGGCTACGGTGACCACTCACCATCAGGTGGACCGTATGCTAGTTTGCCACCTTAGTCGAATAAAAAGAAAAAAAATATTTATTATTTATTTCACAAACACACGTACCATAAGTTACACATGGAAAGAAAACAACAAAACTTTAACGTTTTATGTGTTACTTTGTGACCTAAATGATTTTCGATATGAATTCAAGTCGTATAGTAAAATCTTGTGTCTAGCTGACGTAAAAACTATTGATTATTTTCTTTATTTATACGGGATTGTTAGTATGAGAATTTGTAGAGCCATTACATAAATAAGTGATATAACTATCAAATAAAAAATATCGGGCATAGTTATCGAGAAATTTGATCTGGAAATGTAATATTTTCTATTTTAAGACCGCGTATCCGATACATGTAAACTAATAAAAGCCATTCATAAAAACTAATGTGCAAATAGCCATTGTATTAGACTAGCCTTTACCCGTGACTTCGTCCGCGTAGCGTGCGACTTTAGGCAGAATTTTAAATATTTTTTTAAATTTTCTTTGCAACTAATATTCATGTAAATATTGTGGTTTACTGCAAATAATTAATTTAATACATTTTTATAAACTGCGTTTTTTGTTTTTTCATACTTTGCTAAACCATAAAGATTTTGCGGGTTTGATAGTCGTGAGCATACCACATAGAGTTGCCTATGGCAAACAGTTTTATTTATTATTATCGTAAATGCTGCTTTTATGGGAATCTGCAGTATTTTAAACTGGAATGGCGAATCGGTCAGAATTATCGGAATACGGGGAATTAAAACATTTTCTCCTTTTGCTATTCTAGTCATGATTATAGCTTTTATAACATATACTCTGTCGCAGGGAAGTGTCCTCGGACCTTTACTATTCCTACTATATATTAATGACCTGCCACGCCATATATCTAATCCAATGATTTTATTTGCAGACGACAGTACTTCAATTGTCTCATGTACCAATAAAGACTCATACGTAAATGACATCAATAATTCGATCAGCAGTTTAATAAAATGGCTTGACAATAATAACCTAGTTATAAATCTACAAAGAACTAAAACTATGCATTTTCACCAACGTATATCTACAGGTGACATGGATATCAACTACAATGGCCAAACTATCGATAAAGTGAATAGCACCAAATTTTTAGGAATCTTAATTGATAGCCAGTTAACATGGAAGCCGCAAGCAGAAGATATCTGTAAACGTCTGAGCACAGCCGCGTTTATGTTATACAACCTATCCAAAAAAGTAAATCTGACAACAATACTAGTGGCCTACCATTGTCTTGTAATTTCTATTTTAAGGTTTGGTGTTATATTTTGGGGTTATTGTAGTGAACGAGAAAGCATTTTTAAAGCTCAAAAGCGCTGTCTGAGAGCTATATTTGGCCTCAAAGTTACTGACAGTTGTGTGCCTATATTTAAGTCTCAGAAACTATTAACTTTCCCATGCCTCTATATCCTCGAATTAGCAATATTTGTTAAAACAAACCGTAATTTATTTGCCACATTAACAGAAACCAGAAAACGGAGTACATCATTAAGATCTCAATATCAGAATTTGCTTCACACAGGCACATTTAAAACGAGTTTATTAAAAAAAAGTGTAATCTGCATGGCTCCTGTTGTCTTTAATAAAATTCCCGATCATATGAAAACCTTGCCATTGATGAAATTTAAAAAATGTTTTACTGAATTACTTGTAGATAAATGTTATTATTCTGTTCAGGATTTCCTAAATGATACATTTTAATAACCTATTTTGATAACTTGTATACATAATAATTATTGTATTTGCATGCCAACAAGGCAGAATGTACACGGTTCTTTATTATGTTATTTACGATCCTATTTGTATGTACCTGCATTCAAAGCAAATAAAGTATATTCTATTCTATTCTATTCTATTCCAATAAAATCAATATTTTACGTAAACAATCGTTTCATGCCTAATTAAGTATAAAATCATTAAGAAAATTCAAACTCTCTTTGAAAAGTAGTTAATGAATACAATAAGCCTTATGAAAGTCCATCTTTTGATAAATAATAATTTATTTATTTTACAGAAAATTATTTTATGTTAAATGTCACTAAAGGTTGTTATTTTTCTCCAATTCTATTGGGATAGACTATAGATGAGTAATTTATTGCCGTGTACTATTACGTGTACATGGCCTTGGTTCGTCAAGATTTCTTATTAACAGGACTGGAATACTAAATTTCAGGGTTAACGGAGGCAGAGGAAGGCACTCCTGATAATTCTAAAGATATTAAGACTATCGCGATTTGTACACATTCTTAATATAATGTTAGATAACGGGTCGTACTCGCGAGTAAGACCCGTTATCTAGCATTATATTAAGTAATTGTAAAGAGTTGAGAAACTCTATAGGGTACGATGTCATTTGTTCAGTGTCCATAACATTGTCTACTGAGAGGTACACGACAACATCTCCCTCAACATTTGATATAATTTGTATGTTTATCTGGCCTACTGTCTCATTTGTCGACGCCAACATTAACCTGTCACACAACTATACTCGATTGCCCATACTTATTTGTAGATCTGGATAGACATTATTATTTAAGACAGCGCCGAGCGTAAGACAGATAATGACAGAGCTCGTGCGGCGCATATAGAAATCGGCGCGTGGCCGCCATAGTAAAATTGTATGGAGGATTTGAAGTGCTTTTTTGATAAATATGTGTCTTTATTGTCAACCAATAACTTAAATATTTGGGACGGACAAATTGTAATATAACTACTTATGTTTCGTTTAAGCTGTAAAATAGGTTAGATTACTACTGTTATAATCTAAAAATCCCGTAACACGAGCTTACGGTTTTGCATTTTTCGTGCAAATTTACGTAATTTTGTAGGCGAAAATATTAATTATTATAAGTTTTTTACACGGAGTAATTGTAAACACATTCATTGTTATGGTAAATGTATATTTTATATTTGTATTAAACAAAAAGTGTTTATTTTATTCACTTAACTGTGACTGCCTGTTTTGGCACATTTCGCTCGGCGCAGTCTTAAATCATCTGTGTTATCGACAATTTGACAGAATTCACTCCTTAGTGTAATCATGCCATTACAGTCTGTTAGCATACAATCTACTCCGACTTTTAAAAGAGCAGCCGCATATTGCCATGCGTGAGAATCGTTGTGTAGTTGTACTTGCATATTTGTAGTCAGTCAGACAAAACGTTTTTACGTGTACCCATAATACACACGTTTTCAAACAGGCATTTATTTCATCTGCCAGTATACCCCTAGTAATAACCGGCAGGGTCTGTCTAAAGTCACCAGCTTAAAGTACCACCGTCTCTCCCATGATATTCTGGTTGCTCTAGATATCTGTCATGGTACGATATAGTGCTTCGATTGCTCATTTGTGGTACATCGTACATTCATCCTTTGGGACAACAGACCAACAGCTTACACTGCTGCAACATTTTTCCGCGCTCGCCGCTTTTGCAAATGTTACATCGTTCATTGTGTATGGCGCTTGGCGTGTCCCGTGCTCGCGCAACATGTATATATAAAGACGGCATTTTTACTAATTATACAATGTTGCCGATATATATACGTATTGTAAAAATAGACAGATTTGTTTGGGCTTTCACACGAACTTTCGTCTCCTATTTCATCCCCATGTAGGTCGAAATTTCAAAATCGCTGGAATAAATGTTTACTTATTTACTTCTTATGAAGTGCCTAAATACAAAGTCTCATGGTTTCATCTTCGATAATGACGAATTCGCATAGAGACTTTCATCCCTTATTTCAACCCCTTCATGCCTTTTTTTAAAACAAAAGGAAAGCTATGACCTTTCCCAAAGTCTTGTCTATGTCTGTTCCAAATTTTATCAAAATCGGTTGTAGTTTAGGCGCAATAATGACGAATTCCCATACAAACTTTCATCCCTGATTTCAACCCCTCCATGCCCTTTTACGCAACAAAAGGAAAGCTATGTCCTTATCCAAGATCTAAAATATATTTGTACTAAATTTAATCAAAATCGATTGTGGTTTAGGCGCGATAATCACGAATTCCTATACAAACTTTCATCCCTTATTTCATCCACTTCATGCCATTTCTTACAACAAAAGGTAACTATGTCCTTTTCCTTGGAACGATAATAGTTATTTTAAAATTTTAAAGTTTCGTACAGGGATAGACTAGACCTTGGTCTAGTCGACTAGACCTTGGTTGTACGAAATTTTATCAAAATCGGTTCAGTGGTTTAGGCGTGCAAGCATAACAGACAGATAGACAGAGTTACTTTTTACATAATACTAATATTTGACTGCACGGATGGCGTAGTGGTTTATGTAGTCATGTCGCCACTGCCACCGCGCCGAGTGTCGTGGGTTCAAATCCCACACGGGACAAAGATTTATGTAATCCACAAATGGTAGATCCGGGTCTGGATGTTCTTTGTGTCTGTTGTTTGAATGTTTGTAAAGTCCCTTGCAATACAGGAATTATCCATAGCGTAGCAGTGTCGTCATTATAAATAAAAAAAGTATAGGTACACACTTCTTAGATTAATTATCAACCCATTAATTTAAAATTGAATTAACCTAATAACCATTATTGATACCGGGACACTCAAAAACCAATTGCAACTTTAGTATTAATAGCAAAAACTTTGACAATAAATTTGCCCATATCCGATATCTAAAACTATTAAAACCACTCTATTTCGTTGTCGACTGCAGTAAAACTAATAACGTGGTTATTGAAAATCAATCATCGCTATAACAGTGTTAGAATAGCAGCTATCGTCACGTTTTGTGCAAATTGTGTAACAAGTTGTGCTTTGATTGTTATTAGACAAATGTCACGGCATATAACTGATATTTATAACCGTTATTTCGGCTTGTCACGGGTTGATCAATTTTGTCTTATGGGGTGGTATCAGAAAGCAATTAGCCAGTGTTTAATGGAAATGCGCCTGTGATCTTAAATATAGCGTACTAGTAGATACTATAGAGGTCAGTGAGTAGCCTGGATTATCAAACTACATCTGAGATAGCTAAAACATAATATTGTCTTCTGTTTACGCGAATGTTATTCATTGAAATTAAACTACTATATACGGATTTTATCGCGTTGTTTATTTGACACGTTATTACAAAGTTTTGAAACTGTTACACTACTACTAGATACTATAAACTTTACTAATTTTTAAGCTAATTAAATTATCAAAACAATTAAAACTATTTATATTTAAGTTTACACTTTCCCCGACGTTTCGGTTGCATTTCAGCAGCCATGGTCACGGGGAGACTAAGATGGTAGTTGTCTCAATGTTCCAGTGTCGTTATTTCAATGTACCCGAACATAATTTAATCATTGGTGTTTCTATTTACGCAGAATGAGCTCTGAATTAATTTTGCAATAACGCGATAAAATCCGTATATAGTAGTTTAATTTCAATGAATAGCTAAAACATACTTAAACCAAAGACAATATAACACTATACTAATACCTTTATTATCGGAAAAGCTTCTAACTCTTAAAGGACAAAAAGAAAATGAAGGTCAGTCGACTAAATATTTGTTGCTAATCAGCGAAACACAGTAGTCACAAAGTAACCCAAATGGATTTCAATGTTTATTTAATTAGTAAGCTTAAGTTTACTAAATTTTAATGGTTCAGACAAAGGGTTAAGCCTAATCGAAGAGGAAAAAGGTAATTATTTTATACAAGTAGCATCATAATACTAAGGTATAAAATTATTTATTTACAGGAGACTGCCGCGCCTGGGTTGTGGAGTAGCGATAATGAATACGACTGCTGTGTACGAGGTCTCGCCGATTTGAGCGAAGTGTTATTAGAAAATCCTGTTCGGAAATTCTTAGTAACTGCTAGGAGTATTGCAGTGTGCCCATTAGACGGTAAAAGGCTTTCCCTTTTTCTTGGAACCTAAAACGATTACTTGTCAAAGAATACCTAACATATACCTCAGAGTCAGCCTAGCCCACTGATGATATACACTAGAGAGATAAATTTCTGTACGTATACATATATTGCCGTCCGCTAGCTAAAACGACTTTAAGCCATACGCGTTCTATACCACTGAACGTCCTTTTAGTTAGAAGACGGCAGCATAGTCCACTATGTGTCAATTTAGTCTCTTATACGTAAAGTGATACAGCTCTATAAGATAACATTACTCAATATTGTCGCTAATGGCTCCAATTGTTTTGTTCTCTATTGCCTTGTTGTTGTATACGTCTGGCTTCATTCCAATAAACAAACAACATGTAACTAAAGTTCTCGTTTCGTTCTCGTAAAGTTCTTATTTCTAATTATTACATGCTCGTATTTCTAGAAGTAGGTTAATGCTGTTCTATAGCTTAATGAGATATGGGCTATTCTCTAAAATACTACGCGCTGCGTATTGAAATTTTCCTAGATATATTTACGACAGTAAATTATATGATATTTTACTATTAGGTGTGATTGATGGCAAAAACACAAATTTAACTTGATTATTGTGGTTTTAAAAGACATCTTCCTGTACTTGAAATAAATCCTGTGCCACCGGAGAATTTACAAATATTCAAACAACGGACACAAAGAACACCCAGACTTGGTAATTTTTTTGATCCGTATTGAGATCGAATCAATATTTTTTTATCCGTATTGAGATCGAATCCATAAGGTGACCACTTATACTATTACGCCATCGCCATATACGCCAATAGTCCACATTTATTAGAAAATCTAGGTAAGACCGCGAGAAACAGAGGGGAAGTGGCATGTTTGGAAAGTCATCCTTGAGACAGGAATTATATATATAGGTATAAGTATGGTGCGGAAGACTTCATAAATAATGATAAATGTAAAACAATGCTTATAAGACAAAACGAGATATTCACCAGCGCATTTTGAAACGTGTCTTATTTAAACCTGTTGATTACAGTTTGTGATCCTCACAATCTAAACATTTTATTATTCCGAGAACAATCCGCTGGTATCCCAGCGCTAAGACTCACTTAGATACACTAGGTCGACAAAACCCAGTGTAAACACCTAGCCGTATGACGCCTCAATTCCCAGACGAAGTCAATCAAGTTCAAGGCAAACCGAAGGCGGCAGTCGTCACTGTGTAAGCAACGCTTCGACCGAGCCACCTTCGGAATACCGAAGTCTTACACTAGATCACCTGCTGTAATCGGCAGACTACTAAAAGTTAATGAGCCATTACGGTTACGGTATAGTCAGTTACCGCTAAACGGGTCTTTACCCACTCGATTACTTCCTTAGTAACTTATATACCTATCCAATAATATTTACACTTCTATTTGTGTCGATTATCTATACTAATATTACTGCGCTGCCCCCATGGGTCGTAGCGTGATGTTATATAGCCTATAGCCTTCCCCGATAAATAGGCCATATATAGCTATATCGATAGCTTATTTATCGAGGAAGGCTATAGGCTGTATCATATACATCACACTACGACCCACAGGCACGTCACAGACACACCTAGTAACTTATAATAGTTTTAGTTTAGTTTTTACAGTTGATTATTGTGCCGATAAAGTGTATGTTATTATATTTTTATGATTCTCAAGTCTGTAAATCATACTTTTACCTATTACCTATTACATAATATCAGGCAATAGTCCACGCTAGCCCAGTGTGGGTTACCAAACTCCACTATCTTTGTAAATATTATGGAGCACAGATATACTTAGTATTACATTTTTTTATTAGTTCACCACTACAGTACAGTACGCTAGTTACTTAGGAAACAATTTATGATATATTAAAGCAATTGTAATTACTAATATAATTAGGTACTTAAGTACCATAAATTTCGGTACAAAAATCTTCAAAAATCGTATGGCGCGTATTATTTAGAATAACCGTATCGGCCCGTCACATCTGCGAGACGTGAATACTTTACTTAAACAAGAAGCCATTACATTGGAATATTATGTAGAACGAAATTGTATAGCCTGAACGATATACAGCTGTTTACCATTTCTACCCAACCAGCAATACCTAAAACATTACAGCAATATAATTTAACTATACGAATACGTAGGTAGTTGTAAAGGCCTTCAATAAATCCTATTTCGCTCACAAATAATATTCGAAGCTAGCTAAAGCGATATTATTGTTTTGCATGTCTACAAACGGCAATAGCTCAATTAATAAGAGCACAGAACTAGCGGTTGTGAGGTAGTGGATGCGAATCCCATTCATTACATTACCAAAAAAATGTTTTTTTTAGAACAATTACCAGTTTAGCTGGGAGGATTAAGACCTCTAGCTTAGTTAGCTAAATGATATTATGAGTGGGTTCACGTCAGTAGTGCATTGGGTCAGTACGACCTTTTAATCCCTATGGTTAGTGCAACGCATTAACCTCTGAGGTTTTTTTTGTCTGCTGGATGGCGTTGGGTTAAAGTGGTCGCCTCACCCCTGCCACTGCGCCGAGTGTTGTGGGTTCGAATCCAACACGGGTAAAGATTTGTGTGATCCACAAATGGTTGTTCCTAGTCTGGGTGTTCTTTGTGTCCGTTATTTGAATGTTTGCAAAGTCCCACGCGACACAGGAATTATTGCTAGTGCGGGCATACGAAAATAAATCATTCTTCAAATGTTTATAAAGATCCCCTCGTTACAGAATGTATAGGTACCTAGTGCGGCAGTTCTCTTCATTAAAAAAAAGGGATATACTTAAGCGTTATAATAGTTGCTACTAACCAAAATTGATTTAATTATTCTTATGTAAGGATTGAACTCACAACGCACCACCATCCACGAATGCTTCTTTTTAATAATATGAAAGAAACTTAGAATAAAATATCTGATGTTTTAACATCTTGCACTCACTACACTGAGCGCAGTGGTGACGGCTGATTAAATCAGCGTTTTTTTCTTGGGCCACGTTCAGATTTCAACTGTCTCGTGGGCTGACATAAATCACAACATCTATTATTTAGGTTTTAATGAAAAACCTTTTACGTTTAATTGTTTATTTAAATTTTTGTGAGAATTTTATTATTTTTTATTGGGAACATTTTTTATCAATCACATCTAACACGTTTCTCTTAGTACATTACATCGTCGAGATCAGAAACTGTATGTATGTATCTTACGTGGGAGCCAGTCAGTGCAGACCGGCGACACTTCGACCCAGTGGGATCTTTTGTGTCGACACTCTCCCAATAACGACTGCCATAGATGTTCATGGCAGCCGGGACCAACGGCTTAACGTGCTCTCCGAGGCACGGAGCAGGCGATAAATGTCAATCAATACGCACATAATTTCGAAAAGTCATATAACTTCCGAAAGTCAGAGGTGCGCGACGTGGGTTCGAACCCGAGACCCTGTGCATTGCAGTCTGTTGGTCTCCCCACTGAGCTATCGCTGCTCAGAAACTGTAAGTTGGTTTTTGTACCTATACGTTATTTGCATATTTCGTTTTGGAATAGGATGAATTTAAATACAAAGGTATGTCAATGCAAACAACGTAAGTAGAATTTAGACGCATTTAACTTATGTTGATCGGGCACTGTTATCTAACATTCAGGAGACTCCTTCTCTCTCTTCAAAAGCCTCGCGGGTCGCAGTTTGAGTATGGCTGGCTTAAACCGTTGTGCATTCAGACTGTTTTCTGCTCAATCTATTCGTACTTAACAAGAGATATTAGTGGGAACGGTATTGAATGCGAATGCTATGCAAGGGATCTAGGGGTTCGATTAACGAGTCAGATAAAGTGTCATGGATTATCCCGTTAAGGAATTTTTAATATTATAGAATTACCACCACGGCGTCTAGTACTTTGTTCAATAGAAAGCAAAAGGTTTGCCACATATTAGGTAGGATGTAAATCTGGCGAAAAGTCGGTGTGGCACCTATATGGAGTCCTCCAGGACTGGGACTTGGAGGATATGTTTAGTTAGCTATTTGTTTCTAAACAGAGAACACAAAATACAATGTCACATTAACCCCACACTATGCCGTATCTTAGGAGCTAATATAGACAGTTTAGCGGTACATAATTTTAGAATAAGAATAAAGGATAAAAGTATATAGCCATGAAACTATGTTAGTACTTATTTCTAAACAAAAATTGTGAATTCTGGGTCTGTTTATAGGCTTACCCGGCGAATGAAGCCTCGGGCTGAACCTATCGGCGATACATTATTATGTTAATAGTATTAGCGAATCGGCGCGCGCGTTGTAGGCACTGCAGGCAGACACTAACATTGTTATAAGTTGCTGTTAATCCGATTTAAATGGAATAAGCTAAGCCTGGAACACGTGCTAATTCAGAGGTAAACGAGTCACTTGGAAGAATCCGTTTAAAGTTAAAATTAAAAGTTCTTCATTCACATTTCAATAACTCAAATCTCTAGACGGATTTCGTGGAACCAAAGAATGCCGGTGTTTTGTATGTGAAGTCATACAAAATAATATACTTTTAATACTTTAGCAAGTACTTACGCAAAATGTATAGAAATATACATAGGTATACACAGTGGGTGTACAATATACTTTTTGTATCTATTCTGTTCCCAAAATAAGCTTTGATAAACTAAGAAAATAATTCTTAAATTAAACCCTAGTTTTTATCAGGATAGTATAAGAGAATCGGATACTATAAAAACCTACAGAAAGAAAGAGAAAGAATAGATAGACTGACAGTACAGATCGTAGTTTCAGATTTCCAATGAGCGTTGTTAATTATTATTAAGAAAGAATCAACTAGTAAAGTCGAGGACGAAAATATTAACTTACCCGTCTTAATAAAGCTATCTGTGTTATTCAGAAGAGTCATAATATTCATAGCTTCTAGTAATAAAAACAAGGAATAATAACTATTACCCAACATAACTAAAGTTTTATCGCAACAGACTGAATGATATAGAAACGCACACGCTACAAACAAACACTTTTTAAAATAAGTATACAGTCTTTTTTTACGTGGAGGAATGCTTTAACGCATACACCTCTTCGCGTGGCGACGGAGAGGTTATGTTGGGCTCACCGGGGGAAAGATACCCGGCTTTCACATGTCATCGCGACCCCGCCGAGGTTTCGACTCGCGCTGTGTGAAAGGACAGGCCACTATATAAAAAAACTTCCTCTACTGTCCCCTTGTGAGGGGACGCAGAGGCGCACGTAGGTACACGCACGCCGCCGCTCGGACCTGGTGCTGATCTTGTAGCAATCAGGCCCACGGAAACCAACCACCCCCAGGTCAAGCCTCAGGGTGGCTGGAAGTCTTTTCGCGCCCTTCGGCGCCCGGTTCTGCGGTTGGAGAGAGGTTTTAAGCGGTCCCTTTCCCGCTCCGCAAGGAGGCGGCTTGGTGGAAATTACTTCCTCGCAGAAGGAGGCGTTCCATGATCTCTCACTCCGGACCATAGACTGTACCATGGCCGAGAGCGAGAGGGCAATACAGACTTAGTGCAACCATATTTCCTTATATGTAACTGTTGTGCATGAGGCCTTGGATTCTATGAGTGTTTTCATGTCAAGAAATTGTCAGTAACAGCACCGACGCCACCACTGTGCCCAGCAAACAGGCTGGCTCCCTATTACATGGGGCGTAAAACCATAACTGGTGAAATGTGGATGAAGTGAATCTGCATACGTCTTCGAGAATATAGAGTATTGTATTACAACTATGGATGAAAAGATGGAAATTTATTGTGACTACCAATATCTTTTTATATTCTATACACCATATTTGATTACATCGTCCATTTCAACTTACTTTTTTTTATGAGCATATACGGCCTGGCATACCTACTGTTGGTTAAGGACTAGAGACCCATATCTACCTATATGTTTTATGTTTTTTATTTTATTGATATTTATAGCGAACGATATATTCGTTTAGTTATCGCTTTCAGTAGGTATATAGACTGTATAGTAACAAAATGGGTCTTTACAAACCCGTATATACTACGCTACTGATCGTAAAAGAAGGAATGCTATTAACTATCCATCGTTAGAGCCGGACATCAGCCACAGATATGCAGGCATTCTGTCTTCCTTTATTACTTTTGATGTCCGTCTCAAACCGTAACCCTTAAGGAATGACCAGAGTACTACGATAAATACGTACTTTAGACCAGGCACATACCTACAAGTTGGTTTAATGGACTGGATGTATGAATAGATAATATATACATATATAGGAAACTCCTTGAAGGCAATAGAGCATTTTATTTGGTTTGTTACTTAAATTAGTCTACTGTTTTAATTAAGTGAGTCATACAGCAGGCAAGATAGTTACAATCTATATCTACACAAATATTATAAAGAGGAAAGTTTTGTATTTTTGTTATAAAATTAACAACTGCCGGAACAATTCTAAAATTATTTCGGCATTAGAAAGCTACTTTAACAAGAACTATATAACATGCGAATGCAATGGCTAAACCCACGGGTGAAAATTATATATTTTTTTTAATTTATTGCAATAAAGTGTTTGTTGTTATTATAGAAGGGCTTTTTCGTAAATATGAATAAAAACATTGGCATAAAGTATTGTTTAAGAACATGATGATTGGTTCTTCAAAATCTCTTAAGTACCTACAGATAAATTAATTCTGCGAAAATCGTCTGCTGGGCAAATAGGCTTAAGCCTAGAATACTTAAAACCACATAATAGAGTATAAACTACCTTAGTAATTACCGTGGCTTAAAGGCACATGCAACACCAGGGGTTACTTGCGAGTTGCCAACCTTTTAAAACGGGCAAAGGTCGTAGAAAACATAGCGTCTTTCGTAGAATATAATAATTGATAATCTTTTATAGGTATTCGTAGTTAAATAGACACCTTGTGAGTTAAGACAAGTAGCGAAATGTAACCTAATGGTTAAGGCATCGGAATTGTGAGCGAAAGGTCAAGATTTAAAATTCCATCCATTGTATTAACGACGTGATCCCATTTCTAACACAAGCATATTAGCTTAGCTCATCAAGAATACGAGTTGTTTAGGTGGTTGCCTCGCCACTGTGCGCCGAGTGCTGTGGCTTCGAATCCCACTCAGGACAAAAAATTGTCACAAATGGTTGTCCCGAGGCCAGATGATTTTTGGGTCCGTTGATTGAATGTTTGTAAAGTCCCCCGCGATACAAAAATTGTTCCTAGTGCGAAAGTTGCCTTTTTAAAATGAAAAACATTTAAACAAGAATAAACATTAGTTCCACGTAGATACCTGCCTTTCTACCTACCCTCTGACTTTAATCAAGTACGACATCAGTACTTAATAATATTAAGCCGAAAATAACAGATTTTAATGAGATTGCTACCCAAACTAACGTATGTATCTATTATTCTGCGAAGTTTCCTTAATTACGAATATTTTAGTAGAATAGATCCGCCGAAATTTAGCCATAAAACACTAATTGTATTTGTAGGTCGTTTACCCGGTTACGCTTAACATGATTGTTATTTACCACGGCTGGGGTGAATAAGATGCAACGGTCGCATCGATCGGTGCAGCCGACCTACTTGCAGGTCAAACGGCCCAGGCTCCTACAGGCACAATCCACCACCGCCTCCATTCATTCATTTAATCAATGCACTTATATTTTTCCGCTGGTAAATTGATTTCCGAGAGGAAATAAGATTGACTGTGCGGTAAGTGGTTTATAAAGTGGCGGGGTGCCAGAAACGGTATCGAATTTATATCTAAATATATGTACTAAAAAATGTATGTAACTTTTAAATATGAATTGAATCCAATTCTGTTTCCTTTAGACATTCTGAGTAGGTACCCACTTCTGAGAGACGTACTGACTTGACTACTACTTCTAATTTGAGGGCGCGGTCGGATCGGGAGCTATAAACTAGTGGATACTGTACTTGTGAAATGGCGCAAAAACACAGCTTGGTGGATAGTATGCTAGTAAATATATCTATAGCGCATGATTGTCATACTACCTTAGCTACTAGATAAACTAATAAAACATGTAACGGATTGAGGTAGAACTATATTAATACGTGAAGTGAACGTGTGTACCCCTTTTTACGAATATTGCGCGGACGGGAGGAGTCTGAAATTTGGCATAGTTAAAGTTTATATGGAGAAGGAGGGGCGAATCTTAATATTTATATAAAATATGCATTAGAAATACATTAAATTAATGAAAAAACACTACACGCACACAACCATACATTTGACACACGCAGTCGAAGCGCGTAACTATGGTTACATATATCAATATATAATGACATATATCAGCAATATCTTACAGGCAAACATTGGTCGAATTTCGAGCACTAAGCGACCACTAGTAAAATATAAATATGTATATATCTATAAAGGATGCGAGCTAGGATCTCTTGACTCAATTACACCAGTATATGGCTATTTCGCTCTTACCTAGTAAATCAAATGGAAGTTGTATTCTTTGCAGAGGTCACGACTTCGATTCCAAGGCGCGCATCTCTGACTTTTCGAAGTTACGTGCGTATTAAATTGTTGATTGTCGCTCGCTTTAACGGTGAAAGAAAACATTGGGAGGAAACCTGCAAGTCCAAGAGTTATCCATAATGTTCTGAGAGATATGTGATGTCCCCCAACCCGCACTGGGCCAGCGTGGTGGACTATGGCCTGACCGTTCAGTATCACACTGAGAAGAGGCTCGTGGCCAGCAATGGGACAGTTAATATACGGGGCTAATATTATTATTATTTTAATAGTTCATGCCCAAAGTCTGACTGCACCCTAAAGTACAACTATTAATGAGTGCCATAGACTTATCTACCTAATCGGTTCGAGATCATTTTTATCCATTAAACTTTTAGGTACCCAAATTAATTACTAGTCGTAAAGTAAGTACCTACTAGCAAAAGTAACTTAGTAATCGAACAGTGCTTGTCGCCTGTCGGTGAAGGCAAGATATGAATAAGAGAAGAATTAAATGTTGTACCTAGTTGTGAAAACGATGCCGCTAACCTCTACCTAATAACTTAAATAGCCCCTATTTACCCAGTAGGTAAGTACCTACTGACACAATGATTGAGAGTGTTTTTATCCAAATTTGATATCTGCGAATAGTTAATGTTTAAAATAATAGAGAAAGCTCTTTTAAAATATTTACTACTCTAGTGTCTCTTGGATTTATATTTTATTATATTAAGAAAGGAACATCAAAAAGCCACACTACATAATAAAAACAACAATCAATTTAAAACTAGGTAGAAATGTAGCCCACGGCGATGTTCATAGACTACCATTCGATTAAAACTATACCTAAGACGCTAGGAAAGCGAGCGTGCCTACATGTATGGAATTGATTTTAAATCGTTTAGGTAGGTACCTATATATCTAGGTGTACCTATATAGATTTGTTAGAAATATTACCTACCAGTAAAATGATTTAATAACAACTAGGTACTTAGTATTTTAGGCATGCATAAACATTGCCTAGGTACAATGGGATTTGTATTAGATACACCCATATTTCGCCAGCTATGTTTTCAGGTTCGTAGGACCGTATTGCCGTATACGGGGCAGTTCGAGACTTCAAGCTGCTACTGAGAATTATTTTTACAAAAACACCTAAGATCTCTGACCGACTCTGGAATCAAACCCGAGACTTCATGAATAGAAGTGGCATACCAGTGAATGCGATTTCCTTGCATGCTGTAATCCGCTGCGCTAAGTAGGCAATGTTTTGTTTGGATAAATTGGCTTGGCTCTATGGCATTTTATTTATGTTTGCGCTCTATGGCGATGTCCTGTGTCGGGCAGTGTTACATTTTGTACTTTTCTGTTCAGACATTCTCATTAGCAGCACGGAGGATGAAAACGAGTTCCGTTGACGATGATAATTGCTCTTTATTAAGTACATAGTACAACTGCTTACCTGTTTGCTGATGACCTCAACACTTTAAAGCCTATCAAAAGCGCAGATGATTTTCTTCTTGTTCAAGATGACATAAACCGTTTGGTTCAATGGTGTGATCAAAATAAAATGATTTTAAATGTAGATAAATGTAATTACATATCCTTTAGCACAAAAAAAAAACTAAATTTCAAACATCATACAATATACACAGCCAACCTCTTGAACAAGTTGAGGGTGTGCGTGATTTAGGCGTTTTAATAGACAATAAGTTAACATTTAGTGCGCACTTGGATAGAATAATACTACATGCCTCCAAAATGTGCGGATTCATAATCAGAAATACCCAATTTAAACTTCCCAAAACTAAAATTCTCTTGTTCAACTCATTAGTACGTAGTATATTAGAGTATTGCTCTCAAGCTTGGTCTCCGCATTACCAAGTTTACAAAAACCGACTCGAACGTGTTCAAAGACGGTTTCTTAGCCATCTCACGTATAAAACAAAACTACACAGATCTCTACATTCGTACAATACCCGACTTAAACATTTCAATTTCGTCCAACTAAACCATAGACGTAAGCTCCTTGACTTATCATTCTTATATAATATATTAAATAATAACGTTGACTGTCCTGAATTATTGTCTAAGATCCATATCTCAGCTCCTAGTAGGTTGCCGCGCTCAAATGTCTTCAAACTGTTCAATATACCTAGATATAAGACCAACCTAGGGCTTAACTCGCCAATAACTAGATTGACGAAGTTATATAACGAACTCGCTCGTCTGCTTAAGTTAGACATTTTTTGTGATCCTATGCCTAAATTTAAAAAAGGTATATTAGAGTATCTCAAAAATACAAGTTAATTATATGTATTTTTACACTGTTAACCATTTTTAAACACTTATTATCGTTTTTCTCATTTTCATATTTTTATTATATTATATTATAGTTTATTGTACTGGTACTCCCTGTGTTAGTTGTGGTTGCCTATAACAGAATGAGCACAAGGCATGTATTATTGTAACACCTTTAATTTTGTGTAAGAGTTGTGTATCATTAGTTGGCGATCCTTATAAATAAATAAATGAATACATGAAAGCGAAAAATATCTAGTGAAATGTGGATGTACGTACTACACTTCACGTACCTACGCCTTTGGAGATAAACCTTCAAGCAATTGCTTTAAGCTTAGGGAATCCAGTTGTGTGTAGGTAGATCTGTAACAAACTATTAAAACATTGTCAGGAGCTTCATCAACAATATTTATTAATGGGAAAACTATTTTGGAATCTGTTATTCAAGGTTCAAGTAATAGGCAATAGCTAAACAAGTAAATTATATATGTACAAAAGGATTATAAGTGTTATAACGTCGTTAAAAGTTAAAATTCTGAAAAGTATTGTTCACAATCTATACTTACCTATATAAAAAAATCTCGTGTCATCTTATAAAACAGTGATTAATAGACAATATACTTTAAATCCGTGAAGAAATATCAATAATCTATGCTAAAAGGGCTATAGTTGGCTAAACTGATTTTCATAAAAAAATCCTCCTTTACATTGTATGACTTTTTTCACATGTCTTGGCATACGAGCAATCAATTTATTGATGGTGTCTTCTGATATATTGCTCCAACTTTCGCATAAAGCATTCCACATGTCTTCTTGCGAGGATAGGCCACGATTACGGACGTTCCTATCAAGTTCTTTCCACAAAAGTTCAATTGGATTGAGATCCGGGCTCTAAGGAGGCCACATCATGTTTTTTAAAACCCCTTGTGCCTCTTTCTCGTCTAAATATCTGCCGCATAATTTTGATCATTATTTTGCTTTGGATCATTATCTTGTTGAATAATGAATCCATCTCCAATTAATCGCAACCCGGAAGGAACGCCATTTTGTTCTAAAATTTGTATGTACTGCGCCTATTTCAAAATTCCTTCAATTCTGATCAAGTCGCCAGTTCCTTGGCTAGAGAAGCAACTCCAGACCATAATTGAACCACCACCAAGCTTGACTGTTGGGATTACAGTCTGGCATCATCTTTTCTTGGGCGCTAAGTCGAACATAAATTCATCGTTTTGAACCGAAAAATTCAAACTTGGCTTCATCAGTCCAGAGAACTTTTTTAAAATATTCTTCAGTCCAATCTCGATGGACAAGAGCCCACTGCACCCGTTTTTTCTTGTTCTGTGGTCTTAACAGAGGTTTTCGAACGGCAACGCGACTATACAACTTCGCATCTCTCAATTGCCGTTTTACTGTAGTCAATTATAAAGGTTCAACTCGGGTTTTGTTCACTTCAAAGCGGATTTCTGCTGCTGTTAGGCGTCTATTCCGCTTGCTGGGAACAACGATGAAATTATCTTCATTAGAAGTGATAGATCTCGGCGTTCCCGAGCGTAGACGATCTTGATTAGGTAGGACTGCCTGTCTCCCTGTATCGCGTTATTGTACCATGAACACAAGTCTTCGATAACTTCGATAGTTGTGAAGCAATCTCACGTTCGGATTTGCCTTCGTTATGTAAAACAACGATGGCAAAACGCACTTCACTACTAATTTCGCGTGTTTTTTCCATTTTAAGATGTCTTGACTGTAGAAACCACAAGTTTAGACTAATTGAGATTGTTTGTGAGCAAACCCAAGAAACCTCAGGTAATAATAAGTCGGAAACATGTGTTTTTGGCATACGAAAGAAATGCAAAGTAATTAGTAATGAGCACATCATAAAAATATTACTAAGTACGACTCTACCACCTGGCTCTTGCGTAGCATTTGTCGGTGATTGAAAACAATAGATGTTTACGGTCCAATAACTTGAAAGTAAACAAAAGAATGACTTCTTAAGATATTCGGTATTAACAATAGAATATGCAGATGTGTATTTTTTTATTTATCTTACGGTCGTATCTTTTTCTTGTTTTCTTTTTCATAGATGATTTCGTCGTTTAAGTGCGGTCTTAAACTTTTTGCCGGCTGGATATATTTGATAGGTGATTATAGATTACAACAACGTCAGCTAGTACCTAATGCATAAAAATCCTAGCTTGGCTAATAACGATGCGGTATTAGCCAATACTATGACGACCTCGATGGCGTAGTGGTTAGTGTAACCGACTGCCACGCCTGAGGTCGCGGGTTCGATTCCCGCACAAGTCAAACATTTGTGTGCATGAACATGGATGTTTGTCTTGGTCTGGGTGTTTCTATGTATAATATGAAAGTATTTACAAAAAAAAAAAAGTATATATGTATGTTTATCCATTGTCTAGTACCCATAGTACAAGCTCTGCTTAGTTTGGGCTAGATGGTGTTGTGTGTATGTGATAGAATATATTATATTATATTATATTATATGATAGATGTTTACAGAAAAATAAACAATTTAATGAATATAATATAGTATTTATAGTCAAACATTTGTGTGCTTGAAAATTGATGTTTGTCTTGGTCTGGGTGTTTCTATGTATAATATGTATGTACATATTTACAAAAAGAAGTGTATTTGTATGTTTATCCATTGTCTAGTACCCATAGCACAAGCTCTGCTTAGTTTGGGCTAGATGGTGTTGTGTTTATGATAGAATATTATTATTATTATTATTATACAATGCATTTATTAGACATAGGTAGGTACTAAGTAGGTATATTAATAACTGCTTATCGTATTAAGCCTTTAGTAAGATTTTTTTTTATTAATAAGACCGTTACCTACCACCGATTCAATAGCTAACCAAGGAACCAAATAGAAAATAATTGGAAGCACTTACGCAGATTCTTCGTGATGCAATCTTGGATTTTGATATAATTTTGACTAGATTTGTTACCGTGTTATGTTGGGTTTTGTACGTAAACATGTACAATTGTCATAACATACCTTATAAATGCTGACCATAGATAAGACACTATATAACCATATATAACTGAAATGCTGACAGTCGGTTACAACTGGCTAGACACCAACAATAAAAGACTTATTTATCAATGCAAACGGAATTAGAATGGCCGAATGTTATGCAAATAATATATAGTTCACACAGGGAGAACCATTGACACAAAGAAGAAGAAGAATGCAAACAAAGCCTCTTTGGCTTTTGTTTTGTCATTGATATTTTTTTTGTGGTAAAGTTGGCAAACAAGCATACGGTCTACGGATCACCTGATCGCAACACCAGAGGAGTCACAAGTGCGTTGCCGGCCTTTTAAATTGCAATTAAGGGACGGAGGGGTTGGGCCTCCGGTACCCTCGGTCACTCGACGAAACACAACTGAAGCGCTATTTCACACCCGTTTTCTATGGCCGTGCCCAGCCAGCCCATTCGTACCGAAGCGTGGCTCTCTCACAGTAAAAAAAAACTAAAACGATGAGTCGTCTGTTCTTAACACAGGTTTATAGAATATTTAGGCGGAGATCTCTCCCTGCCGAGCGTGATCAACGCCATGCTCGGCGGCGAGAGGTCGTGGCAGGCAGTGGTCTCCTTCTGCGAAGCTGTCATGGCGCAGAAGGAGACCGCGGAGAGGGTCAGGGAGAACAACCTCCTCGCTGACCCTCTCCGGCGCAGACGGACGGGAGCGAGAAGGACGCGATTTGCCCGCCTTTTCGCTCCTATATAGTGGGGTCCCTGGTACAGAGTCGGGGGACTCTCTACCGGCTTATACGGCCCCACACGTCTGGGGGATGGCCTTGGTGAGCAAGGCCTTCCCTCCATAGGTGCTGAGGCCCGGTCACCATCAGCCGGGCCAACCGCCGGGGCGGGATGGTGATTGCTAACGCGACCCCATCCCGCCCCACTCCGTCGGCGTAGGGACTGCTCACCCCAGGTTTTTAGTGTGTATACCGACCCCCTTCAGGGGCGGAGAGTCTCACATAACCACCCTTCCCCCCCCCGAGGGAGGGGTATCCATAAAGGATTTTCCTGTGTCAAAAAAAAAACAAAAGGGAGTTTCATACAAAGAATACTGCACGGCTCGAGTTGATACGGTGACGATCCTTTCCGAGTTGATGTGTGCTATTACCTTTAAGCGTAAGGGTCGCTATCAAGATGCTCAACCAGAACATTGGTTCATTCTTAATCCGATGTCATTTTCGTGTAATTAGTGCACTATTGCCATTTCTAAAGCCAAATGAATAATATTTTAGACCAGCTTGTCCTAATCTCCTCGCTCTCAAGGTTTAAAGAAAAGTCCATGTTGCAAGTATTGCCCAGAAGCATTGCATATTTTCTGGACTTAATCTTATGTAACCTCAACCCCAAATTCTTATAAGAGTTTAATTTACCAGTACTAAGGGCTTGTACTACCACCTCCTACCACCTCCAGAAAGCATTTATCTATAAGATAAAAGTCTCGCCATCTTATCTTTATATATTATATATCATCTTATCTTTCGGATAAATTTTACTTGTTAGTTGTAGGACTGACCGTACCTAAGTATTCTTGCTATCTACTGAATGTCTTGTCAATAACTTAATACTTACCGACATGATCATGTTCAACATTGATTGACTAACGGCCAGTCCTACAACTAACAAGTAAAAGTTATCTGAAAGATAAATCGCATGCTGTCTCACTCATGTTAGGTTAACAAAGAGATAGCGAGACTTTTATCTTAAAAATAAATGCTATCTAGAGGTGGTAGGACAAGGCCTTAATCCTTAATATTTATTGTTCATATAAATAAGCAGTTGCATTTGTACTTAAGCTTACGCTTTCAAACTAACAGGACAGTAGATTTTTATAGAAATCATCTGTGTAAAGTTCCATTTATACAACGGACAATTTCTTAAAGGATGGCTCTTTTATGTACCTATGTATATATCTCGAAATAACTGTCTTCATATGACTCAGTTTTTAGGGTAAAATAATAAAACCACAGTTTATTTCATGTACTCATATTTAGTATTATTCTTTATCTATTTCAAGCAGCTGACACTGAATAGTTCCATTTATAATGATTAGATATTATTTAAGAAACACTGGTAAACTTACTCATCCCTTCATACCTGGTAGACACTAAAACTAAGCGAACATTGACAGGACCGAATCTTCTAGCATTATTTAGAATGATAAAAAATATGGAACCGTTCCTACTTTTATACATATGCAATTTCATACACGCTAATATTCTGCTTATGGCTATATCCTAGACCTATTCATATAAGTACCCAAGCAGTTATTTGAATACCTACTTATATTACATATCCAAGCATTTTGCTGAATGAAAAAAAAAGGTTTCGATAGGTACTTAAAGTTAGGGCTGATTTACTACTGCTAGCAAAACCATTTAAAATTGGAGATTTTCAACAATATAACTTGATTCGTATTAATTTACAAATTTGATGATTTTCAACTAATATTTTTTATTCTTGGAGACAATACCATAATCGTAGTTTTTTCAGCAGAGGAAAGGCTTTTTTTAGTAATCCTTAATATAGTCAAACAAGTATACAGGCTACATAATGGTAAGCGGTTACCGTAGCCTTTACATGCTTGCAACACCAGAAGGATCACATGCACAATAGTAAATGTTACCAGATAATACCAAAAGATGTTGTCCTGCATGTACGCTTTACACCTCAGACTAATACTATACATAGGTACGCTAGTTTATCGAACCACCTTACTGATTTAACTTCTTACCTTCACCCTAACTGAACTAGATGATAAACCCAACCATCGTCGAAATTATTCCCTTATCTCTAAATTATATTTTATTAAATAAGGATTTTTTGACTTATTATTATCGTATTAGCCTTTTTTGACATTGATTGTAAAACGTGATATTAAATTTGGTAGTAGAGGTAATTGTCAAATGACAATAAAAGAATCCATTGTACAGATTGTGACGCAACTGCTATTTAGGTGTAGGCGTGTGAGGCAGATAGCGCAATATCTCCATTACGCACCCATTTTTGCTTATAGCAAAGTTTTAGCTACTAATTGCTGATTCATTTTGTAACCATTTTTATGTAGTTTCACAAAGGATTTCTTTTGAATATTATTTGTTGTTGCGTGTAGTATAAACGTACAAAACATAAGCAACTACCCTGCCTGAGATCCTACTATACCTACTATCCAAAAAAAAAACTAAAAACCAAAACTTAAAAAGGCTAGGTAATACGATAATAATGTAATATAATAGATATAGGTCAACACAATAGTTTGCATTTTTTCAAGAAAACAGCATACTACATTACATTTACCTTAATGTGTTGAACTTTACCTATAAGCACTGATTACATACACATAAGTACTATGGGCGTAGCTTCCAAAATACTTCTAGACGCAGAGGTAAACAGTTAAATGATCTCTTAAGCAGACTACGTCCAACATTACCGCCGTAGAAGCAGCGTACTGTTTGACTCCATATAACTGAACTATAGCTGAGGCATCTGCATCTAAAACTATACTATAAACACGCGTAGCCAACGCATACTTATAGTTCTAACTTTAATTAGAAGACAATTAAAATATATATAACATTCATGTTCTTCATAGCTGTCTTTTAAGAGACTGTTCATGTAAGCATTCTAATTCAAAACAGTATCTTAAAAAAGCTTGTCCAGCTACACCCATATATAGAGAAGATATGCATGCTACATTACAGACATGTGTTACACAAAGTATTAATATTTGTACGTGTACGTAATGTGACTAACATAGCTAATAAATTATGTAGATTCTAATATATATTTCTAATATACATGATATTACAGAGGGCGTACGCAAATCACGTAACACTAAAATTTAACAACGTTCGTTACCTCTTCCCTCCTCCCATTGATTTGCCCTCTGAACTCCTTTCCTTCCGTTTTTTTTTGCTGTTACCTAAAGCATCGCCTTCCTCAACGTACGGGCAAACGGACGGGCTAAGCTCCCTTTCCTCAAATGGTATTGTATAATTTGCGTACGCCCCCATATTCAAAATGTATTAATTGATTATATAGCTTATGGAAGTTGCTATTTCTGATCAAAAAGTGTAGTAAGCGTTCGATATTTTATGTATATTATAGTACCTATGCATTGTACAACTTATAAAAATATTCGGCATTTATTGGCAACATTATACATTATTATATCCTTCATAATGTTTTTTGTAGTAAAAGTAACAAGAGCAGTATCTATCTTGGGGATATAGTAGTTCATATACGTACATCATCTATCTGTCATATCATACAGAGTGTTACGTGTAGTACCTATATGACTACGTGAAACACGAATGCAATAATATTTATATCGATAGAATATAATACTCATTTAGGTATGGAAGAAGACTTTTTGTACCTATACGCACACTGACAATATATGTAAGTATTCATTGTGATTATTTAAAACTTATTATATTATAGGTATATTACTTAAAACGATTATTATTATTACGAAATATCGATATAGCATAGTAGAATTACTATACTAATTATATCGATATTTTTATAAATGTAGATAGCACTAATTTCGCTACATATTGTGAGCTACTATTACGCCGTAAGTTAGGATTATTAATACGATATTTGATTTGAAGTTTTACATAAGTGTGCCTTTTAAACTATTTATTTGAACACAACATATTGAACATCCCAAAAATAGTTACAATCTATATTTATTTAATAATAAAAATAATATATTTACACGATTAATTCAGTGGTTATATGATGATATCTAACTATATCAAATTAGATATATTAATTGTCATTCTAACATTCAACATGTCAGTCAAACATTTGTATACTAATTAAAGGATTATTATTCCTATAAACAGTATACATATGTTTAAACCAAGCTGAAATACAAATAACTGCCTACATATTTACTCATTATAGAAGGTAAAAGAAATAAATAAATTATTCTTATTGTACATAAAAGAAAATATATATTTGTTGCCAACAAATACCCATCTATGTATTCAGCTCAATCACTGAGTGTCCGTATTGTGTTTGAACTAAAACAGTTTTAAAACGCTGCACAACCTAACCCTGTCAATCGTCTGTAGACCGGAATACTATGCACAGAACGTTGAGCATGAGTTGTTGAAGTGTTGAACCATTTTCTATACATAGTAGGAACAATATATACAAACATAGATATACCTGTATATACTTTAACATTTCGACAGTTGTATTTTAAATTCCACGTCATAGGAGACTGTTGCCATGATATTTGCGGCGTTGCCTAGTACAGATATTTTTACTTGAAATAACTACATCTGATTATATCTATTGTATAGTCGCTGGTTAAAAATATTGTTACGCCCAGTGACATCTCTCGGCATTGTGGGAAAGACTCGGCAGTTCCGTCTAATAATTTACACCGCCCTCTATTGACATCTTACGGAACTACGTAGTAGGTATGCTTACGAGAATCGTAGAGAAGACGCTGGTACTTTCTCGAATCATCGTACTGTTTACATACCGGGTATAGCGTTACTAGAAAGCTCTAGAAACGCTTTACCCGCGTATAAATAGGGCGCACGCGCACCGCCAAGTCAGTTTACAATCGTAAGCGATCAAGTGTTCATCGAAGCGAACGGAAGCGGAAATACTACGGAGTTTAAAGCTAGAAGCAATACAGTGAAAAAGTGAAGTATAGTGTTTGTTGTGTTTAAATTTAATTGTGTGTTGGAATAAAACGTGTTTTAGTCGGTAATATTGTTTGCATTCTTATCCGTCGAATCCAGCACGTAACAATATGTACAAAAATTATAATAATTATTTGTATATTTTTTGTATTATATAGTGAAGTAAAGTAAATTAAAATAAAATAAATACTAATTTATACAACAATAACCAATGTAGTCTAGTATCTATCTGCCTAGCCTTAAGATCTATTTTAGATATTCAGCACTTTGTGGATAACACGGTAAAACGACTAAGATCAATGCGTCGTCATCAAAGTACCATATGTCTTATGAAAGTTCTAAGACCCGGTTTCTAAATCAAGAAACCAGTCGGTTTAGCTAAGGAGAGTTAAATCTTGTCATATGTTTCATACAATTTGTGTCAAAACTTTACTGTCCGTAGGTAAAACCACTCGTTTCTTGATATAGGAACATATCAGCTATGTTGACAATAAATCATAAGATCAACCACAGTGCTGTCAAGATGATCAATTTTTGGTATTCTATTTTCAACCCTCCCCTTTTATAATGGATATTAATATTAAAACATGTAATGGTCTTCTAACATCTTCCTTCATACTTTGAAAACCATCAAGTTCTTTAGCCATGTGTTGAGAATTCATTCAGCATGCACTTGAAGATATTAAAATGCTAGATTAACCTCTTGAACATTTCGTTCCTGAGTACAAGAGTACATGGATAATATAATACTGAGCCGTTGCGATATAATGTTTCAATAAATATAAGGCTGGTAGACAACTAAGCCAAAATGTATAAAATCCCGCTAATTTAATTTCCCAAAAATAGTAAAAGCAATAGAAGAGTTTTAACTTTTGGCAGAAATATTTAAATCATCTGATTTGTTTTGAATACAAAACAGACATTTTAAGATTGTCTAACAAGTATACCTACAATTTTATTATTTTGCTTGCTCACCATTTCTTCTCCAACTTACCGTGTATTAATTTTATTCCAAATAATAACTATATCGTCAAAATAAACGTTTAAAAGACTAAAATTAAAACTAATAATTATTTCAAATTCAAATTTAGTAGCACCACCAAATCATTATTATTATCAGTCAACAATTCTACACAATAATAAATAGACATAATTTAGATTACAATTTAATTAAAATAACCCTATTCCTATAATCTATTAAAACAAAATATCGCAACATAATATAAAACTACTCTCTCAACAATAACTTTTCTCTGTTGGAAACAACCATTCGACGTTTACAATTTTTCTCGTTATTTTATCACACGTAATAGAAGCCAAGCTACAATGCTAGATTGATAAAATTGCCGCTTGAACTCTACTAGAAAAGTAGCTTGCCACAAGAATCATACTAACGTAATGCCCGTTCCGAGAATCATACTATCTATAGTTGCCCACTCTAGGAATCATATCCCGAGGCATGCTATCGAAAGTTAGTTTAGGTCTACGTAGTTGGCATCTCTATCTCTTTAGGTATCTTTCTTTCATAACAATTTAAATGCATTTTCTGTGGAATTTATACCTTTTTAACCATCCAAGTGGAACTTATACTTTTTTAACCTTTCAGGCTACAGCTGGCTGGCTGCAGCCTAAAAGGTAAAAAAAGTATATAATTTAAACTTTAAAACTTCATTTGCTATTAGATAACATGGTGGTATGCACTTTATAGCCTTGAAAATTAATTTGTTCAGATGATATGTAATAGTAATAATTGATCAAATTTACTTCAACAACTCATTAACAACGGCCCTGAACAGGAGCACTTTCAACGGAGGAAGATGTGCCAAGGCGTGCGGGGTGGCGGCCGGTCGCTCCGGTGTTATGGCGGCTGCTTGGGCGGGTGGCGTCTGATGATTACTAGCTAATATCGGTGTCTGTTGGGGTATATATTGCTCTGCACGTTGTTGGATGACTGGACAGGGTATCCCTGAGTTATACTGCCCGGTTTCGCCGTCTACAGGGAAATTTTTATATTAGTATATTGTACTGGTCGTAAGCAACCGACTTCAAATAAGAGAGCTTGTTTAATAAGGATGTTTCGAACATTCTTATATAATTTTCTACAATTCTGATGTCAAAATAGAAAAATCTATTCTTTATGAAATAGGAAACAGACATATATTGCCAGGTAAAATAGGAATTTAATATGACAAGGATTTGTGATATATTCTAAAAATTCTTGCAATAATAAATTTGAATGAATATTTTTAGTATGAGATTAAATACAACGTCTAAAATGACCGCCAAAATTTGCCTTGAATACGCCTTTATATCACCGAATACTGATTTCATCTGGAACTTATTCATCCGAATAGTAAAACTATTCGTATTTTAATTCGCAAATATGCTTTTCTCATTCGAAACATCCTTACTTAGAACTAGTACGTTATTATTCATATTTATTTAGTAGCGCAAACCGCTCAGAAGCTTAATTTATTTTCTGCTTTTACGTTAATGGACATCTCTGGTGTGCCCAGAGGCATTTGAAGTCGGTTAAAAATATTAAACATGAACAATTACACATATTATGTATATACATAATTTCAGATTTATTTAGAATGCATGGTGGGTGAAATAGGTGAGTCGATATTATTATTAAGGTTGTGAGAATAACTCGTAATTGTTGAGTATAATTACAAAGGGGTTTATAAATTATGTAAATACATAAAATGAATATCTTTTGTGAAGACTATATACATGCTAATTTTATGGTTATATGTGTATTTTACTACATTCTATATAGAAAGTAGTAATTTGTTACGATATAAAGGTTAACAAATAATTGAAATATTTAAATTAATAATATAAAATCACAACTTTAACTTTGACATCTTAAAAGAAGAGTATCATACTCTTTGCATTATATTTGTAATTATTATTGATATTGATATTTGATAAGTCTATCATTATCTTGAACTTTACTATAAACGTAATAGAAAATATTCGCAAAACCGGACGAACTCATTTATCAGAAGAACAAACAAAATATTCTTATACAGGCAAATGAGTTATTAATAATATATTGAAACGTTTATAGTCTTCACAAATTATTTTGGCATGGGTAGTAAATCTGGTCGTCGAATATCTATGGACTGTGATTACTGCACGAAAATTATACTGGACAAATACACATTTTATCTTTATTCTTTTATCTCTCTCCTTTTTATAAATCTTTCTTTTCTCGCACACTCTCTTCCTCTTATTTTTACATGTATATGTACATTCTTTATCTCTGTATTTATCTCAATTTCTTCTTTTGCCTTCTAACATTAAACAGAATCAGACTGTAAGAGCACTTAGAACTCAGTGTGGGTCCACAGATATTCCAGACGAAATATATATACCTGCATGCCTTTATGTGTACCCTTACGGGGTGAGCACAAGTGGAATAAAGAGTAGGTTACTTGTGCCAATCGTTTTTATCTTCTGTATTAAAACAGAATATATATATATATATATATATATCTAGATGTCTAACGCCAGTATTCACAAATATGTCATTAAAAGTGCACAAGAGTGCTTCTATGTTCAAAATTAAATATCTATTTAAAGGATTAATACATGCATATTTGTTTAGTCAAAATATTCGTTGTTATGTTTGTGAATACGTGAGTTTTCATAAGGATATGTATCTAGATCTAGCTGAATGCTTTGATGTATAATTTTGATGCCTCTAAAGGTTTTCTGCTCACCTCGTACAGGACAAAGAGCAATACAAATTTAACAAAATATGAAGCTTACAAGTGCGGGTAGGAAAGCGGCTATAACCTATGTATCCAGACTAGCATGAAAAATATACATAAAATATAGCCTAGTCAAATCAGACAACAGTTTTTTGCGATTATTAGCAATGCGATCGTGATTAGCAACAGATCGTATCACTATTCGTGTAAGCAGCATTTTAAATCGCAAATAAAATGAATTGTTTGTAGCCTCGTCGACAATTCATATGTTGCAGTTTACTGTAATAAACTTATTAACTGATAAGAGCGGGTCAACCGTATAGTATATGAGCGTGCGTTGCACCAAGCGAGACAGCAAAGAACCTTATTTTCTGTTTATGCATACTAGGACCAGTGACTCTTAGATAGATAAATAGTTTCAGTGGCTTTGATTTGATATATTAGAATGTTTACAATGTTTTCCAGCACTAAGCTACTGCTTGCACGCGCGCTCTATACTTGTATATTCTAAGGGTCTCTACTCATTCAGCTTGTCAAACCCAACTTGCGTTACTGTGTATTAACCAAATTTGCTCATATTGCGTTTATATTGTAGCGTGTTACGCTATTGTCTTGAATGATGTGCTCATATTGCCAGATTTCTATTTTTAACCTATTGACACGCGGCGAGCCGACGGCGCACAAACACAATAGATATTCAATCATGTCTAGCAATCAAGGCATGGCAGGTTAGTAAAATAACTTCCAACACTAGGTATAATGTCTGTGCCGCAGGGCAATAACTGGCACAAAAAACACACAGACTCAGATCACACATATTTTGCCCTGTAAGTTGGGATCGAACCACAACACTCGACGAACTGACGACGTGACAACCTGAACAATGAAACCTAAAGGGCAGTACAGGGTCCACTGATTGTCAAAGGTTTTTGAGTAGCAACATTTTGATAAACATTTGGTCTCATATGTTTGATAAAGTGATCTTTTACTGCATATTGACTAGAGTCCATTCGCGATAAGAAAATAGTGACTCAATGTTGTCACTCAGCTTAGCCACGCCCCTTGAATAATTAGATCTTAGTAAATTAGAAAACCATGTGAGCCCTTCAGACAGTACGGAAGTGACGTTTGTTAATTTTAAAAATGAATGGGTACCTCACCTATTTGTAAAAATAAAAGTGGATCAATAATTCATAGCGGAGAAAGACGAGTGATTTATAATGTTTTTAAGTACTTTAAACAGTGTGGTGATCAAAATGTGACTATGGAGAGTATAGTTGTGAAAACGGCTAGTACATGCGTGGTTCTGAAAATACCGTTTATAAAATTATTAAAGAACAGAAGGAAACGAATGCTCTAAAATCACTTGTAAAAAAAGAAAATAATAATCTAACATTAATATTTGAAAATACTGTGTAATAAAAAGTTTGCTTTAATATTAATGGTTTAATTTTTACCCCAGTATGAATACGCCTTTATTTTGCAGTTGCACTGATGAGTCACTATTTTCTTAACGCGAATGAACTATAGTTTGATCCATGCCACATGGATCAAACTCTAGTCAAAATACAAGGCAATGTATAATATATTATTTTGGAAATATAATCATCATGTTGTCCGCCGCATGAACACTTTACTAAACATAACTTATTATTTTAATAATTCTGTATGCGGATTTGTACTCGTCTTATTGAAACATATCCCATACGTTTACACTAGACTCGTAGCCTTAACTTTAATTTTGGTTTCAACTCTACTCTCATGCAAAAGGTTTACAGGTTGCAAAATGAAAATATACAGATAAGAATTATAGAATTAAATTAATAAATCAAATATTTACAAAAATTTTGATCAAAATTAAATATATTAGGATAATAGTTTTGGTAAATATTTAAATATATAGGTTTAAAGTAAGTTAGGGTTGTATAAGAAAATTAATGTGTAGAGCTACTCTAATAGATAACAAAGCTGTTAATCGTTAGGGAATATACATGTACTTTTAAACTTTTAACGTGGTACGACAAAACGGCGTCTTAATGTCTTGTTCTTGACTATGATGTTTAATAGAGATAGAGAACAATAAAACAAATGTTTAGTTTATAGCAATACCGTTTTGTGGTAACACCATAATTTATTGGATTTATTTAGTGAGAATTATTAATTGAAAATTATGTTTTATTCTGATTGATTTGAATGACAATTAAATAACATATAAGGTAGTAAAAAGGACACAAGGTGGTATACTATAACGCGTATCATGACTGTAATAGTTGAGCCATATTTATACCAGTGAACGACTTGACAACTCGCATATTATATTAGTCATTCTGCACTCGTAAAAGAACTAAAAGATGGTTTGAAAACATTACATGTACATATCTATAATTTGGATTTAAAAAGTACAAAATTAATTGTCGTGTTCTTGTAATGTCAATAATATCTTTAAGCGTAATATTCATGTACAATTTTCATTAAACAATGAGGATTTATTTCTATCTACATATAGTATGTACCACATACAAGCTCTACACCAAATTTCAGTTCAATAGGAGCAGTAGTTTAGCCACAGGATAGTAGTATATTTTATTTTTGCTAAACTGCAACAGGTTGTATCTGCCCTAACAGCTGACCGAGAGTCTAAGCATAGATATCTAAGGTCAGGCACCTTAAAGCGACAAAAATGTAGGAGACGTTGGCGCTCGGATATTTAGTATTTTTGTTTGTTTTTTCTTTCATTGATCCGGGATATCCGTGACAACAATGAAACAACGAAAGACAAATGCGACGTTGCCGTTTTATTATACAGGTGACTGCAGCTTAGTGTAAATGTTTATAAATGGTGTTTGCGTATTAAATTGATTTTATTTGTCTGAAAAAAGGATTTACAGAGGAATTAACACTGAGCCCATATGGAATACTCTGTCCATTTTAATGTCCATGGATCATAGCAACCTTGTATATCACGTTTAAGGATATTATTGACAGTTCACAGTAAACAAAATATTAATTAAAAGTAGCTAAAAATATAAGTAAAGACCTTTTTACCTCAAAATGCATTTCGCAGGTAAAGGCAATTTTTAAAAAATCTTGTACAATGGCAATGAATTTTAATTTATTAAAAATACAGTGCCACTATTATTTTAAAAATACATGCATATTTCCTACTGAAAGGAAACTAAATAGAGAGAATAACAAAGCGTAGCTCCTAGTGAACTAAACCCACCTGCATGTTGTTGTGTTGAGGCGGCGCTGGCTGGTGTGGTTGATGCTGCTGATGCTGCTGGTGGGACTGATGCGACTGGTGTGACTGATGTGACTGGTGCGACTGATGAGGAGCGTGTATGGCGAGGTGGCGCGATACGGGCGGCTGCGCGTAGGCCACGCCGCTACTCACGGAGGGGTGGTGCGCTTCGCTCAAACCGATGAGTACCTGTGGCTGCACACCACATAACATTTACATATTTGACTACACATGTCATGGTCTGTAGCAAAGTCGTCACTATTGCGCGGCGTGTCGAGTATTCTAGATCAGAGTGCCCAGTGCGAGTTTGTTTTACGTTAACGCGATGGACACGTTTATGTCGTTCGGCGCTCCGATTGGCCCGCTCCAAGCTCTTAATCAATCAGAGAGCCAAACGCGGTAAACATTTTGAACGCGTTAAAGTAAAATCAACTCGCACTAGGCACTTTAAATCCCGCTAAAAGTTTGAGTAATGCCCAACTGTGTGTCCGAAAAGACCCATGCGACACAAAAGAGACAGGAGTTACTCCTAGTACAGAAGCTATAGTAGCAACAATTGTCTATAATAAACGCAGATCTTTGGTAGTTTAAAGAAGCAGGGCTTGTCAATTTTGTTCTACGAGAACTAACAAGAGTCAACGATAACAAAGTCGACCAAAGTATAACGTATTCATCTCGTATACATAAATTTAATATTGCCACGAAAAATACGATTTTATATGTCACTTAAAAATAAACTAATATGGTTTAATGGCGAAAATTTACATTTGATTAGCAAATATGATAGGTATATCTATTTACAATACATAATTCTGACTGGTATGGGGGATAAAATGTGACCACACTAACGTGCGCAGCTTTTTTGCTATCTTATTTGAAAACAAGTATGTTTGTAAGACATACACGCGGTTTCTGAAACTGCCGACGTCTCAAAATTAAACTCATGTCAAACGATTTGTGTGGACTGTAATTGGCTGACTTAATTAGCAACAACTAATTCAGTCAGCCAATTACAGCAGTTGACATGCGTTGATTATTTACATAAATTACTTTTTGGGGCATTGGTTCGTTGCAAGCTTGAAAGCAGTATGTGTGTGTGGAATCCACACGAGAGCACATACGCTCTTCTGCTTGAAAAGGTGCAAAAAGCCTCCCTCAGACCTATCTGAGGGAGGCTTTTTGCATCTTTTACAGGTGTACAAGCGAGTCTATGGATATTATCCATACATGTAATCCCACAATGTTTCTTTTAGCTGGTCTAGGGTATAACTCATTGGAAATTAGACGGGTGATTCACCAACTTGAAGCCCTGTGAAAAATTCTTCGGAGAAAAATTTATGAACGAGATCTTCATGACAAGCTGTGTCGATTTTTTGTTTCTGCTAACTACCGTCGCAACATAATGCACATGTTGTTTGCAGTGCCATATGTCGCACTGTAGCGCGCGCTAAGTCACCCATATCGCGCTCGCTTGAGTGTCAGCGATTTTGTGAGAAGGGATGATTGTGTTTGTCTTGGTGATCACCCATATAATTATTTATTTGTTTTATATCTTTGTTTCAATTTTTGTATTAGTGTTTAATTTTTTCTTCTCTTTAATTATTGTAATTGGTGTACAACCGTTATAATTAAATAAATAATAAAATAAAATCAAAGGAGGGCTCAATACACTTCCCTGTGGTACACCAAACTTATTCGTCATGGTTTTTTTCATTAGTTATATTAATTCTTTTTTCATTCAAGTTAATGATCTCAACACTTTTCAACCGACTTTTTGGAGTGCTTATACAATAATTCTGTGCTGGTACTAGAATGTCAATGAATCTTGCGACACAAAGACAAAGGCCTTGGACACATCAACAAATATGACAAAGATTTTAATATCTAGGTTACCAATGATTAGCATTATTCTAAGAAGTCCGATTCATTGATTTGTTTTTTGAAAAGCGTATTGGTTAGGTTAAGCTCCAAATTTAGCATATATGACAAATTTTACATTTGCAAATGGACGATTTACTTGATTTATACGTCTAAATATATATTCCGATATAAGCATTGTCGGGCAGCGGTTGGATGCGGGTAGCCGAAGACCGGTATGTGTGGAAAACCTTGGGGAAGGCCTATGTCCAGCAGTGGACGTCTTTCGGCTGAGATGATGATAAGCATTGTCAACCAAGTACTAAACGCTAACCTGAGCTTCCTTCTTCTGGTCCTGGTGCTGCTGTCCGTCGCGCTTGAGCATGTCGAGGTAGACGTGCGGCGGCTGCGGCGCGGGCGCGTACATGAGGCTGGCGTGGTGCGGCGTGTGCGGCGTGTGCGGCGTGTGCGCCGTGTGCGCGTGGTGCGCGTACAGCAGCGGCGGCGGCCGCTCGCCCACCACGCCCACCACGCCCGACGTGGGCATCGCGTAGTACGTCGACGTCACTTGTTGCCCGCCCACGTTTGACGCGTATTGAGACGGTTCTAGTAAAAGAAAGAACAAAGTCATCGGAATGATTTTAAGGATACTTGGTTAATAAGTGAAACGTGAAACAGAAATGTATTACATACATTCAAAGATTTTTGAGATGAATGCGATTAGTTATGGTCAATAAAATAAATATATGTATTTATTTTTATGATTCGTCCCAAATCATATAAATCGAAAAAATATAAAGATTGAAATATAATAATTCAAAATTTAAATTACAACATCACAAAATATTACGGTTTCGGCAACCACGTTTTGTTTGTAGTATCAGGTTGCACAAAATTTAATAAAACCGATGGGACAATATAACTCATGGTAAACAATTACCGTAGCCTAACCACACTTGCTGCCTACTTATAGTTTTTACAGGAATTGAGCTTTGCTGGTTTCAACGCGAATTGGTCAGCACGATCAGTAAAGTTAAATTGTAAAATTATAAGTATTTATTGTGGTACAATAAATACGATATCATGATGATATCATCACGATTTATTAATAATGGAGAGTCGATTTACTAGGAACGCATATTCACGTTTATTTTATAGTCTGTTTTTAAATACGAAGTCCCATTTGACAGATGATCGTTGAAAAGCAACAGCGAACAGACCATTTCAATAGTCATAGCTCGATATCGATTACCGATTAAATTTACAAATAAACTATAACCTAATGGTTTAGAATCGAAACAGAAACGATAGAAAATAGAAAAACAATAAAGAAGTCAACTGTCAAGCCACATGAACTAAAAGATAATAGAGACAAGCCGTGGTATATTTTGGTACTTTTACTGTTATAATGAGGTTAAACCAGGGTGAGAGTGAGTATAACTTCGGAATAACGTTTATATGGACTGAAATGTCAACACTATACTATAGTCCGTTCAAATACGGAGTCCCATTTGATAGATGATTTTTGAACAGCAATAATGAAGAGACTGTTTCAATGAACACATTACGAAATTGATTACCGATTAACGTTCCAAACAAACTATAACCGTGGGTTTAGAATCGAAACAGAAGTGATAGAAACAGAAAAACAAAAAGTAGTCAATCCAAGTTTGACATATCGAAAGAATATATATATATATATATAATGTACATTTATAAAAAGATCTGGGCTTATCCTTGATTAATTTCTAGTATGACCTATTACTCCATACTTAGTATAAGGGTAAAATAAATGTGGTATAACAGATATTGATTGGCAGGACGGCTACTCTTTAATAACTATCGGATATTTTGACCATACGTCCAATATCGCATCTTGAAATTCATTTTTTTATAAAGAAAATATATTAAGGGTTTGCAGAATGGGATTTAAGGTACGTTGCAACCTAATAATAAATAATACCAAATACAAATTTACGAAAGTATATGTCGGACAATTGTTTTTACCTCGAATTAGTTCGATTTTATCTGATTCATAACGTCGCATCACTATGACTGAATATAAAAAAATTACCCTAGTGTATAACCATGGTGTTGTAGTAAAATGTTATTTTATTTTGATGTTAAAATTATTTGAGAAGGCATTTAATAGAAATAAATAGATGATTATGTTTGTAATACAATTATATCATGTTTTGTATAGATTAATATTTTTTCAAACGGTCTTAGTGCCGTAAATAATCATTGTATATTATAGCAATTTATATGAAATGTGCAGAGTACGTGCTATAAAGTGTCAAAAGGGACTTCGTATTTGAAAGAGACTATAGCTGGTTATTTGAGTTACTCATTTATGAACTTTTTGTGGCAAATGCTAACACATCCGGTAACCTATTTATTTCATTTATGTATTTCTTTTATATAAATATTACAAATAAATTTTTCATGGAGTATTACTTATGGAATATTTCTACTAATATATACAAATAAATAAAATTGAAGTGTCTGTTTGTAATGTCAAAATAACAGCTTTTTACTTAATGCATTTAAAAGTATTTATGGTACATACATACATCAAAAATCTATATTTAAAATTTTTGTCTGTCTGTCGATCTGTCTATCTGTTTGTTCCGGCTAATCTCCAAAACGGCTAAACCGATTTTGACGGGACTTTCACTGGCAGATAGCTGATGTTATAAGCAGTAACTTAGGCTACTTTTATTATAGAAAAATAGAGTCCGCGAGTAAAAAAAATTAATGCCTATGAAATAGTGAACAATTGCCGATTCAAATAGGGAAATGTATATAAAATAATAATACTTTTAATATATATACATCCAATATAAATCCTTATGTAATAATATAATAAAATAAAATCAACGCACAAAGTAAGACAATGACATTAATTTTACCATAGGTATTTCTATACGAGGAATACAGAAATATTAAGCTTTCGTGAACTTTGTTAACTAAACAAATACTTTTTAGTTAAAATCCACGCCGACGAAGTCGCGGGTAACAGCTAGTTCTTATATATTTTAACAACTTTCTGTAACACGTTTGCTATTAATATTTAGTCAATATAATTAGTAGTAACATACATTAAAACACTGATTACATGCAAGTTAGGTAACAGATATTATTAATTCGGGAAATAATGATAATTTAGCGCCGCTTGAACAATTAGATTATTTCACAATAGAATATCACAGTTCAAGTTTATTTAATACTGACCGGTGATCCCACCGCAAACATAGCTAACGAAATGCAAATTTCGTTAGCTATGTTTAGATGTGTATAACATCAACCAGGCACAATTCTGATGACAAAAAGACCCAATTTACAATTGAGTCAGATTTGAACCCGGGTCAAGCAAGAAACGTAGAAACAAACTTTGCAATAATCAGGCGATTCAAAAAGAAACTGCATGTAATCAAATTGGTCATACAGCGCTATTGTATAATAGATTATTATTCTGTTAACTCCAATGTACGCAGGTGAAACAAACTTCGAGCGAGAACAAAATGTAAGAAAAGATATGAGTAATGATTAAATGAAAATAAATAGTAGACAGGTGTTAGATTCACGTTCCGTGACAGAAAAACATAAATGAAAACACAATGTTATAATGTTAATGAGAATTAACTACCTACATGAAACAAATGAAAGTGCAAGCGTTCATCCAAGTTTTTTTTTAAGATATACGAATTTAGAATACTGGGTATAATATTTTTTGTTAGAGGCCAGCAAGGCATTTTCACGCTCATTTCTGCGTTACGTTTTTTATAGAATTTCTAATTGGTTTACAAACACGATAACACTAATATAGTAGTATATATAATAATCAAACAAATTATGTGCTAAAACAAAAGAGCAAGTTAAAACTTAAATCTGTATTAATTTACAAGACTACTAACGCACTATGAATAAATCCAATCTACAAACATTCAAACAACAGACAGAAATTAAATCTAATTAAAATGATATCTATCCTGCTGTGTGATTGCGTCTTTTGGAACTATGCTTACCATAATAAGGCAAAACATTATTATTATATTACTCAGTAAGATATGACTTGGTAATAACAACCGAAAATGAATTTATGTGACTGTCAGAAAAATAACATAGTTAAAAAATATAAACTACAAAATAAAATTATGCACGCTACACTTTCATTTAAAGAACACAGAGACAGTACAAAAGCAGAGTGATGAAATGAGAAGCGAGTGACGACACCTAGCGTGAATTCAACTCACTGTTCCATAGCACTGCGCGGGCCATCTGACGGCCCATGCGACCATCTTCGACCTCTGCAAATACAACATTAATATGTACATATAATATACAATATCCGCCGATTAAGTAAGTCAGGAATTCCAAAACTACAGCCCGCAAGCCAGCACCGGCCTGCAACCACTTCCAATCCAACCCGTAACGGCGTTCGAATGGAAACCCCTGATAAAAGTCACACTGTTCGTTCTATTAGCACCTATTATTATTATACCATGATTAAGACTTACATTCGGTTTCTGAAACTATTCACAACAATGTGACAAAATCAAACTCATTTCAAGTGATCCAATTGGCTGTTGCTTATTCAGTTAGCCAATGACACTAGTTGAATGTGTTAACTAATTCTTATGTTGATCTGCCTTTCAGAAACTGAGGTATCTCTTTCATTTTTTACTAAAGAATAATAAAAAAGATGTGGTAACTTATATTAATGTTTAAGTATAAATGTATGGCTCTGAAGACTAATCTTTGCAAGCTTCGATATAATTATATAGAATAATTTATTATCTAAGTCAATGTCGTGTACTTCCAATCTGTATTATCTGGAGCTTAATTATATGGCAATTTATGTTGTGTAACATATTTCTAAACCTGGATGGCGTAACCGTTTTTAGACTTTCGAGCGATATGGACACATACTTAATATAATGCTAGTAAACTTACTTAGGTCTTCAGTGTGCAGACGTCGTTAGTGTTGTGTAGAAATACCGATTAATAATAAAATACCGAGAATTTATATTAGCACTGTCGGTATTTATCTGTCACTGTCGGTTTACGCAACTACCCTCACTTGGTCCAAGTGGTCCGTCCAAGTGAGGGTAGTTGCCTAAACCCGCACTTCATAAAGGCCACGATCGATGCAAGACAGTCGAAACGTCGGGCACTTAATAGGTATTTATATACTTTATAGCGAGTAAGACCCTAGTTACCTAGCATTATATTAAGTATCTGGCTGGCGCAGTAAACTAGCTTCATATAAAAAAGATAGTAGAAATAAGTGCTTACTATGATCCGAGTAGACTTGTTGATGTTTCATCGGCGGCTGGTGGAGGCGATGCGCGTAGAGCGCGTAGTTGGGCGACGGACTGCGCGGCCGCTTCACGCCTGACTGTATCGGACCACGCACTATAGTCTGCTGTTGTGGAAACAACATGTTTGAGTGCTTATGCTTAAACAAAGGAGAATAATACGATAATACGTGCAGGTAAAGGTGTGATAGGTGACTCAAATCAGATGCAAAGTTAGTGACTATATATGTGAAGTAAAGACCAAGATATCAAATCTCGAAGAAGTTCTCTAAGCAAGAAAAACCTACAAATACAAAGCATTCAATTGCAAACTTCTCAATACTCAAATATCAAGGTTCAGTGTTTTAAAACCTAAATGTGCAAATCGACTTGTTAGCTTTCACTTTATTGGTGTAATTAGGTATGGAAATCAGAATAATGTTAATAACTGATTAACCCATTCAATTGCTGGATTGCCAGATATAATTCATAATCTAATGTGTCTGGCCGCTGGAGTGCCACTGCCACTAAATAGGTTAAGTGTGTATTTGTGTATCTGCACCCAGTGGCTGTTGTTTTTATATTTTTATACTTTACTGGTATAATCTTCTATTCAAAGTAAGCTAGTTAAAATTACATACCAATTCACAGGCTTCCTCTTTTTTAAGAAATATTTAATTGTTATTTCAAGTGTAAATAAGTGGTGACCAAATCATGCTAATTAGTGCACACAAAATACAGGGAAAACACACCTGTGCATTCACATAACAGATGATTTGCATTAAAACATGCTAGACAAGCTCAGCAAAATATGCATTCAATAGCAAATCCATAACAGCGTACCTTGGGCATCAAATGTGAGGTGAGGGGGGGTGGCCGGCCTTGCGAGGGTGGAGGTTCGCCTTGACCAGTGGCTGTCGACATCGGGAACATTGGGATCTGGATGTTGCCCATCGGCATCTTCATCGGCTGCATTTCGCTGAAAATATCACTGAATGTTAATTATTAGTAAGCGTGTCATTACATGAAAAGCGCACTTATATCTAAGGAGGGCAAAAAAAGGTCATAGACAAGCAGTAGTAATTTCTATTAGCAACTATGGCTTGCAAGACCTACTTGTCTTGTTGTCTGGTCTAGGGATATTTAATAAATAAAGGAACAAATTTAAAAAAGCCAGATGTAGTCTAAAATCAATCTTTAAAGACACTACCAATTGTTACATTTGCATTCTATTTTTAAATAGGGAAATACTAACAAAAGTTTGATAAAAGCGATTGGATTGGACTAAAGAATACCCATATTTATATTAAAAAATTCTATAGTAATAGTATTAAGCAATATGCATATAATAATGTTTCTAAAGTCTTTATATTTCTTTATATAAAAGCAGGCTTTAGGGTTCACACCCTGTATTGCGAAGGGCTGTACCAACATACAATTAACAGACACATAGTATACCAAGATTCTGAACAATTATTTGTAGATCACACAAACAATAATTATCTTGTGTAGGATTCGAACCCACAGCACTCGGCGCGGCGACGAAACGACGACTTGCTCACTGCGGCATCCATGCAGTATATTTTAATTGAATTTCTTTGCCTGTCCCATAAATAAACAACTTACATAAAAAAGTCAATAAAGCTACTGGCAAAAAAAAAAACACTAAACTATGCTACGTCAAGCGACATGTCTTCTTGTTAAGCTCTAGCTAATTATTAATAATAATTTATACAAATACAACTTTCCCATACTCACTTAGTTTCCTTCTGTTGTTGTCTTTTTCTAATTTCATCTTCATTTAGCACCTTCTTGAGCTGCATAAACAATTGTTGTTTTTCTTTTTCAAGTTGTTTGAGTTTTTGCTCCAACTGTTCTATTTGTTCTTTAGTTTCCTCTGTAATTTACAAATCATATTTCAATTCATATAATCTTACTCCTAAACCTTTCAAGGGGAAGACAGATTGCATGAGATATGCTTTTAGGTACCAAGTCATGGGAAGTGAGCCTATTATTATATTCTACAAGACACTGTTCCAGACTGTCCTGCTATTGAGAATTTCTTAAAAGAAAACATAATCTTTGTAATATTGTCTTCTATTTACGCGAATATTATTCATTGAAATTAAACTGCTATATACGGATTTTATCGCGTTGTTTATTTGACACTTTATTACAAAATTTTGAAAATTGTTACACTACTACTACTATTAAACTTTACTAATTTTTAAGCTAATTAAATTATTATTAAACTATTTAGAATTCATATATTTTTACACTTTCCCCGACGTTTCGGTTGCTTTTCAGCAGCCATGGTCACGGGGAGACTCTCTCTCCCCCCCGTGAATTAAACAACGCGATAAAATCCGTATATAGCAGTTTAATTTCAATACATAATCTTTGATTGACCCAAAAATCAAATATGCAATCTATTGCAGCAGCAGTTCCATGCACTTCATATTTGATTGCATTTATATTAATGGGTTAAGTGATTGGGCTCTTTAATTATTTGGCCAATGCTCGGTTCCTGGGGCCAGAAAAATAATTTCCAATATCTCCATTCCAGCAGCTCTTCGGACTAACAAATTGAATTTCATTATTCATTATTATGCAATAACATAAGAGTGTGTGAAATGTAAGGCAGAATATTGTATATACTAGTAGTTTTCCCACGGTTTCACCCGGGTAAGTCCCGTACCAGTGTGAATATCGGGTTTCACCCCATCAGGGTGGAATTTCCAAAAATCCTCTCTTAGTGCTCCCCTACACTCTCCAAGGAACATACATGCCAAATTTCAGCTTCTTGCATTCAGTAGTTTCGGCTGTGCGTTGTCTGTCAGTCACTCAGTAACGGAAGAGTTTTATATAATATATAGATTATAGGTGCCAATTAAGAAACAGGGTTATTTTCTTTAGTCATTATGAAAAGGCCTACCTACCCCTCTGGGAAACAGGGGTGAATCTATGTATGTATGTCATTATGAAAAGGAGAGATAAGCTATGTACTAATATAGCAGTTGTTGCTTTGCATTCTTGCCAACAGCACCAATATCACATCAAGTTGTCTCAACAACTAATGAGGAGTACAATACATTTCATTTCTTGCAGGCATCTTTACATAAGCACAGATACCTGCAGCTTTGAAGCTCGTCATAGTACTATTAAATTTAAAATGATTTTAATTGTGTTTTGTATACCTTGTTTTCTCCCCTCTTGTTACTAAAAACTCAGCCCATATATTATAGTGCTATGTACACCGTTATGGTCATGTACATCCTACCAAATATGTTTTACAGTTGTGTAGTAATAAATTAAAATGTACTTGATGTTGCTGTACTTTAATAAAAAAATAGGCTCAATCCTTTGCCTGAATCTAGCGACTAACATAAATGTAAATTCAGTTACTTTAATAATCTAACTTGCCAATAATCTATGATGTTCAATTTATCCTATGAGACCTAAATTAATATAAAATTTTGATTTGAAATCATAGTTTGAATGAAGTGATTGTCTTCAATAACTTCAAGCCTAGTTAGGTTTTGCTAAGTACATAAAAAAGAAATAAACAAATATATACTTATTGGACTTCCCCATTCCACAACTAAACTCTGTTTGTGATACAGTGGCCTCTCTACATCAACCATGTAGTTTGCAAAGAGAAAGACAATGTACCATCTAGCACCAGTATTTGCACCTGCTTATAGAACGGTTCATTATTACTATCAGACAGATAATACATACCAAGAGTCATGACATCTTGTCTCTCTCTGGCCTCACGTTCTTTGCGCAGTCTCTCTTCCTCAACCTCTGCTTCATATTCTGAAAGAATTATAACAATTACAGCTATTGAGTGCTGTAAACAATGCAAGTGACAAGATAAACATGTAAAATAAGAGCTGTATGTAAATTTATCTATAATCTGTGATACGGATGTATCATTTAAATTAAATTGAATAAAGCCTACAAAAGTGATTGTATTTTTATGTCTCTTTTCATATCTTTGCAAATATAAAATAAAGTGTAAACAGATCAAATAACTTAAAAGGTATGTGGTACAGCAGGTAAACTAGAATGCCTTGAAGACGAGCGAGGAAAAGGTAACATTATGTTTTATTAAAACAAAATATCACCTTCTTTTTTCCTTTGTCTTTCTCGTATTATATAGCGCTTTAGAGCACTCCACATCTTTTGATTTGCTTCATTTTGTTCTTCTGCTGTAGTTGAAGTTACAGCAGGCATCTTGTAGAACTCCAAAGCTAATTTACTAAAATGCCTATGCCGTAGAGTTCAGGTTCTGCAATATGCTGTAAAGAAATTACCCAATATATCCTAATAAGTTAAGCACAAAAATAAACTATGGTGAATAGTAAATTCTCGAGATTTATTGTTATATTTTTCGATTTCAGTACATAAAGTAGCTCATTACGATTTTTAGGCAAGTCGTAGACGTTCTGCTCATTATACAGTGTCTTATCTATGGTACTGACGTAAAAATATTTATATATAAATAAATTGTCTATGGTCCTTAAAGCACGTCAATAAATTTCACCATAGAGAATAAAATTGTATAAGCTGTGGAAAGGAGCGGACAAAACTTTGCAATTTGATTTCACATAGGTAGCAAAAGTCAACTCAAACTATTACTCTAACATGAACAGATTACTGAGCTGACTTAAGGAAATAAAAATTATATTTTATTATATTATTAATATTTATTTCTAGGTCTACAGCGATGCTGAGGAATTTTACGACACTGCCTTAACCAGTCATTTTTTTTTTTACTAAATGTTTGCAATCTATATTTTGTTCCATTTCATTTTGTTTTACTTATAAGTAGTTAGGTTTGTTAATATTATATAAGTTGTAAATTATGATTGTTGCTTTTGTGTATGTAAATAATTAAATTCAACAAATACATAAAATTATTTTTGTGCTTCATAGATGTCTGTGTCAACGCCTTACAAACAAATACATACATACAAACTTGCACGTTATTTGGCAACTAGCTTTTTCTCACGACTTCGTCCGCGTGGAGTAGTTAATTTGGGCAGCATTTTAAATTTTTTAAGAAATCTTTATCCAAGTACGCTTATAAATGCTTTGGTTTATTGCAAATAACTTATTTCAATACATTTTTATAAACTAAGTTTTTTGTTTTCCACCCTTTGCTAAAACAAAGATTTTGCGGGTTTTAATACTCTTGAGCACGCTACATAGAGTTGTCCATAGAAAACAGTTTTGTTTATTATTATCGTAAATGCTGCTTTTATAGGAATCTGCACACTTATAAACTGAAATAGCAAATTGCTTGGCATTATCGAATACGGGGAATTAAAACATTTTCTCTTTTTACCATTACATAGCCTTTGTGCGGCAAGCTTTCTCATTGACAGGACTGGAATACCAACTTTCAGCCTTAACTTATGGGAAGTTACTCCCGATAATTCTAAAGAGTTGAGATACTCTATAGGGTATGTGCCACTTGTTCAGTGTTCATAACATTGTCTACTGAGAGGTACACGACAACATCTCCCTCAACATCTGACATAATTTGTTGTTTTATCTGGCCTACTGTCTCATTTGCTGGCCAAATTGATCTGTTACACAACCATTCTCGATTGCCCATACTTATTTGTAGATCTGGGTAGACATATTATTTAATTTAAATCATCTGTGATTAAATCATCTATCGACAGTTGGACAGAATTCACGTCTTAGTGTTATCATGCTGTTACTGTCTGTAAGCATACAATCTTCTCCGAATTTTAGAAGAGCAGCCGCATATTGCCTGGTTGAGAATCGTTGTGTAATTGTACTCGCATATTTATAGTCAGACAAAACTTTTTTACGTGTACTCATAATATAGACGCCTTAGAACAGGCATTTATTTTATTTGCCGGTATACCCTTATTAATAACCGGCAGGGTCTGTCTAAAGTCACTAGTTAAGGGTACCATCATTCCTCCTATAAAAGATATCAAGAGCAACCACGGTGGTTGCTCTTGATATCTTTCATGGTCCGATATAGTGCTGTAATTGCTCTTTTGTGGGACATCGGACATTCATCCCAAACCAACAACTTACATTGCTGGAACATTTTTTCGCGCGAACTAATTATACAATGTTTGCAATAAATTTACGTATTGTAAAAATAGTCAGATTGTTTGTGCTTCCATATGAACTTTCTTCGCCTATTTCATCTCCATGTAGGTCGAAATTTCAAAATAGCTTGAACAAATATTTACTTATTTACTTCTTATCAAGTGCATAAATACAAAGTCTCATGCTTTTATCTACGATAAGACGAATTCTCATACAAACTTTCATCCCTTATTTCAACCCCTTGATGCCCTTTTTTACAATAAAAGGAAACCTATGTCCTTTCCCAAGATCTACTCTATCTCTGTACCAAATTTTATCAAAATCGATTTTGGTTTAGGCGCGATAATGAGAAATTCCCATACAAACTTTTATCTCCTATTTCAAATTTTCATGCTCTTTTATACAACAAAAGGTAGCCTATGTCCTTTCCCGAGATGTATTCTATTTTTGTACCAAATTTCATCAAAATTGTTTGTGGTGTAGGCGCGATAATAACGAATTCCCATACAAACTTTTATCCCTTATTTCAACCCCTTTATGCCGTTTTTTACAATAAAAGGTAACCTATGTCCTTTCTTAAGGTTTACTCTATCTCTGTACCAAATTTCATCATAATCGGTTGCGTGGTTTAGGCGTGCAAGCGTAACAGACAGACAGACAGACAAGAGTTACTTTCGAATTTATAATATTAGTAGGGATTTAAAGATTCTCGTTAGTCATTTCTTAAGATAAGTGAAAAAATCTCATAATAACAAGATAATAAATTAATTCTATTATCAAAAGCTCATTTAATGTTTATATTTATGTATTTCTTTTTATGTATCTGATAACGATTAAAGAACGAAGATTTAGCTGACGTCAATGCCTTATATTTATAATCTGCTTCAATAAGTGTCATACTGATGTCAATTGTCAATCAAAGCTCGCATCTTGTCATCTGTCCCCCCCGCAGCTCCCTCTCACAATCAGTAACGTGAAAATATCTGGTTTTTTGATAAACGTTATAACAAAAACTGATTGTATGCATGTAAAAGTATGTGTTACAATTAAAACTTTAATTAAAATTCTCCTTCTATAAAGTTTTAGCACATTGTTGACTAGGTGCTCATCAACTAACGCCTAAAATGGACGGACCGTCTGGACCTAAGAAGAAACTTAAAACTGTAAGTGGAATTTGTTCCCTATATCCATATTATTTCAGATTTGTATATAGCAATTAAGGTCGCACTATGTCACATTTGAGCGAGCCGGCTTCTTCTATTGATATTAGTTTGTATCTTATTATAAACTAATTGTTATTTTTTTACTATCTGGGTATCATGATCGTATATGTGTAATATGATAGATTGTTGACCATATTTATGACTATATTTAACGTATTGCAAGTAGTTTTTGCCGCCTATAGAATCGCAAACGAATATCTCGAATCGGCTTCTGCTTACGTGTAAGTGTCGGCAAAATATTCGGTTAATATAAAAAGATGTAATTACTAATTTATGCAGTTTCTCTGAATAAAATAATCAAATTTAATCCAATAAATCTGTGCTACATTATCAGAAATATTCTAAATTACAGTTGCATATGGTATGTTTTCTCTCATGTAATTGCTTTATACAGCAAGAGATCTACAGTTTAGTTACTACAGTACCTTCACTGTTCACACCATACAAATTATTATATTATTATGTGGTTATTGTACACTCAATCATTATATAATAAAACATATAATTTCAATTTCTCATTTCTTATTAGAACTTATATACATATTTATAAAATCAAGTAGATATTATTAACCTACTATTTAATGGTGTGAGATATTTTAATTGGTGTCATGCACCCTGTAGCAACTATGACTATATTCTGGGAGCAAATTTAAATGTATATAGTAAACAATATATTATCCTTACATTTTTAGTTTGCAACTTAATCTCTTGACTAATCCTCAGACCCTGGGACCAAACACCAGGACCTAACAAAACCTTGTGTCATTTTAAATAAATCAATTAAAATCTACAATTATATTTGGTTAATTAGTTTTTAGATGGCAGATAAAACGGTTCACTAATTGATGATTTAAACTGTAATATCTAAAACCCACTACCATCAAGCATTTGTTAATTAATAGAATGTGATAATCATAATTTGATGCCAAATCCCAACGATAAAACTTCAAGTCTTAAATCTGTTATCACAGATTATTATAAAGAATTTGCTGTCAAGGTATGATGGCAACTCCACATCACATGATTTCATATTCCTTTGTGTACATATGACCAGGTTTATACGAACTGTATGTACTTGCACAGTATAAGTACCCCTTAATGTCTACCTTTGTATGTTTTAGATTTTACACTACTATTGGTTAATTTTATTGATGCCAAACTTGTATATCATCTTAATATTTTGCTCATAAATAAAACACATGTTCAAGCATTTATTGCTGTTGTTAAGGCATAATTTTTACGTCTAATATGTTTCAT